>CM075424.1:4159346-4759346 GCA_037832385.1 Rhizophora apiculata | reverse complement strand
CTCCATTTCTTCTCTTACATAATTTGTTGTGTAAGTGTCCAATATTAATAGCCAGAGAGTATTCAGTACAATTATTATCCTTTTTCTTTTTATTCCTTTGTGCATTAATTGAGTACAATTATGGTAAAACTTATATTTATATCTATATTAGTATTATCAAAATGTGAAAACGTTTCAATTATTATTGTTGTTTGACTTGTCGATTTTTTTTAATTGATAAATTAAGTTTGTCACATTGCAATTTCTCTTCAAGTAATACATTAATGGAAATAAAAGGGAAGAAGAAAGAAAAAAAAAATTTCTCTTAAATTTTCTATTTTAATTTCTTAAAAAGGAAAAAAGAGAAAGGATTATTTAAATTTTTTTTCCCATTATATCTTTTTTTTTTCTTAGAAAGGAAAAAAAAACACTTATATCATTTATGTTTTCTTTGAAAATGAAAAACTACTTATAATTTAATTGCATATTAATTTTTTCCATTAACATAGCCAACAAAAGGCAAAAACATAAAAAATAAAAACAACTTGCTTTTGTATTTTGTTGGTTCAATTTCAATTTAAGACATTATCCTTATCTTTTGACATTGCTCCTTTTAATTTCAATGGTCACTACATATGTTTTCGCTATTTTTGGACTATAATTTTAACTATTATCTAACATTTGACAAGTTAGAATTATAATATAATAAAAGCCAACAAATCACAATATAAATTTTTCTTATTTTTAAACTTTTGTGTAACTATTTTCATCAAATCTAAATTGAATGCAAATTTGTTTAATTGATTGTGATTTGAAGAAAATTTTAATTTTTTTTTTAATTTTATTACTTCTTATTAGATATCTTCTAAATTTCCCTTTTTGAGAAGAAAAAAAATTCAAATTTTGATTCTCTTTACATTTTCCCTTTTTTCTCATAAAGAAAAAAAATATTTATACTTTTCTTAGAAAAGGAAAAATTATGTACAAATTAAGTATATATTAGTTTTCTTAGCCAATAAAAGAAAAAAAAAATGTTTCCATAATTTGTTGGCTCAATTTCAATTTAAGTCATTATCCTTATCTTATGATATTGCATCTCTTGATTTCAATTATGATTACATATGTTTTTTTTATTTTTAAACTTTAATTTTAATTTTTTTAATGATATTTAATGAGTCACAATTATAATATAATAAAAAACAATGAGTCACAATATAAATTTTTATTACTTTTAGACATTTAACTTTTATTTAATATTTGATTTCAAAATTTTTATGTTGCATCATCTTTTTTATCTACATTCCAAATGATGTGATGTGTATTTATTATTAACTTTTACAATTTGATATTTGTGAGATTGAGTTTATTTACTTATATTGACTCTATTATATTATTTAACATCTATTTAAATATGTAATTACTTTTTGTAATAGTATAATAAGTATAGTTTATTTTAATATTCAGCACTCATATTCTTCAAATTTTAATTTCTTTTATATTTTTTTCCCTTTTATTTTCTTAAAAAAGAAACGTGCTACCTTAAATTTAATATTTATTCTCATAGAAAGGGGAAAAAAATTACCATTAGATTTATATTTTTTTTTTCTTAAAAAGGAAAAAATATCTACAAAATTCACTTATTTTTCTTTAAAAGAAAAAAATTTCTCCAAATTATCTTTTTTGTTTTCTTAAAATTTAAGTATTTAAAGTATTTATAATTTAAGTATTTTTTTCTCTTTAAAATAAAACATAATTAAAAATTTATTTCTCAACCAATGTTATAAAGCCACTCATTGTGTGAATTTAATTCTAATTTAATGAAAAAGAAATTCAAGAAGCTTTAAGAAAATTTCTCCCTAACTACCCCCGTTTCTAATAAAAATTGACGATAATATGTTAAACATATCTCTAAGGTGGCCCACATAAAAGAAATAAACACTAGTTATTTATTTTTGAGGTGAAAATTTAAAAGATAATTGCACATTTATCCATAGACCTTAAGACTAGTTAGTTTGAATTTAAATCTGTTATAGCCACTTACCTTGATAATAAAAAGTGGGATAAGATCAACAACTAATAAGGTCCCTAACTTGACCTATAAAAGAGAAGCTTGTAAATTTGTAATTTATGGTTTTGAAAAGTATTAGGTTAAAAAACTACTAAAAAATTATTTTCTAGAGTTAATTTTTTCACTCAATTTAATTATGACTCATTAGTCAGTATATTCTTACATTTGATATCAAAATCTACTCTTTAGTTGTAATAATTACAATTAAACCATGATTTTACGTTTCTTTATATTGTTACTCTTCTGTTCCTAGCAATCTATCTTGCATGTAAACATACATGATGACGGATATTTACAATGTGACAATGAAACTTCTTGTTGTGTCCTCTGATGAAACTGTGTGTACTAAGATGAACAAGAATGCCTTAAATTGTTTATATATTTGTTGTCTACATGCTGACACTTGTCTTCAGATTAGTAAAGGAAAAACATGTAATAGGTTTAGGAATAATTGTTATATGGGCTATACGGTGCATTTTTTTTTTTTTTCAAAAAAGGAGGAAAACAACATACCTAACATATGTTTCATGATTTACTTTGGCTCTTCTCTTCCTTGAGTATTTGACTTATTAATTGGATATGTTAATCACCATGAACTATTATAGGGTCTTTAAGTCATTATGAAGCTCACTTGCATGACATGTTATGTTTTCAATATCTATATGCATGTCATGCATTTGTTAGAATGATAAATATTATCCAACATTTAAAGAGGATATGTTGCTTAATAATGGTATATACATATGGTCTTGATTTTGTGAATTCATCTTATTAATGTCATTATAAAGAATATCATGGTAATTTAAAAGTAGTCACAACATCTTAACTTAGAGTGATATTAGTGATTTACAAAGAAATCATGGTACTATAAATGACATATGATAATTGTGATTAATTCTTTAAAATAAATTGTTGGGCCTTATAGGGAAATATTTATTTTGATGAATTTATTGGAATAAAATGTTAAATTAGATATTAAAAATAGATCTTCTTATACCTGTAGGTATGAAACTTTTGTGTTTTAATATTTGATTCATTAATCTTATTATAAGGTATTTATAAATTCAATACATGTTACAATCTCTGTGCATATAAATGTTTGAATTTATATTTTATGATGGTTTAATGTATGTATGTTTCTTGGTTAATGAAATTGTTTTTACTACTTATTACAATGATCTTGCCCATATTCCAATATTATTTGAAGAAAATTTTATGGATTGGAAAAATGATATCCTTTTGACTTTAAGGTGTATGTTGTAGATTCGACTTTTTATGTGAATCGATCATTTGTTCCTATAAAATCAAATATATAAACTAATATAGCTAGTTATAAGAAGAGAGAGCAATCAAATTGCTTAAACTAGATGCTCCTTAAGTCTCATATGAGTTTTAATCATCAAAGCTCTAATTCTAATAATGAAAAGGTCAAGAATTTCATTTAAACCATTGAGGTATATATGAATAAACCTAAAGATTTCGTTAATGATAATAAGAGCCACCTAATATGCAAGTTTAAGAAATTCATACATAAGCTTAAGCAAGCCTCCTAACTTGATATATAAAGTTTAACAATATCATAGTCTCATATAATTTTATAAAGAATATTGTGGATCAGTATATATACCTTAAGGTCAATTTGAGCAAGTATATCATTTTAGTCCTTTATCTAGATGATATTTTATTTGCATGTAATGATTTGAGGTTGTTATATAAGACTAAGAAATTTCTCTCTCAAAACCTTAAATGAAAGATATTGGTAAAACTTCTTATGGGATTGGCATAGAAATTTACAAAGATAAATTCCAATGGATATTATAACTATCTCAAAAGACATACATGAAAAATGTTTTAATGAGATTTATGATAAAAAGTTATTCTTATATTATAGCACTTATGGTCAAAAAGGGCAAATTCAATCTTGCAAAATGTCATCATGATGACTTGGAATAGGATGACATAAAGCGCATACCTTCTGTATCAACAAGTCTACAATAGACTTGACATTACATTTATAGTAGGAATGTTGAGGAAAGACTAAACATGACATTATATAAATTATTTGCATAAAATTCATTTGTAACCTAAAGGAATTGAGGTCTAGAGTTTTTCTATTAAATAAAGTCACAATTCAATAAAGTGTTTGGCTAGAAATTGATTAGCATTGTGATATGTGGAAGAAAATATTTGTAAAAGTGTTACATATCCACCATAATCCATATACAAAGATTTTTGGTTAAGCAAATTAAAATTTTAGACTAGCTTATGTGAATAAAATAAGTAATGACTATTAATAAGGGTATCACCTATTTGGAATCAAGTGGACCAAGTGAAAAAATGTTTAAAATATTCTTAAGGCAATCCATACGATAAAAGATAAATACTAATTATTTATTTTTTATGTGATATTTAAAAGATAACTATTTATTTATTCATATCCTTAAAACTAGTTAGTTTAAGTTTAAAAAAGTTACAATCACTTGAATTTTAGCATGTTTATTTTGGATAAAATAAATTTGAGAATCCAAAACATTATTTTCCAATCATCAAAATTTGTTGTCTTTTTAAAAAAAAAAAATGATTTATTAAAAAATAATTATTTGAGATTTAAATATAATTTTTTCAAAATATTGCTATAGATATTCTTATTTTTAATTGTATTATAAGCATTTTATTAAATTTCATAATGCACTATATCTTAAAACTAATAGTAAGATGAAACTCTATCATTTTGTTGTACAAAATATGCTTAATTATAAAATAAACCCTCAATATAATGTTTAATTTCAAGATGAAATTCAATTTGTGTGAGTAAAACATACCTTTCCATTGAAATAGTTTCATTATTTAAGTGTTTGTTTGGCATGCTAGTTAGTAAAAAAAATGAAAAATCTATTTAACTATTTTGATTTTTTTTTTAATTACAAAGGCACTAAAAAAAATTAAAGGGACAAAAATAAAATTGAGTTTTTTTTTTAAGTATATCAATATTTTTAACACACTATTTTCTCCCTTTATACCCTTTATATACATTTCTCTCATGTCTCTTCACACTTTCTCTCTTTCATTATGCCTTATCCCTCTCAACATTTTCTCTATCTTTACCTCTCTTCACATTTTCTCCGTCGACATTTCATTTTTATATAAAATATTTACTAAAAATATAATTAAATAAAGTAGTTAATACAAATAAAAAGTAATAGAATACAAAATCAAAACAACATAGCTAAAAACAAATCTTAAATTTCATCAAAATTTTTTTTTATCATACATTAAAAATGTGATCATAATTAAAATTATTGTTAGATTTCTTAAATAAGAACATCCTAACAAAAAATTAATTTTAAATCTTAAAATTAAAATAATTTTATATAAAAAATACCTTAAATAATATATCTCAGTTTGCAAAAATTAAAACTATTGCTGCACCTAAAAAATTAAAACATAATACTAATTTTTCTTTCCTAACTTTGAAAGTAATTAAACACTTTTAAATAAAATTTTTGTTTGTATTTGGAAGAGAGAGGACCCACTGTATATACATACAATTGCATGATTTAAATGAAGTACGTCTATTAATACCTAAATCAAACTCAAAATAATAATCATTAATAGAGTAATAATATACAAAATAACATAAAGATTGTTTTCATTGGCAATTAGGTAGGGGTACCCTTTACTTTGTAAGAAATAAAGTTAATGTTTTTCAATAATATAACTACCATTTGAGATTAGAATGTTGGTCGACCCATTTTTATTACATCAAAAATGATAGTCCTAACTTGACAATACATCTGTCATAGGTCAATCGAAAAAACTCCAGTCAAAGAGGCCATCTCTATGAAACTTTTAGTTTTAGAGTTTAACTTTTTTATAGCAATCGAAGAGTCACACCTACAATATAATTGAAGAGGACGATAAAATCAATAATATTCTCCAACTTTATTTATCTCTTTCTTGTGTATTAGCAACACCGATAAGATTTTCTCGATTCCCCATTGCACGGTTTAGTTGCCCCATTTTCAACGATAAAACCAATTACAGCTGCTCTTTTCACACCTCCGGATATCTGGTGCCAAATCGTCGCCCGTTTCCTTATTTCTTTGATAATAGAGTTGGCTATCTTTGTGGCATCAATTGTACAAGTTCTTGAAGGGGGCTGGACGAGTGGAATGAGGGAGAGTGGCTCGATCGACAAAAAAGAAGGAAGATGATTATTACACCGATCCCTTCATTTTTCCGGCCAAGGCATGGAGAATTTTACATAATGAGTCTATACCATTAACTTCCAAGAGATGGCCTAATTTATGCGAGGGAGCATCTTCGATGGACATGCTACTACCAATACATATATTTGTCTTACCCATATTGCTAAACATAATTCTCGTGATCACCTTAATGCTAGATCTCAAACAAACTCCCGCGTTAGGCCTTTATGAGCATTTGCAAACCCTAAAAGAAAAAGGTTGTTTTTATTAACAGTAAGGTAGGAGCACTCCTTACGTCGTAAGAAATAAAGTTAAAGTTTCTCAATAATTCAACAGCCAATTGAGATTAGATATTGGTCGGCCCATTTTTATTAGATCCAAAATGATAATCTTCACTCCATAATACATTGTCATATGTTAATCAAAACAAACTCCTACTCAAAGAGACCATCTCCACGAAACTTTCAGTAGTTGTGGTTTTGGTCCTGGAGTACAAAGTTGGTTTTGGCCTTGGCAAACTCATTAAGTTGGACGTTCCCACAACTGCATTCTCGATTCGAGCATTCGCAAGTAGTGCAAATTGGGGCACAATTTCCATTGCAGTCTGCATTGGTATTGCATCTATAAGGCACTGTTCGTGCCTCCGCATCAGCAATGAAGCCTACAAGAAACAAATGTTGTGAAATATGTTAGGATGAAAAAAAAAGGAAAAGAAATCACACATAGGCATGCTAAAAATGACGTTAATTTTCATGAAGGGAAACTAATTTCAGGTAAATTAAAGTTATAAAATACAATTATTATTTTTAGTCGTCATGATTTCCGCTTGTCTAATAAAACGCACCTAGTTGGTCGATTGCAGAAAAACAACAAAGAAAAAAAAAATACAAGCATATATGTTGAGAGAAGAGAGAAAATGATATACCGACTGCAAAGATGATAAGGACGACAAAGAGGCACAACTTGCTTGAAGCTTTCTCCATTTCTTCTCTTACATAATTTGTTGTGTAAGTGTCCAATATTAATAGCCAGAGAGTATTCAGTACAATTATTATCCTTTTTCTTTTTATTCCTTTGTGCATTAATTGAGTACAATTATGGTAAAACTTATATTTATATCTATATTAGTATTATCAAAATGTGAAAACGTTTCAATTATTCTTGTTGTTTGACTTGTCGATTTTTTTTAATTGATAAATTAAGTTTGTCACATTGCAATTTCTCTTCAAGTAATACATTAATGGAAATAAAAGGGAAGAAGAAAGAAGAAAAAATTTCTCTTAAATTTTCTATTTTAATTTCTTAAAAAGGAAAAAAGAGAAAGGATTATTTAAATTTTTTTTCCCATTATATCTTTTTTTTTTTCTTAGAAAGGAAAAAAAAACACTTATATCATTTATGTTTTCTTCGAAAATGAAAAACTACTTATAATTTAATTGCATATTAATTTTTTTCCATTAACATAGCCAACAAAAGGCAAAAACATAAAAAATAAAAACAACTTGCTTTTGTATTTTGTTGGTTAAATTTCAATTTAAGACATTATCCTTATCTTCTGACATTGCTCCTTTTAATTTCAATGGTCACTACATATGTTTTCGCTATTTTTGGACTATAATTTTAACTATTATCTAACATTTGACAAGTTAGAATTATAATATAATAAAAGCCAACAAATCACAATATAAATTTTTCTTATTTTTAAACTTTTGTGTAACTATTTTCATCAAATCTAAATTGAATGCAAATTTGTTTAATTGATTGTGATTTGAAGAAAATTTTAATTTTTTTTTTTAATTTTATTACTTCTTATTAGATATCTTCTAAATTTCCCTTTTTGAGAAGAAAAAAAATTCAAATTTTGATTCTCTTTACATTTTCCCTTTTTTCTCATAAAGAAAAAAAATATTTATACTTTTCTTAGAAAAGGAAAAATTATGTACAAATTAAGTATATATTAGTTTTCTTAGCCAATAAAAGAAAAAAAAAAATGTTTCCATAATTTGTTGGCTCAATTTCAATTTAAGTCATTATCCTTATCTTATGATATTGCATCTCTTGATTTCAATTATGATTACATATGTTTTTTTTATTTTTAAACTTTAATTTTAATTTTTTTATGATATTTAATGAGTCACAATTATAATATAATAAAAAACAATGAGTCACAATATAAATTTTTATTACTTTTAGTCATTTAACTTTTATTTAATATTTGATTTCAAAATTTTTATGTTGCATCATCTTTTTTATCTACATTCCAAATGATGTGATGTGTATTTATTATTAACTTTTACAATTTGATATTTGTGAGATTGAGTTTATTTACTTATATTGACTCTATTATATTATTTAACATCTATTTAAATATGTAATTACTTTTTGTAATAGTATAATAAGTATAGTTTATTTTAATATTTAGCACTCATATTCTTCAAATTTTAATTTCTTTTATATTTTTTTCCCTTTTATTTTCTTAAAAAAAGAAACGTGCTACCTTAAATTTAATATTTATTCTCATAGAAAGGGGAAAAAAATTACCATTAGATTTATATTTTTTTTTTCTTAAAAAGGAAAAAATATCTACAAAATTCACTTATTTTTCTTTAAAAGAAAAAAAATTTCTCCAAATTATCTTTTTTGTTTTCTTAAAATTTAAGTATTTAAAGTATTTATAATTTAAGTATTTTTTTCTCTTTAAAATAAAACATAATTAAAAATTTATTTCTCAACCAATGTTATAAAGCCACTCATTGTGTGAATTTAATTCTAATTTAATGAAAAAGAAATTCAAGAAACTTTAAGAAAATTTCTCCCTAACTACCCCCGTTTCTAATAAAAATTGACGATAATATGTTAAACATATCTCTAAGGTGGCCCACATAAAAGAAATAAACACTAGTTATTTATTTTTGAGGTGAAAATTTAAAAGATAATTGCACATTTATCCATAGACCTTAAGACTAGTTAGTTTGAATTTAAATCTGTTATAGCCACTTACCTTGATAATAAAAAGTGGGATAAGATCAACAACTAATAAGGTCCCTAACTTGACCTATAAAAGAGAAGCTTGTAAATTTGTAATTTATGGTTTTGAAAAGTATTAGGTTAAAAAACTACTAAAAAATTATTTTCTAGAGTTAATTTTTTCACTCAATTTAATTATGACTCATTAGTCAGTATATTCTTACATTTGATATCAAAATCTACTCTTTAGTTGTAATAATTACAATTAAACCATGATTTTTACGTTTCTTTATATTGTTACTCTTCTGTTCCTAGCAATCTATCTTGCATGTAAACATACATGATGACGGATATTTACAATGTGACAATGAAACTTCTTGTTGTGTCCTCTGATGAAACTGTGTGTACTAAGATGAACAAGAATGCCTTAAATTGTTTATATATTTGTTGTCTACATGCTGACACTTGTCTTCAGATTAGTAAAGGAAAAACATGTAATAGGTTTAGGAATAATTGTTATATGGGCTATACGGTGCTTTTTTTTTTTTTTTTTTTTTTTTTCAAAAAAGGAGGAAAACAACATACCTAACATATGTTTCATGATTTACTTTGGCTCTTCTCTTCCTTGAGTATTTGACTTATTAATTGGATATGTTAATCACCATGAACTATTATAGGGTCTTTAAGTCATTATGAAGCTCACTTGCATGACATGTTATGTTTTCAATATCTATATGCATGTCATGCATTTGTTAGAATGATAAATATTATCCAACATTTAAAGAGGATATGTTGCTTAATAATGGTATATACATATGGTCTTGATTTTGTGAATTCATCTTATTAATGTCATTATAAAGAATATCATGGTAATTTAAAAGTAGTCACAACATCTTAACTTAGAGTGATATTAGTGATTTACAAAGAAATCATGGTACTATAAATGACATATGATAATTGTGATTAATTCTTTAAAATAAATTGTTGGGCCTTATAGGGAAATATTTATTTTGATGAATTTATTGGAATAAAATGTTAAATTAGATATTAAAAATAGATCTTCTTATACCTGTAGGTATGAAACTTTTGTGTTTTAATATTTGATTCATTAATCTTATTATAAGGTATTTATAAATTCAATACATGTTACAATCTCTGTGCATATAAATGTTTGAATTTATATTTTATGATGGTTTAATGTATGTATGTTTCTTGGTTAATGAAATTGTTTTTACTACTTATTACAATGATCTTGCCCATATTCCAATATTATTTGAAGAAAATTTTATGGATTGGAAAAAATGATATCCTTTTGACTTTAAGGTGTATGTTGTAGATTCGACTTTTTATGTGAATCGATCATTTGTTCCTATAAAATCAAATATATAAACTAATATAGCTAGTTATAAGAAGAGAGAGCAATCAAATTGCTTAAACTAGATGCTCCTTAAGTCTCATATGAGTTTTAATCATCAAAGCTCTAATTCTAATAATGAAAAGGTCAAGAATTTCATTTAAACCATTGAGGTATATATGAATAAACCTAAAGATTTCGTTAATGATAATAAGAGCCACCTAATATGCAAGTTTAAGAAATTCATACATAAGCTTAAGCAAGCCTCCTAACTTGATATATAAAGTTTAACAATATCATAGTCTCATATAATTTTATAAAGAATATTGTGGATCAGTATATATACCTTAAGGTCAATTTGAGCAAGTATATCATTTTAGTCCTTTATCTAGATGATATTTTATTTGCATGTAATGATTTGAGGTTGTTATATAAGACTAAGAAATTTCTCTCTCAAAACCTTAAATGAAAGATATTGGTAAAACTTCTTATGGGATTGGCATAGAAATTTACAAAGATAAATTCCAATGGATATTATAACTATCTCAAAAGACATACATGAAAAATGTTTTAATGAGATTTATGATAAAAAGTTATTCTTATATTATAGCACTTATGGTCAAAAAGGGCAAATTCAATCTTGCAAAATGTCATCATGATGACTTGGAATAGGATGACATAAAGCGCATACCTTCTGTATCAACAAGTCTACAATAGACTTGACATTACATTTATAGTAGGAATGTTGAGGAAAGACTAAACATGACATTATATAAATTATTTGCATAAAATTCATTTGTAACCTAAAGGAATTGAGGTCTAGAGTTTTTCTATTAAATAAAGTCACAATTCAATAAAGTGTTTGGCTAGAAATTGATTAGCATTGTGATATGTGGAAGAAAATATTTGTAAAAGTGTTACATATCCACCATAATCCATATACAAAGATTTTTGGTTAAGCAAATTAAAATTTTAGACTAGCTTATGTGAATAAAATAAGTAATGACTATTAATAAGGGTATCACCTATTTGGAATCAAGTGGACCAAGTGAAAAAATGTTTAAAATATTCTTAAGGCAATCCATACGATAAAAGATAAATACTAATTATTTATTTTTTATGTGATATTTAAAAGATAACTATTTATTTATTCATATTCTTAAAACTAGTTAGTTTAAGTTTAAAAAAGTTACAATCACTTGAATTTTAGCATGTTTATTTTGGATAAAATAAATTTGAGAATCCAAAACATTATTTTCCAATCATCAAAATTTGTTGTCTTTTAAAAAAAAAAATGATTTATTAAAAAATAATTATTTGAGATTTAAATATAATTTTTTCAAAATATTGCTATAGATATTCTTATTTTTAATTGCATTATAAGCATTTTATTAAATTTCATAATGCACTATATCTTAAAACTAATAGTAAGATGAAACTCTACCATTTTGTTGTACAAAATATGCTTAATTATAAAATAAACCCTCAATATAATGTTTAATTTCAAGATGAAATTCAATTTGTGTGAGTAAAACATACCTTTCCATTGAAATAGTTTCATTATTTAAGTGTTTGTTTGGCATGCTAGTTAGTAAAAAAAATGAAAAATCTATTTAACTATTTTGATTTTTTTTAATTACAAAGGCACTAAAAAAAATTAAAGGGACAAAAATAAAATTGAGTTTTTTTTTTAAGTATATCAATATTTTTAACACACTATTTTCTCCCTTTATACCCTTTATATACATTTCTCTCATGTCTCTTCACACTTTCTCTCTTTCATTATGCCTTATCCCTCTCAACATTTTCTCTATTCTTTACCTCTCTTCACATTTTCTCCGTCGACATTTCATTTTTATATAAAATATTTACTAAAAATATAATTAAATAAAGTAGTTAATACAAATAAAATGTAATAGAATACAAAATCAAAACAACATAGCTAAAAACAAATCTTAAATTTCATCAAAATTTTTTTTTATCATACATTAAAAATGTGATCATAATTAAAATTATTGTTAGATTTCTTAAATAAGAACATCCTAACAAAAAATTAATTTTAAATCTTAAAATTAAAATAATTTTATATAAAAAAATACCTTAAATAATATATCTCAGTTTGCAAAAATTAAAACTATTGCTGCACCTAAAAAATTAAAACATAATACTAATTTTTCTTTCCTAACTTTGAAAGTAATTAAACACTTTTAAATAAAATTTTTGTTTGTATTTGGAAGAGAGAGGACCCACTGTATATACATACAATTGCATGATTTAAATGAAGTACGTCTATTAATACCTAAATCAAACTCAAAATAATAATCATTAATAGAGTAATAATATACAAAATAACATAAAGATTGTTTTCATTGGCAATTAGGTAGGGGTACCCTTTACTTTGTAAGAAATAAAGTTAATGTTTTTCAATAATATAACTACCATTTGAGATTAGAATGTTGGTCGACCCATTTTTATTACATCAAAAATGATAGTCCTAACTTGACAATACATCTGTCATAGGTCAATCGAAAAAACTCCAGTCAAAGAGGCCATCTCTATGAAACTTTTAGTTTTAGAGTTTAACTTTTTTATAGCAATCGAAGAGTCACACCTACAATATAATTGAAGAGGACGATAAAATCAATAATATTCTCCAACTTTATTTATCTCTTTCTTGTGTATTAGCAACACCGATAAGATTTTCTCGATTCCCCATTGCACGGTTTAGTTGCCCCATTTTCAACGATAAAACCAATTACAGCTGCTCTTTTCACACCTCCGGATATCTGGTGCCAAATCGTCGCCCGTTTCCTTATTTCTTTGATAATAGAGTTGGCTATCTTTGTGGCATCAATTGTACAAGTTCTTGAAGGGGGCTGGACGAGTGGAATGAGGGAGAGTGGCTCGATCGACAAAAAAGAAGGAAGATGATTATTACACCGATCCCTTCATTTTTCCGGCCAAGGCATGGAGAATTTTACATAATGAGTCTATACCATTAACTTCCAAGAGATGGCCTAATTTATGCGAGGGAGCATCTTCGATGGACATGCTACTACCAATACATATATTTGTCTTACCCATATTGCTAAACATAATTCTCGTGATCACCTTAATGCTAGATCTCAAACAAACTCCCGCGTTAGGCCTTTATGAGCATTTGCAAACCCTAAAAGAAAAAGGTTGTTTTTATTAACAGTAAGGTAGGAGCACTCCTTACGTCGTAAGAAATAAAGTTAAAGTTTCTCAATAATTCAACAGCCAATTGAGATTAGATATTGGTCGGCCCATTTTTATTAGATCCAAAATGATAATCTTCACTCCATAATACATTGTCATATGTTAATCAAAACAAACTCCTACTCAAAGAGACCATCTCCACGAAACTTTCAGTAGTTGTGGTTTTGGTCCTGGAGTACAAAGTTGGTTTTGGCCTTGGCAAACTCATTAAGTTGGACGTTCCCACAACTGCATTCTCGATTCGAGCATTCGCAAGTAGTGCAAATTGGGGCACAATTTCCATTGCAGTCTGCATTGGTATTGCATCTATAAGGCACTGTTCGTGCCTCCGCATCAGCAATGAAGCCTACAAGAAACAAATGTTGTGAAATATGTTAGGATGAAAAAAAAAGGAAAAGAAATCACACATAGGCATGCTAAAAATGACGTTAATTTTCATGAAGGGAAACTAATTTCAGGTAAATTAAAGTTATAAAATACAATTATTATTTTTAGTCGTCATGATTTCCGCTTGTCTAATAAAACGCACCTAGTTGGTCGATTGCAGAAAAACAACAAAGAAAAAAAAAATACAAGCATATATGTTGAGAGAAGAGAGAAAATGATATACCGACTGCAAAGATGATAAGGACGACAAAGAGGCACAACTTGCTTGAAGCTTTCTCCATTTCTTCTCTTACATAATTTGTTGTGTAAGTGTCCAATATTAATAGCCAGAGAGTATTCAGTACAATTATTATCCTTTTTCTTTTTGTTCCTTTGTGCATTAATTGAGTATTATCAAAATGTGAAAACGTTTCAGTTATTCTTATTATTCTATTTGTCAATTTCTTTTTAATTGATAAATTAAATTTGTCACATTGCTATCTCTTTTCAAGTCATACATTAACAGAAATAAAAGAGAAGAAGAAAGAAAAAAAAATTTCTCTTAGATTTTCTATTTTAATTTCTTAAAAATGTAAAAAGAGAAATGATTATTTAAATTTTTTTCCTATTATATCGTTCTTTTTTTTTTTTCTTAGAAAGCAAAAAAATACTTATATCATTTATGTTTTCTTAGACAATGAAAAACTACATACAATTTAACTACATATTAGTTTTCTTCCATTAACACATAATATAGCCAACAAAAGGCAAAAACATAAAAAATAAAAACAACAATCTTTCGTATTTTGTTGGTTCAATTTCAATTTAAGTCATTATTCTCACATTGCTCCTTTTAATTACAATTGTCACTACATATATTTTTGCTATTTTTGGACTATAATTTTAACTCTTATCTAACATTTGACAAGTTAGAATTACAATATAATAAAAGACAGCAAATCACAATATAAATTTTTCCTATTTTTAAATTTTTACGTAACTATTTTCATCAAATCTAAATTAAACGCAAATTTGTTTAATTGACTGTCATTTGAAGAAAATTTTGATTTTTTTTTAATTTTATTACTTCTTATTAGATATTTAAAACTCATACAATATACAAGTTTAAACCTAATATAAGTAACAATCACATAAGTTCATATCATTTTAACCTGTGTTGAGTCATTTATAACAATAAGATGAAAATTTATTTATAATTTCTTATTATTATTCACTATTCAGTAATTAAAAAGAGGATAAAAATAGATCATAATTCTTAATTCCATTTAATCAATTTATCAAGCTTAACCAAATTAATTAAACAAACAATTATTCAATTATTATATTAGAATGACTTCCATAAGGAAAGAAATAACGTACCACAACTATTTATATCATTAAATTATCACAAATTTTGAAATTTCTTAAAATTGTTCAAGAGTCTAACTACATAGGCTAAAAAAATGAATTCCTTGTAGAGTGATTATTTAATTCTCTATATGTCCCTCTCCTTACTCTTAAAACATGGTTATTTAAATTTTAAAGAACATACACAGTAGCCATCAGCAAATCCCAAAGACTTTAAAAAATATATCATAAAATAATAAGTTGACACAATAAATGCTTAATTGTGAAGAGAGATTGCAATAAAATTTTAAATACATCTTAATATTGTTTCCTTTATAATAAGTTGACACAATAAATGCTTGTTGTGAAGAGAGATTGCAATAAAATTTTAAATACATCTTAATATTGTTTCCTTTATAATAAGTTAACACAATAAATGCTTGTGAAGAGAGATTGCAATAAAATCTTAAATAGATATTATTTCCTTTATAATAAGTTGACACAATAAATGCTTATTGTGAAGAGAGATTGCAATAAAATCTTAAATATATCTTGATATCACAGTAGCTTTAACATTTTGAAATAATATAATAAGTTGAGTTTAACTTAATATTCAACAATAGCACTCTTTAAAATTTAATTTCCTTTTATGTTTTTCTCATTTTCCTTTTTCTTAAAAGAGAAAAATATTGCCTTAAATTTCATATTTATTCTCTTAAAAAGGGAAAAAAATTACTCTTTGATTCTCTTTTTCTTAAAAAAAGAATAAACATCTAATAAATTCACTTATTTTTCTTCAAAAGAAAAAATTTCTCTAAATTCTCCATCTTTTTTTTTCTTATATAGAAAAAAATAAAACTAAAAAATAACTCATAAATTTTAATTTTTGCTTTATTAAAAAAAATTATAATTTTATTATTTCTTTCTCTTTAAAATAAGACATAATTAAAAATTGGTTTCTCAACACATGTTATAATGCTACACGTTGCAGAGGTTTAACAATAATTTAATGAAAAGAATTCAAGAAGCTTTGAGAACATTTCCCCCAACTATCAGCGTGTGAGAAAACCAATTGAAGATGATAACTTTGATCCCTTCATTTTTCCAGCCAAGGCATGGAGAATTTTGCACAATGACAATTTTTACCATTAATTTCCAACAGATGGCCTAATTGACGCGGGTGTGAATCTTTGTTGGACTTGCTAGTGCCAATATATATATTGGTCTTAGGTATATTGCTGAACATGATTCTTGTGATCACCTTAATGTTTGATCCAGAACTATCACTCACGTGAGGCCTTTCTTAGCATTTACAAACACCAAAAGATAAGATTGTTTTCATTGGCAATTAGGTAGGAGTACTCTTTACTTTGTAAGAAATAAAGTTAATTTTTTTCAATAATATAACTACCATTTGAGATTAGAATGTTGGTCAACCCATTTTTATTATATAAAAAAATGATAGTCCTAGCTTGGCAATACATTGTCGTATGTCAATCAAAAAAACTCTTAGCCAAAGAGGTCATCTCCATGAAGCTTTTAGTTCCCATTTTTCACTATTTTTAGAGTTTAACTTTTTTTCTAGTATTCGACAAGTCACACCTACAATATAATTGAAGTGGACGATAAAATCAATAATATTCTCCAACTCTATTTATCTCTTTCTTGTGTATTAGCATCACCGATAAGATTTTCTTGATTCTCCCTTGCATCATTTAGTTGCCCCAGTTTCAACGATAAAACCAATTGAAGATGATTACACTGATCCCTTCATTTTTCCAGCCAAGGCATGGAGAATTTTATGTAATGACAATCTATACCATTAACTTCCAAGAGATGACATGGTAGTACCAATACATATATTTGTCTTACCTATATTGCTAAATATAATTCTTGTGATCACCTTAGTGCTAGATCTCAAACTAACTCTCGCATTAGGCCTTTATTAGCATTTACAGACCCTAAAAGATGAGGTTGTTTTCATTAACGATAAGGTAGGAGCACTCCTTACGTTGTAGGAAATAATGTTAAAGTTTGTCAATAATTCAACAACAATTTGAGAATATATTTTTGTTAGATCCAAAATGATAATCTTCACTCGACAATATATTGTCATGTGTTAATCAAAACAAACTCCTACTTAAATAGACCATCTCCACGAAACTTTTGAGTTGTTGTGGTTTTGGTTTTGGAGTACGAAGTTGGTTTTGGCCTTGACAAACTCATTAAGTGGACTGCATTCTTTCTTCGAGCATTCGCAAATAGTGCAAAAATGGGCACACATTCCCTTGCAGTCCGTATCAATATTAAATCTTTTAGGCAGTTTTTGTGCCTCCGTATCAGCAATGAAGCTTACTAGAAACAAATGTTGTGAAATATGTTAAGATAAAAAAAAAAAAAAAGAAAACACAAATAGGCATGTTAAAAAAACGTTAATCTTCAAGAGGAGAAACTTTTTTTCAGGTAAATTAAAGCTATAAAATACAATTATTATTTTTAGTCGTCATGATTTCCACTTGTTTGAAAAAACGCACCTGGTTGGTTGATTGTGGAAAAATACAACAACTAGAGTTCATCTTAATGTTCAACACTATCACTCTTTAAAATTTAATTTTCTTTATGTTCTCCTCTTTTTCTTTTTTCTTAAAAGAGAAAAATACTACCTTAAATTTCATATTTATTCTCTTAAAAGGGGAAAAAATTACTCCTTGAAAAAATTACTCCCTGATTCTTTTTTCGCTAGAAAAGAACAAGGCATCTAATAAATTCATCTATTTTTCTTTCAAAGAAAAAATTTCTCTAAATTCTTCATTTTATTTTCTTATATAAAAAAATAAAAAAAAAAACAGTTAAATTTCAATTTTTGTTTTCTTAAAAAAAAAAACTTATAATTTTCTTTTTTTTTTCTCTTTAAAATAAAACATAATTGAAAATTGGTTTATCAACTAATGTTATAATACTACACGTTGCAGGGGTTCAATAATGATTTAATGAAAAACAAAAATTCATAAAGCCTTGTAAAAATTTCCCCCTAATTACCTATGTTTAAGAAAACCAATTGAGGATGGTAACTTCAATCCCTTCATTTTTTTGGTCATGGCATGAAGAATTTTGCATAATGATAATATATACCATCAATTTCCAAGAAATGGCCTAATGGACGCGAGTGTGAATCTTTGTTGGACTTGTTTGTGCCAATACATATATTGCTCATACGTATATTACTAATCATGATTTTTCTAATGGCCTTGATGCTAGATGTTGAATTAACACCCACTTTAAGCCTTTATTAGCATTCACAAACCCTAGAAGATAAGGTTGTTTTCATTGGCAATTAGGTAAGCGTATTGTCACGGAGTTAGGCTTCGAACGTGCTAACCCGCGCGGCACTTAATCGATCTTGCATGTGAAGATGAGCTAAGTAAGCCTTGGAGAGTTTGAGAGAATCAGCGGAAAGCGTTGGGCAGCAAGTAAGGACTTGCAATTGCTGTATGAAGAGAGAGCACAAGAGAGCTTTGCAAGTGAGCTTGTATTGAGTATGCAAAGGTGTCTTTACAAGTGAGAGGAGTGGCCTATTTATAGTTGCTCCACCTCCTCAATGTGTGGCTACAAATGACTATCTAGAATATGTACAATGAATATTCTAGAGAGAGCATCTAAAGGGACCCTTCAAGAAGGTTCTAGGTGAGTGTCTTTGCTGGACTTTGCTGGAAGTCTCTAGATGGGGTTCTTCCAGATACTTCAACACTCTTCTAGGACCTTCCGCTTGTTGGATTTGGGCTACCAAGGGGGCTAGGTAATGTTGGCAGCCCGCAGAGGCTTAATTTAGCCTCCAATATATGTCTTCTCACTTGCTAGACGGGCTGGACTTAGTGTCCACGTGACACCCTCCCCCACTTAATCCTGCAACGTCCTCGTCGCATTCTCAGCCTTATATTGCCAAATGTGGTTGGCAAACTGCCAAAGCTGGTCCTCTCGTTCCCAACTAGCCTCTTGGTCAGGCAAATCTTTCCATTTTACCAAGTACTCATGGTAGTTGGGAACTCCTCTTCTCCGGATCACTCGATCAGCAAGGAATCGTTCCACCTTCTTGTCAAATTCGGTGACCACAGCTATTGGTGCACGCTTGGACTCGCTTCGACTTGGATCCTCGTCATCCTCATGAAAAGGCTTAAGAAGACTTACATGGAAGACATTATGGATCTTGAGCTTTGGAGGGAGTTAGACTTGGTAGGCAGCCTTTCCTACACGCTTGACCACAGGAAACGGCCCTTCGTACTTCCTTACCAAGCCCTTGTGGACTTTGCATAGAAGCTTGAATTGGTTGGGCAGTAGTTTCACCATCACCATGTCTCCCGTTGCGTAGTCCCTTGGGCGTCGTTTGGTGTCAGCCCATCGTTTCATTCTCTTGGCCGCTTTGTCAAGGCAAGCCCTTGTTATATCCGCTTCCTCATGCCATTCTCTCATAAACTTGAAGGCTGACGAGTTGTTGCCAGTGTAGGGAGAGGCAATTGCACTTGGTGTGAGCGGTTGTTGTCCCGTGACAATCTCAAATGGGCTTTTATTTGTGGCCTCGCTCTTCTGGAGGTTGTATGAGAATTAGGTAGCGTCGAGTAGCTTTGCCCAATCTCGTTGGTGAGCACTGACGTAGTGCCTCAGGTATTGCTCGAGCAAGGCATTAACTCGCTCGATCTGCCCATCGCTTTGGGGATGGAAGCTTGTTGAGAAGTTTAGGTCAGTTCCCAGCAACTTGAATAGCTCACGCCAGAATTTACCCATAAAGCAGGGGTCCCTGTCACTGATTATGCTCTTTGGCACACCCCACAACTTTACTATGTTCTTGAAGAATAAGCGAGCAATTTCGTCCACCTTACAATCAGCAGGGGCTGGAATGAAGGTGCCATACTTGCTGAATCGATCTACCACCACTATGATGCTTCCACATCCCTCGGACTTTGGTAGAGCTACAATGAAGTCCATTGAGACACTTTCCCATGGCTTTTTGGGGATGGGTAGTGGCTTAAGTAGACCCGCTGGTTACTACTATTCTACCTTGTCTTGTTGGCAAACCAAGCAAGTCCACACATAGGCCTCGACGTCTGTATGCATATGCGGCCAGAAGTAATGTTGTTGGATAAGAGTAAGGGTTCGTGTCATACCTAGGTGACCAGCCCATAGGGAATCGTGGCATTCCTTGAGGATTTCCTTCCGCAAGTTTCCCCACTTAGGCACGAAGACTTGGTTCCCAATTGTCATGAGGACTCCGTCGTCCACCCAAAATCAACGAGTCTTCCCTTCGCTAGCCAATCTCAACAAATTGTAGGCCAGGCCATCTTGTCCAATACCTTCCTTGATTCCTTCAAGGAGGTTGCTTTTAGGCATACTAGTGGAGAGGGCAGCTAGCTCTGCCTTTCTGCTTAGTGCATCAGCAACAACGTTGGCTTGCCTCAGCCTATACTGCAGAGTATAGTCGAATTCTGCTAGGAAATCTTGCCAACAAGCTTGTTTGGGGCTGGGTTTCTTTTGTGTCTGGAAGTAGCTCGTAGCAACATTATCGGTCATGATCACAAACTTACTTCCAAGGAGATAATGTTTCCAAGTGCGCAAGCAGTGGATGACGGTAGTCATCTCCTTGTCTTGGATGGTGTACCGCCTTTCTGTGTCATTAAGCTTGCGACTTTCATAGGCAATAGGATACCTATTTTGCATTAGGACTCCCCCAATGGCGTAGTCGGATGCATCGGTGTGGACTTCAAAAGACTTCTCATAGTCTGGGAGCACCATAACAGGTTCTTTGGAGATTGGTTGTTTCAATCTCTCAAAGGAAGCTTGGCATTCACTCGTCTAATGCCAAGTGTGGTTCTTCTTCAGCAGGTCGGTTAGGGGTGTTGCTACTCTAGAGTAATCCTTAATGAACCGACGATAGTAATTGACAAGCCCCAGGAAGGATCGCATTTCTGGGACCTTGGTTGGAGGTTCCCATTGTTGGATCGCTTGCACCTTCGCTGGATCCATCATCAATTTGCCATCCTTGATTTGGTGACCAAGGAAGTCCACCTCTTGCTTAGCAAACAAGCACTTCTCCTTCTTGACAAACAACTCGTTCTCCCGTAGAACTTGGAAGACTTGCTTGAGGTACTCAACGTGCTCCTCAAGTGTGTTGCTGTACACCACAATGTCGTCTAAGTAGACTACTACGAATTTGTCAAGAAATGGATGCAGTACCTTGTTCATGAGTGTGTAGAAAGTGGCTGGCGCGTTGGTGAGGCCAAAAGGCATTACTAGGACTCGAATGTTCCGTAGCGTGTTATGCAGGTCGTCTTTGGCTCGTCACCTTATGCAATTCAGACTTGGTAGTATCCCGAACGCAAATCCAGCTTGGTGAAGTACCTTGCCTTCCCGAGTTGGTCGAAAAGATCAGCTATCAAGGGTATTGGATACTTGTTCTTGATAGTGACCTTGTTCAAGGCTCGGTAGTTGATACACATCCGCAGCGATCCGTCCTTCTTCTTTTGGAAGAGGACAGGGGCACCGAAAGGGGCTTTCGATGGTCGAATGTAGCCCGAATCGATCAGATCGTGGAGCTACTTCCTCAGTTCAGCGAGCTCCGGGGGTGCCATGCGATAAGGTGCCATGGCAGGAGGTTTGGCACCGGTTTCTAGTTCAATGTGGTGATCCACATCTCGCTTTGGTGGAAACTTCTTCGGCAGCTCAGAAGGCATGACATCCTTAAACTTGGTAAGGACCACCTGGATGGGTTGCAGCAATGTTGGAGTTGTTGCTGCTACGTCTTCCCCCTCACTCAACTCCCTTATGGTAGCTACGTAGCTTGGACCCGTCTTGAGACCCCGCTTGAATTGCAAGGCAGAAATCATTGATGGTTGAGACTTCTCCTTGTGCTTCAAGGGGACTACTCGGATCTTGTGAGCGTCAACAACCACAAGAGATCTTGAGGTAGGAATGGGAAAAGCCAAGGCTTCGCAGAAAAATGCAAGACCTAACACCACCTTAAAGTCATCCATGGGAACAACGGTAAAGTCCATCTTACAAATCCATTCGCCAATTCAGACTGCTACACCTTGTGCTATGCCATGGACAGGCTTTGCTTCCAAGTTTACTGCTTTGATGGTGCCAATTCCCTTTGTCAGTTGGAGGCCTAGTCGGTTGGCCTCTTGCACATCCATGAAGTTATGCATTGCCCCTGTATCTAGCATCGCACAGGCTACTTTGCTGTTGATGGCAATGTCAGCGTACAACAATCCCTTCTCCTTAGGGATTGCTGGGGAGGCATGCTTTGAGAGATTACCCAATTCTTGGATACATCCCATGTCAGCTTGGGGCTCCTTATTGGCCTTCTCTAGGTTGAGTACCGCCATTATAGCATTCATCGCTTTACGTTGGGGGCAGTCTTTCACCCAGTGTGGTCCATCACAAATGAAACAGGGATTAGGGGGATTAGTTGAGTTGCGTTTACCTGCAGACTTCTTCTCATGTTTGGGATGGCCACCTGAAGGTCGCTGCTATCCACCCTCATTGTGGCCAGCTTCCTGCTTCTTCTGCCCGATTTTCTCTCCCCCACTTTTGCCAGAGTTTGGCTTCTTGCCCTTGGAGTGGGCAAAGTAATCGATGAAGGTTTTGGCAGCGGCAATGGCAGCATCTAGGGTCTGCACATCACACCTTTCCAGCTCAACTCTCGCCCAATCCTTCAAGCCGTCTTTAAAGTAGAAGAGAAATTCCCTATCAGACATCTCGATTTCAAGCATAAGGGTAGTAAATTCCTTGATGTAGTTGGAAATACTACCTGTCTGACATAAGCGGCGCAACTTTCCCCTTGCTTCGCTATCTGCATTATGTGGTACGAAGTACCTACGTACTTCAGCCTTGAATTGCTCCCAAATGTCGATGACGCACAAGCCTTTCTCCCTCTCGGAGTGCTTTCGTCTCCACCAGAGTTGAGTAGCATCCCTTAGGAAGATTGGGGCGTTGCCTACCTTGGCGAGGTCATCAACAACCCCCATGGCCTCGAAGTATTGCTCAAGGCCGAACAGAAAGTTTTCCATAGCAATGGCATTACGTGTACCGTTGTACATGGAAGGCTTGGGAACCTTCAAACTATGTACTGCAGTGGCGCTAGTAGTGGCAGCTATACTAGCGAATGAGGTGTTTTGGCGCAGAGAATCCATCTCCCTGCGAAGGTCATGAATCTCTCCTTCAACGAACTTGCGTAGATTGGACAGATCCTGGTTTAAGGAGCGTAGTTCTCCCCTAAACGAGTGACCAAATTCTTCGATCATGACTTTGGTAGCCCACATGATCCCTGCATTCTCATGGATCAAGTTATTGATTTGATCGCTGAGGTCGCCCACAACAGAGCTTATGTCAGCGATGCTCCTTTCCAAACCACCAACACGAGAGTCCATGGTTTCCTTTGCTAGAGCCTTGGACTTGCCACATTTGGCTGGAGCATGCTGCTCCTCATGCCCACGAGGTTGATGGTCCGCTTGTTGCTCCTCCACAGTGGTTGCAACAAATCCTTCTTCGCTTGCCATGCTCGTTGTCTCTGCAAACAACAAACAAATGGATGTGCCTAAGGTTTGGACCTTGGCTCTGATACCACCTGTCACGGAGTTAGGCTTCGAACGTGCTAACCCGCGCGGCACTTAGTCGATGTTACGTGTAAAGATGAGCTAAGTAAGCCTTGGAGAGTTTGAGAGAATCAGCGGAAAGCGTTGGGCGGCAAGTAAGGACTTGCAATTGCTGTATGAAGAGAGAGCACAAGAGAGCTTTGCAAGTAAGCTTGTATTGAGTATGCAAAGGTGTCTTTACAAGTGAGAGGAGTGGCCTATTTATAGTTGCTCCACCTCCTCAATGTGTGGCTACAAATGACTATCTAGAATATGTACAATGAATGTTCTAGAGAGAGCATCTAAGGGGACCCTTCAAGAAGGTTCTAGGTGAGTGTCTTTGCTGGACTTTGCTGGAAGTCTCTAGATGGGGTTCTTCCAGATACTTCAACACTTTTCTAGGACCTTCCGCTTGTTGGATTTGGGCTACCAAGGGGTCTAGGCAATGTTGGCAGCCCGCAAAGGCTTAATTTAGCCTCCAATATATGTCTTCTCACTTGTTAGACGGGCTGGACTTAGTGTCCACGTGACAGTACTCTTTCCTTTGCAAGAAATAAAATTAAAGTTTTTCAATAATTTAACAACCATTTGCGATTAGACTATTGGTCAGCCCATTTTTATTAGATCAAAAATGATGGTTCTAACTTGACAATACATTGTCATATGTCAATCAAAAAAACATGTAAACAAAGAGGTCATATCCATGAGATTTTTAGTTGTAAGTTTTCACTATTTTTAGAGTGTAATTTTGAACATTGTCTAGCATTTGATAAGTCACACTTGCAATATAATTTAAAAGGATGATAAAATCAATAATATTCTCTAATTTTATTTATCTCTTTCTCTTATAGAATTATCTTATAAATTTTAAATAGCTTGATAATGTCAACAACCTTAAATACTAAAATAAAATTCCACATTTATAATACATGAATTATAACTTTAAATCATGTCATATATAGTTCATGTCATATGCTCTACTTTCATAATAAATGAAGTAATGATAAATAATTTTTTATTATTCCACAAAATTACTCCCTCTTAATAGGAACAAAAAAACTAAATGCCAAACTTTTGCTATCAATACATCCCATAAACTTTAAATTTGAATATCTAATTACATCTAAATAGTTGGTTTCTCTATACATAAGCATGTAAATTTTTGTTCTTTATAAGTACCTCAATAATTTTTATGTGGCTTTCTAATGATTCATTCTATAATTACTTTTACACATACTTAACATTTCAATCACAAAACTAATATATGAGATAATATAAGTTAGCAAATACATTAAGCCACCAACAACAAAACCATATGCAATTGATCCTTTTCCTTACGTTCCACATCATTTTTGGAACATTTCATCAAATTGAATTTGTTACCTTTTTGTATAGGAATAAACCAAGTGAATTTTTATTCATATTACATTTCTCTCAAATTTTTTCAATATAACTATTTTGAGACAATCCTTATTTATTGTGCTTTGTAACAAATTATTTCCATTTCTATCACACAGAATGCCTCTCTCACATCTTTCATTACAAAATTTTTTTAGAGAAAATCTTTAATCTCAAGCAATAACATTAGCAACAAGCAATATGTCATTAACATTCAAAACTTAAAAAACAAACTTACTCGATCTTTTGATATATACACCAATCAATAGTATTCGTTTTTGAATTTAAAAGATGTAATGATATCATTGAACTTAATATATCATTGTAGATAAATTTGTTTTAATCCATATATTAGCTCCTATGGTCTACACATTATTTAATATTTACCTTTAAAGATAGCTTTTAGGTTGATCCATATAAACTTCCACTTCAAGGTTTCCATTAAAATGGCAATTTTCACATTTATTTGGTGTAACTCTAAGTCATACTGAGCCACTATTATCATAATTAAATTCATTATGTTTATGGTTACAAAAATGAAATTAGATCTTTATTTATTCTAATATTAAAATTTAACACTCATAAATAAACTATATAATTATTTGGAATAATTAATCTCCTTTCATGTTAAGATCTTCTTAATACTATCCCTTGTGATTTATTTACATTAATTAATCATGAGTTAGTTCCTTCAAAAACTATCTCTTTATCTAAAAGTTCTTTAATTTCTAAAACAATATTTAATGTCATGATGGACAAACGAATTGTTATAGATAAAAAAACATTTACCCTAAATTATTTTATATCCACATTTTAACATTCATTACTACTATTAACTTCATCATTTTCAATGAATCTTACATCATCAGTTTTTACAATTCACAGATTATGGTTATATACCTTTTTAACCTTTTTGAGGTAGTCAATAAAGTAACTACTGATTGTTTGAAAGTCTAATTTCTTTTCTTATGGATTATAAATTCTTGCTTCTGCTAAGCAACCCCACATATTTAAGTACCTTAAATTAGGTTTCTTTCCTACCTATAGTTAAATAGGAGTACTTTGAACTACCTTATTATAAATCTTATTTAACAAACAATTGGCAATTTTAAATGCATACATTTACAAAAACTTACATTGAGAGGAGTTACTTATTATATTCCCAAACCATATTTTTTAATGTTCAATTGCACCTTTCTATCACACTTTATTACTAAAATGTACCTGACATAGTTAACCATACATATATGTCATGACTTTCAAAAAATTGAAAAAATTCACAATTATACCTAAACACTACCCTAAATTATTATATATATGTGATATTCATCATTGTTAAAAGATCATACAATTTTCACTTTTGCTTAATTACTTCTAATTTGCTTTATATATACCATAAGAGTATCTAATAATTAAGAATTTTATGAAGCAAATAAACATAACTATAACATGAAAAAACATTTATAAAAGTGATGAAATACAATTCTTCACTATGGGCTATAGTGTTAAAAGGTTCACAAATATCAATGTTTAAGATTTCAAGAAACTGGATGCTTATTATCATTTCTTTCATGCTCTGTTTGGTTCACTTACACTTTATGCAATCCAAACACATTTTGAGACTAAAAAAATTTAGATTAGAAAGAATTTCATTATTGATCAATCCTACTATTATTTCTTTAGATATATTATTCAAATATTTATGCCACAAATAAGTAAAATTTTCATCCTACATTAATTATAATATTATAATGCATGATAAATAAGGATTCTTATAAATTTTTATAATATTTCAATGGATGTAAAAGTTAATAAGAATACATTAAAAAATTGTTATTATTCTTATTTCAACTAAAACAACCAAATCATAATAAATCCTTGTATCATTATAAATGCATGAATAGTAGCACTGAAATCAAGCCATCAAGTATTATAAGGAACTTGGGTTGAATTTGATTCAAAACATATTAAAGTATTTAATTTCCCTTTTCCTTTTAAACCAAATTTTATGTTTTGGCCAATCTTTCTAATAGTGTCTAACCATTTTTTGTTTTTTTATAGAAGTGACACTTATCATCCTTTTATTTCCTCTTTTTAGCCTAAAATGCATAAGTAGCCTCTTTCTTTTCTTAAGTTAGTCAACTTTCACTCTCATTCTTTTTCAAGCTTTGTTGCCCATGGATTAATGGAGTGACTGAATTTTTCTGTTATGAACAAACGTACCAGTTAATTCATTAACATTTCACCTTTCTTTTATAGAATTTCAAAGAATCTAAAATGGCTCATACTTAAGAAATAGTAAGTTCAAAATGAGCTATACTAAAAATGAGTCATTTACAATTAATTTTAAGATCTTAAATTTTGCTATAAAATGAGTCATCTTAATAATGTGCTCTTGCATAGTTTGACACCTAATAAACTTCATGGTCATGAATTATGCAATAAGAATAACAACAAGTGATTTTTTTCACAAAAGGGAACCACCTTTCCACAAACTACAAGTGTTTTTTTGCACATTTTGTTTGTGAAATAGTTTTCTTAATGTTATTGACAATAATCACTTTTATAAACATATGACTTAACCTATTATTTCATTCTTATATTTATAATGTAACTTTTTTTCCTTACCACTTAAATTTGTAATTGCAACAGACTTACTCAATAATAGTACAAGTTAATATTTATAACACCTAAGTAAGCATTGTCTTGGTCATTTCATTCAAAGTTCAATCCTTAATTGAAATAATAATAGAAACATGTAAGTGAATTTTAATAGTTGTATGACCATAAATACTCAAAATTAATCATAAATGGAATTTAATTATAAAACAATCTTAGTGTATCGTAGTTCTCATTTAGGAAATCCTAAAATACATTCTCATAAGTAATACAAAAGGTAATTAAATATTTTTCAATCAAATATATTTGATACTTTTGGATAAACAAATATATTTAATCAAAAATATTGATATACCTCAATTATATTATTAATTATGGAATAATAATCAACCTTTGGATAAATCTTGAAGTTACAATGATAAATAACATCAATTTATCCAATCATTTTTTATTTATACATATTTCATTAAAATCATGGATAAATAACTTATTTATGCATGTTGTTAAATATACTAGTTTAGCTAGTTTGGTGACTAATAAATTGTAACAATAATGTACATATGATTATAAATTATATTAATAAAAAATATTAATATACCTCAATTACATTACTCACATAGAATAATAATTGACCTTTGGGTAAATCTTGAAATTACAATAGTTAATAACATCAATTTATTCAATCATTTTTCATTTATAGATATTTCATTAAACTTATGGATAAATGACTTATTTATACATGTTATTAAACATACTAATTTGACTACTTTGATAACTAACAAACTATAACAATAATGTATATACGTAAGTTCAAACATTCTAGTTTGATCACTTTTGTAACAATTAAACTATAATTATAACACATACATAACATTAAATATACCGATTGGTCACTTTTGTGACTCACAAACTCTAACCTTAATACATACACATGAAAATACAACTCAATATTTATAAAGATCAAAAATCACAATATCAAAGTTCATAAATACATTAAGTACATGCTTCTGAATTTAATTAATATGCATAATATCAACACACTTGAACAAGGCATACAATATATTTTTTTAATAATTATGGTTGTCTTCAATTTGTAAAATATGGAATTAATAATTCTTGAAATGGACTGCTCACATTCTTTCATTTCTTTGCCATGTGCAAAGCGGGAGGTTTATAACATTATAATTATAATTATAATTATAATTATAATAATAATTATTATTATTATTATTATATTAAATAAATTTGTTAATTCGCTGTATCATGTCATCACTATATCCTCTTAGAGTTCTTATTTCATTAGTTGCTTATTTGTTTAAGAAATAGATTCATTATCATCAATTTTCATGTAAGAGTTGAAGAATAACATAAAATCATGTTATTTTTATAAGATTAAAGAATAATTATTAATCTAATATATATTTTTTTTATCATATATAAAAAAATATTCAGCTTTAAAATATATTTTTTAACACTACTTGATAGATTTCTTAAATAAAAATATTTTTATTGAACATTTATTTTAAATCTTAAAACTAAATAATTCTATATATAAATATATATAAATTTATGAAAATTAAAATTATTAATATGACTAAAAACTTCATTTTACCCTAATAATTGATTTTTTTTTTCTTGACTTTTAGTATAATCATACACTTTTATATAAATTTTTCATATGTGTTAAGAAAAGAGATGATAGAATAATTTTAATTTATTTTAATTAAATATATATTTAGTATAACTAAGGAATGAATATGAACATAATAGAGAAATTCCAACCACCCAAGTAAACAACTATTACAAATAATGAAGATATATATATATATATATAATTCATGAATTAAGTCACAATATAATTAGTTCCTTAACAAAATTACTATTTAAAAATATTTAACAATTATAATGTGATATTTTAGTGATATATAATGATGTAGGTTCTATGTTAACTGGTTAATGCAACATCATTCTAATAAGAGCTGACATGAGAACCAATTAAAAAAAAAAAAAACTAATTTTAATGCTTGGGTGTAAATTGATAAACGTGTTAGTAATATATTGGCAGCACTATCTGAAGTGAATCAAGTCCAAGATTCGAAATGCCAATAAATTACAAAGTCGTTGACTAAAATGTTTGTCAATTTCGTACACCTCGGGCGAATTTTTTTTCCTTTTGTGACTCATTGCTCACAACGAGAACCACTCTATGAACACAAAAATTATTAATTCAAATAGACACACTATATATATATATATATATATATATATAATATGTTAAAATATTTATATAATATTTTATATAATATAAAAGTTATTTATATTTATTTAAATTTATCATTTTTTTTTTACACCAAGACTTTTCTTTGTTTATTTGGTTGTTCTTTAGGACAAAATTTGACAAAGAATATTTTGTCCTCAAAATAAGTTTTGATCTATACATATAGTTCAATAGGAAAGCGCGAGCAAACAAGTGAGCTGAAAACTCCATTAGATCAAATGCGCTTGGCAAAGTCAATATGTTTGCATATTACAAAACTCAAAAGGGCTTATGTACTAATCACTTTTGACTTATTATTATTACAATTGTTTTTAATATTTAAAGTTTGAATTTAAAAAATTAGATAAATAAAAAAATTTAATAATTATAAAAATAATGGTCAAAAAAATTTATTCTATATACAAAATATTTTATACTAAAATAATATTTTAGACTTTAATTTTAACTTTTTCTAACATTTAACGAATCATAATTACAATATAATAAAAGATATTGAGTTATAATATAAATTTATATTATTTTTAAACTTTTAACTTTTATCTAATATTTGATTTCAAAATTGTTACATTTTTTCTTCTCTTTCACCTACATTTAATAAGATATAAAGTGCATTTATTATTAACTTTCACAAACTAATGTTTTTGAGATCGAGTTCTTTACTTATATAGACCCTATTATATTATTTAATATCTATTTAAATATATAATTATTTTTTGTAATTATATAATAAATAGAATTTATCTTAATATTTAATATTAATACTCTTTAAAATTTAATTTCTTTTATGTTTTTCTCTTTTTCTTTACTTAAAAGAGAAAAATATTACCTTAATTTTTATATTTATTCTCTTAAAAAAAAAAAAAAAGAAATTACTCTTTTATTTTTATTTTTTTCTTCAAAAGGAGAAAAAAAAACCTACTAAATTCACCTTTTTTTTCCCTTAAAAAAAATTCTGCAAATTCTCTATTTTATTTTCTTAAAATGAAAAAAATATAAAATAAAAAAATAACACTTAAATTTCAATTTTTTTTTCTTAAAATAGAAAAAAATACATATAATTTTAGTTTTTTTTCTCCTTAAAATAAAACATAATTAAAAATTAGTTTCTTAACTAATGTTATGATGTTGCATGTCGCAAGGGTTCAACAATAATTTAATGAAAAAAAATGAAGAAGCTTTAAAAACATTCCCCCCAACTACCAATGTTTGAGAAAACCAATTAAAGATGATAACTTTGATCCCATCATTTTTCCAGCCAAGGCATGGAGAATTTTGCACAATGACAATCTATACTATCAATTTCCAAGAGATGGCCTAATGGACGTGAGTGTGAATCTTTGTTGGACTCCTTAGTGCTAATACGTATATTGATCTTACATATATTGCTGAACATGATTCTCGTGATCACCTTAATGCTTGATCTCAAGCTAGCACTCACGTTAGGCCTTTATTAGCATTTACAAAGCCCAAAAGATAAGGTTGTTTTCATTGGCAATTAGGTAGGTGTACTCTTAACTTTGTAAGAAATAAAGTTAAAGTTTTTCAATAATATAACAACCATTTAAGATTAAAATGTTGGATGACCCATTTATATTTTTCTATAATATAACAACCATTTGAGATTAAAATGTTGGATGACCCATTTTTATTATATCAAAATTGATAGTCCTAACTTGATAATACACTGTTATATATCAATTTAAAAAACTTCTATACAAAGAGGTCATCTCCATGAAACTTTTAGTTGTCATTTTTCACTATTTTTAGAGTTTAATTTTAAATTTTTTCTAGCATTCGATGAGTCACACCTACAATATAATTGAAGAGGATGATAAAATCAATACTATTCTCCAACTTTATTTATCTCTTTCTCGTGTATTAGCAACACTAATAAGATTTTCTTGATTCGCCCTTGCATGGTTTAGTTGCTCCAGTTTCAACGATAAAACCAATTGAAGATAATTACATTGATCCCTTCATTTTACCAACCAAGGCATGGAGAATTTTGCATAATGACAGTCTATAGCATCAACTTCTAAGAGATAACCTAATTAATGTGAGTGAGCATCTTTGATGGACTTGTTAGTACCAATACATATATTCATCTTACCTATATTGTTAAACATAATTATCGTGGTCACCTTAATGCTAGACCTCGAATTAACTCCACATTAGGCCTTTATTAGCGTTTACAAACCCTAAAAGATAAGGTTGTTTTCATTAACGACCATTTGAGATTAAAATATTGGTTGGCCTATTTTTATTAGATCCAAAATGATAATCATGACTTGACAATACACTATCATATGTCAATCAAAAAGAACTCTTACACAAAGTGGCCATCTCCATGAAACTTTTAGTTTTTATGGTTTTGGTCTTGGAGTACGAAGTTCGTCTTAGCCCTGGCGAACTCATCAAGCCTAACATTCCCACAATTGCAATGTGTATCAAAGTAATCACAAATAGCGCAATAAAAGGGATATATACCCTTGCAATCATTATTATTATAGCAAATCGTAAGCACTTTTCATGCGTCCGTATCTACAATGAAGCATACAAGAAACAAATGTTGTGAACTACCTTAAGATGAAAAAAAGAAAATGAAAAATGAAAACACAAATACGCATGTTTAAAAAAAAAAAAAAAGATGTTTTTCATGACGAGAAAACTTTTCCAACTAAATTAAAAATCATTATTTTTGGTCATTGTGATTTCCACTTGTTTAATAAAAAGCACCTAGTTGGTCAATTATAGAAAAAAAATTAAAAAAGAAAAAACAAAAGCATATATGCTGAGAGAAGAGAGAAAGCAATATATCAATTGTAAAGATGATGAGGACGACAAAGAGGCATAACTTCCCTGAAGCTTTCTCCATTTCTTGTCTTGGATAATCTACTATGTACATGTCCAATATTAAAAGCCAAAGAGTATTTAGTACAATTATTTTTTTTTGGTTCCTTTGCACATTAAATGACTACAATTATGGTAAAACTTATATATATATATAATATATATATATATTATATTATTATTGAAATGTGAAAAAGTTCCAGTTATCCTTACTCTTCTATTTGGGATTTCTTCTTAATTGATAGATTAAGTTTGCCACATTGCAGTCTCTCTTCAAGTCATACATTAAGGGAAATAAAGGGAAAGAAAAAAGGGAAAAAATTCTCCCAAATTTCCCTTTTTGCTTTCCTAAAAAGGAAAAGAGAAAAAAAAAATATTCAAAATTTAATTCTCTTTATATTTTTTCCTTTTTTCCTCAAAAGAAATAAAATATTTATACCATTTAAGTTTTCTTTAGAAAGGAAAAACTATGTGCAATTTAAATACATATTAGTTTTCTTCTATTCACATAACATATTGCCACTAAAAGGCAAAAAAAAAAAAAAAAAACATGCTTCCATATTTTGTTGGTTCAATTTCAGTTTAACTCATTATCTTTATTGTCTGACATTGTTCCTTTTGATTTTAAGTCACTACATATGTTTTCACTATTTTTAAACTTTAATTTTAACTCTTTTTTGACATTTAACAAGTCATAATTACAATATAAAAATAAATAATGAGTCACAATATAAATTTTCACTATTTTTATACTTTCAACTTTTAGCTAACATTTGACTTCAAAATTGTTACGTTTCTTCTTCTCCTTCATTTACATTCCAGATGACATAAAGTGTACTTATTATTTACTTTTATAAGCTAATGTTTATGAGATCAAGCTTCATTACTTATATTAATTCTACTATATTATTTAACATCTATTTAAATACATAATTATTTTTTACAATAGTATAATAAGTATAGTTTATCTTAATATTCAACACTAGCACTCTTTAAAATTTAATTTTCTTTATGTTTTTCTCTTTTTCATTTTTCTTCAAAGAGAAAAATACTACCTTAAATTTCATATTGACTCTCTTAAAAAGGGAAAAGAAATTACTCTTTGATTTTATTTTTTTTTATTAAACAAGAGCAAACATCTACTAAATTCACCTATTTTTTTTTAAAAGAAAAAATTTCTTTAAATTCTCCATTTTGTTTTTTTACGTAAAAAAATAAAATAAAATAATAACTCCTAAATTTTAAATTTTGTTTTCTTAAAATAAAAAAAATACTTAAAATTTTAGTATTTTTTTCTCTTAAAATAAAACATAATTAAAAATTGGTTTATCAACTAATGTTATAATGTTATACATTGCAGGGATTCAAAAAATAATTTCATGAAAAAAAAATTTCAAGAAACCTTAAGAAAATTTTCCTCTAACTACCTATGTTTGAGAAAACTAATTAAAGATAACTTTAATCCCTTTATTTTTTTAGCCATGACATGGAGAATTGTGCATAATGACAATATATACCATCAATTTCCAAGAGAAGGACTAATTGACAAGAGTGTGAATCTTTGTTGGACTTGTTAAAGCCAATACATATATTGGTCTTACATATATTGTTGATCATGATTCTCATGATCACCTTAATGCTAGATCTCGAATTAACACCCATGTTAGGCCTTTATTAGCATTTACAAACCCTAAAAGATAAGGTTATTTTTCATTGGCAATTAGGTAGGTGTACTCTTTACTTTATAAGAAATAGAGTTAAAGTTTTTCAATAATTTAATAACTATTTAAGATTAGAATGTTGGTCAACCCATTTTTATTAGATCAAAAATGATGGTCCTAACTTGATAATACATTTTTATATGTCAATCGAAAAAACTCCTAAACATAGAGGTCATCTCCTTGAAACTTTTAGTTGTAATTTTTCAAATAAAGTTTAATTTTAACTTTTTTCTAGTATTTGATGAGTCACACCTGCAATATAATTGAGGAGGATGATAAAATTAATGATATTCTCTAACTTTATTTATCTCTTTCTCATGTATTAACAACACCAATAAGATTTTCTTGATTCACCCTTTCATGGTTTAGTTGCTCCAGTTTCAATGATAAAACTAATTGAAGATGATTACTTTGATCCCTTCATTTATCCAGCCAAGCCATGGAGAATTTTGCATTATGACAATCTATACCATCAATTTTCAAGAAATGAGCTAATTAACGCGAGTATGCATCTTTAATAGACTTATTAGTACCAATACATATATTGGTTTTACCTATAATGCAAAACATAATTTTTGTCAATCTCAACTTAACTCCCACATTAGACCTTTATTAGCATTAATAAAGCCCAAAAGTTAAGGTTGTTTTCATTGCTAACTAGGTAAATGCACTCCTTACTATTTCAAGAAATAAAGTTAAAGTTTCTCAATAATTTAACAACCATATGAAATTAGAATATTGGTCAACCCATTTTTATTAGATTGAAATTGATAATCCTAAGTTGACAATATACTGTCATATGTCAACAAAAAAAAAAAAAAACTTCTACACACAAAGGCCATCTCCATGAAACTTTTAGTTGTTGTGGTTTTGGTTTTGGAGTATGAAGTTGGTTTTGACCCTTGCAAACTTGTCAAGACGGATGAGCTTACAACTGCATTGTGCATTCTAACATTTGCAAGTAACGCAATAAGAAGGGCACCTACCCTTGCAGTTATTATCGTTATAGCAAATTCATTCTTTTTATACCTTTGTATCCATAATGAAACCTACAAGAAACAAATGTTTTGAACTTCGTCAAGTGATACAACATATAGCAAAAATAAGATTAGCACTTGATTAACTTAAGAAATAATAATTTTCAAAAGAGGAGGATAAAGGTAAAACTAATGTTTTTATTGAAATATTCATTTATTGGAATTAGTTTAAAATTGAGTTGAATGCTTAAACCCTCATATTCATACATATTTATAAGTAAAATCGTCTAACTAATTAGAAAAATATTCTGACCTAAATAAAAAAGTACTTAATAACTAATTAAAAAAATATTCTAAATTAACTAAAAGTCCTTATTATACTAAAATACTATAAAATAAGTAAATAAATTACAAAATAATAATTACAACATAATTTACAGGAAAATAAAGAATAATTCTTGTGACGTGTCCTACGTCAAACCTTTCCACTTAGAAAAAATGTGCCCTTAAGTTGAGAAGGAGGAACTGACGTCTTCATACCATAGGAACAAATACTTAGAATAAATTGGTATCTACAGCATGCTCCAACAACTTATTTTGTGAATCATCATATGAACAATAATATTAACAAATAATGATGTCAAATGATCATTTGCTTGAATATCTACTCCAAGAAAATCAACAAATATTATAGATAAAGAATTAATAAAATCTTAAGACTTGCAAGTTATAAAATTGTTTTCTAATTTGGTAATAAGATCCTAGAACTTGTGGGTTATGGGCTCATCATTTACTGCTAACATTTATACTTCTTGTGATTGCACTTGAACCTTTTTTAATTCAACTTTTTTGGTTAGCACTTAAACCTCTTTTGATTACACTCGAACTTCTTTTGATTCTTTAGTGACAGCCTCAATCTTTTAATTTGAGTGGATAACTATTCGAAAAACTCTTTCCTTCACTTGAGCAGTCCTAGCTTGAGATCCTTCTTTTATAGGTAACATTATATATTTTATCTCATCTTTCTCAAACTTATAAATATTCTTTCGGCCTAAGTATTGAGCATTGATGTCAAATTGGCAAAGTCATCCAAACAGTAGGTGGCAAGCATTCAAGTCTACAACATCACAATTAACTTTATCTATATATTTGCCAATTAAGAAAGGAACCTTACATTGTTCTGTTACTCAAAGTTCTCCCACCGTTTTGATCCACCCAATGGTGTATGGACTTGGGTGCTTCTCTACTGGTAGTTACAATTTCTTAATAGTTTTTATCCAAATAATATTTTCTTAACTTCCACTATCAATAATTAAATTACACAAAATATTATTGATTGTGCACTTGGTACGGAATAACTTGTTTCATTGAGTATCATCCTCCTGCTTAAGTGCTAGCTTTCTCACCATATACATAACTTTGTTATCTTTATACTCGCACTCCTCACCATCATCATCACTAAAGTCTGCTACGTAAGCCTAACGCATATGTACATTTGTTCTTTCATTAGAATCTATCGCGTAGGTTTGACACATACACAGATTTGCAAGGATAAGTTGAGCAAGAGGCTAACAGTGAGCAAAATCTCTAATTTAATTCCTTTTGTTTCTCTAGTGCCTGTTGGCACCTTCCACCAAGAGAGATTCAAATCCATTGTTAATAACTTCTAATCCATGTTCCAACTGATCAATCCTTTAGCCATGGTTTTGCAGTGTCACCTTCTGGTCACAAATAGTTGACTAGATGGCCTACATCTCCTAATCTTTGTCAGTATGATGGTTAATATTCCCTTCATCTTATACTACCATTAGAATAGGTGAGTCTTACTCTAATACCACTTGACACAGCATGTAGTGAAAATAAAGGTAATATTCGATTAACCAAAGAAATAATAATTCTCAAAAGAGAAGGATAGAGGCAAAATCAATGTTTTTTTAAAATAGAGTTAAATGTTTAAATCCTCAAACTCATACATATTTATAAGTAAAATCACCTAATTAATTAAGAAAATATTTTGGCCTAAATTTAAAAAAAAAACACTTAATAACTAATTAAAATATTTAAATAATTCGTATATATTTTAAATAAATTAATTAAAAATTTTAAATATATTAAAATATTACAAAATAAGTAAATAAATTATAAAATAATAATTATAATATAATTTATAAGAAAATAAAAAATAATTCTTTTAACATGTCATAAGTCATCAAGATATCACAAAAAAGAAATTGAAAAATTAAAACATAAATACACATGTAAAAAAAATATTTTTCTTGATGCTAAAATATTTTAAAGTAAATTAAAATTATAAATTGTAATCATTGTTTCAACTATCGTGATTTCCATATTTGTTTAATGGAAAGCACCTAGTTGTTTTTGTTGGTAATTGGGTAAGTGCCCTCCTTTCTTTGTAAGAAATAAAGTCATGAGATTAGAATATTAATCGACCCTTTTTTTTGTTATATTGAAAATGATAATGCTGAGTCAATAATATTCTATCATATGTCAATCAAAAAAAAAAAAAAAAAACGAAAAGAAGGAGGCCATCTCCATGAAACTTTTAGTTGTTATGTTTTTGGTCTAGGAGTATGAAGTGAACTCATCAAGTTGGTCGTTCCCACAACTGCATTCTTTACTCAAGCATTGGCAAACAACATAATAAGAAGGACACATACCCTTGCAATCATTATTGTTATAGCAAAATCCTACTCTTCTGCCTCCATATCAGCATTGAAGCCTACAATAAACAAATGTTGTGAACTTCGTTAAGTGACGGAAAAAAATGAAAAATAAAAACACAAATACACGTGTAAAAAGAAGTATGCTTTTGATGACAAGAAAATCTTTTCGGGTAAATTAAAATTATAAATTATAATCATTGTTTTCAATTATCGTGATTTTCACTTGTTTAATAGAAAATTTATAGTTGGTCTATTCTAATAAAAATTAAAAATTAAAAAAACCACGAGCATATATGTTAAAAGAGCGAAGGAAGTGATATATTGATTGCAAAGATGATAAGGACTACAAGGAGGCATAACTTGCTAGAGGCTTTCTCCATTTCTTGTCTTGGATAATCTGCTGCGTACATGTCCATTAATAATAGCCAGGGCAATTTTTTTTGTTCCTTTGTACATTTATTGAATTAATTATAGTAAAACTTATATCTATGTCAATATTAGTATGATCAAAATAAGAAAAAGTCTTAGTTATTTTTACTCTTTTATTTGGCAATTTCTTTTTAATTGATAAATTAAGCTTGTCACATGGCAATCTCTCTTTTAAGTCACATATTATTATATTATAAAATATTTTTTATATAATATAAAAATTATATATATATATATATATTCTAAAGCGAGAGTTTTCTTTGTTTATTTGGTCGTTCTTTATGACAAAATCTATTTACAGCCATTATATCAATTGCCTTGCCTTTCTACCCTGTTAATGACAGTACGGACCTTAGACCACCGAAAGGCCTCCTGCTGTCAACGAAGAAGGGGGGAGGGGAAACATCCTTAAGTCACACAAATTTGTCTAAAATAAGGCCATGACTCATTTAGACGTACTTATAACTCTAATAATTATATTTAATATGATTATTTATTTACATAAAACTATAATAGATTGTGACAATATAAACATGAAGACTTAGCTAGAAATTCAAAATTTGACAAAGAATATTTTGTTCTCAAAATAAATTTTGACCAATATATATATATATATATATAATTAAGTAGGAAAGCGCAAAGAAACAAGTGAGCTGAAAAATCAATTAGCTCAAATGCGGTTGGTGAAGTCAATATGTCTGCGTATTTCAAAACTCAAAAGTGCTTATATACTAATCAATTTTAATTTTTTATTATTAACGTTATTTTAAAATTTTAAATTTTTAATTTTAACATTAATTAAATAAAAAATTTAATAATTATTAAAATAATGATTTAAAAAATTATTTTATATACAAAATATTTTATATTAAATTAATATTTTATGTATAATATAAATTTTTTATAATTATTATTTTTATGTCTATTTATTTAATAAAATAAAATAATAATGCCTACGCATCCAGTGGAAAAGAGACGTGAAGTCCACTCTGAGTATAATATTTTATAATTTTTACGCGACGCCATACGCAACTCGCCATGTGGAGCCTACTCTATACGCATGTGCCGACGATTGGGCCGCATTCGCACTCAAAATTCTAAATTATTTGATTAAAATTCCCTCATTGCAGACCAAATAACCCCAAATAAACATAGCAATTTTCTTTTTTTGAGAAAAAAAAATAAATTGGATATCCTATCCTATTTAGATATTATGTCCACACAAAGGAAGGAGAGCACACTTGCATTAAAAAATATGAAAAAATAATTAAAAAAACTGAGTTATAGCTGGACTGCATACAATTTAAACCTAATGAGCATTTTTATGGATTTAAAAAAAAAAAAAAAAATAGAAGGGTGGCGTGTTCGTTGTCGATATCATTATCAAAGGGCCATATTTATAATGCAATGTCTTTTGTACTGACCAAGAAAAAGAAAACAATATTTTATGGTGTGCAGGGAAATTAGGTACGTTCTCTTGTCTTTTCGGGCGGGCAAGTTCTTGCAAATGTCCCCGTTGTTTGGCAGCGTCCAAAAAAGTCTCATTTACGCGGTTCGCAAGCCTTTCGTGGGCAAACAGGGAAAAGGGAAATAAAATCCAAAATGGCATTTGAGTAATAATTTGCAAACTCCTGGGCTAATTTCCAAGCTAATGGTTTATATATGAAACCCACCTTGAACCCCCACTCACCCAGACTCGGCGCGAAGAAACCCACCTCCATCTGCGCACGAACAACTCTCTCAAACTTGCAAAGTTTTCAGTTTCTCAATCTAATCATGTCTGGCTACCCTCCTTCAGGCTATGGATACGGCTACGGTGGGGCACCACCGGCCCAGCCTTACGGAGCTGCTCCTCCTTACGGTGCTCCGCCAACTCAGCAGCCTTACGGCGCGCCATCAGCTACTTATGGCTCGCCTTACGCGCCCGCAGGAGCCCCCGTCGGTGAGAAGCCTCCAAAGGACAAGCCATCGAAGCACGGCGCAGCTCCCGCTCCGGGCGGCTACCCGCCACTGCCTGGCCAGTATGGGAATCCGTTCGCCTCACTCTTGCCGTCGGCTTTCCCTCCGGGCACCGATCCCAACGTCGTCGCCTGCTTCCAGGCAGCGGACGAGGACAGAAGTGGTTTGATCGACGATAAGGAGCTGCAGAGAGCGCTTTCGAGCTATAATCAGAGCTTCAGCATGAGGACCGTCCATCTTCTCATGTACCTCTTCACGAACACCAACACCAGGAAGATCGGTGAGAGATTAACTCTATTTCATGCTTATCTTCTTTGTTGTTTGGTACGGTACGCTCTTAATTGTAGTGGCGAATGTTGGCAGAAGCGTCGCGGTCCTTTCTTTCATGCGCTTGGTGCGCTGTGTTTATAATCTCTTTAAAAACAGTTACACTTCCTGTCCTTTTTTTTTTTCTAATTATTGTTGTGACTTTTGCTAATACAGGAGCAAAGGAATTCACTCAAGTATTCTACAGTCTTCAGAATTGGAGGGTGAGTTTTCTTTCTCATACAATTTTTGGTTATTTTCTTGGCATATAAGTTTTTTCGTATTTGATGACAAAAGTTGAATTGTTATTGAACTTCCATTCAGGCTATTTTCGAGGGATTTGATAGGGATAGGAGTGGCAGGATCGATGCTAATGAGCTGCGAGATGCCCTATTGAGTTTGGGATTTGCTCTCTCACCTCTCCTTCTGGACTTGCTGGTTTCTAAGTTCGATAAATCCGGAGGAAAAAACAAGTCCATCGAATATGACAATTTCATCGAGTATGCCCTTGTTGCTTGATTTACTTTACCTTATCTTGTTGGGTTTAACAATATTGTCAGTTTTCTTATCTGCTCTTATTGAGTTAGTTTCAGGATTTCGTTCCTTGGAACTTTGTATTGTGGTTACATTCCTTGATCAGCCACTAACTTCTTTCTTTTTCCTTTTTCTTTTCTGTCCCCACCTTTTACACTTCAAATACAGGTGCTGTCTTACTGTCAAGGTGAGCTCTTAGTTGACGATATTATATTTAAATGTCGCACTCTATTGATTGACAAACAAAGCATGGTTATTCAATTGCCTCGTGAACACCAGTATAGTTGAATAGGTGCAATGGGATATAAAATCCTTATTTGATTTAAGTTGAATTTATTCTACCCTGATGAGGGAGAAGAATTAAATGAGTAAGCATTGAATTAGCTGTTAACATGACTTACTCATATCCAATCTTTGTGTCCAGGGTATGTAGACATGAAATTTGATACTGAAGACTTTCGAAATATTCTTTTATCTCTAAAAAAAAAAAAAAAAAAGATTAATATCGGTTAAGATATTGCATATTGAGGCATCAATGCTACTGTCCCTAATCTTAGTTTTCTACCAAAAGTTGGACTGCAAATTTTTTGACCTCATGCTCTTTCTAGTCATTATTTGCGTCTTGAGGTCTGAAGATGTTGTTAATCATTTTCTCTTTCAGGGCCTGACCGAGAAATTCAAAGAAAGAGATACCGCATATTCTGGCTCTGCAACTTTCACTTATGAGACGTTTATGTTCACTGTTTTGCCCTTTCTTATAGCATAATTTGAAAGCTGAAGATATAGGGTGTGAAGTTTGAGTTATTTCATTTTACTCCTCTGTTTTCTCTGTGTAAGTTTACCCTAAAGGATGACAATTCTAAGTCCTACGTCTCTTTGGTTTTTGAGGTTTTTTTGTTCGTCCGCGTTTAACTGTGTTGGTAGAAAGAAACAACAGTTGCCGTTTGAAATACCACTATGTCTAATAATTTTGATTCCTCTTCTACCTTGTTTGCCTACAAACTTTCAATTAGTGATTTTAAGTTCATGTGTCTTACGGGAAATGAATAATGTGCAATGTTTTCCTTAGTTATATCTAGTTTTTTTTTTTTTTTTCCTTCCTACATCACTATGTTTCTTCCCAAATTATAAAATCGTTTTTAATTTGATTTTGAATGGATGAGCAAAGGCTGCTTCCAACTTGTACCAGCAAGTAGGCTTTCCTGCGAGAGTTTCTAAAATGAAAATTATTTGACCAATTTTTAGAGCATCAAAATCTACGATAGACATGAAAACCCGGGGGTGACTTGAGTTTTTATTAATGTCTTCTATAATTAAGTAGTCTTCTATTTTAATCGAAAGTTTCATTCTTCGTTGACAGAAAAAAAAAAGAGTTTCACTTTTTTGTCGTTAACTAAATTTTTATTAATATTTTCCAATAAACTCTATATTGATTATCCAAAATGTAAGAAATTTAATGTAGCTAAACCAAGAGAAGGAACATTTTTAGCTTTTAAAATACATAAATTTATAATAGTCATAATTAAAAAGCTCATGATTGAAAATATATGTATTTGTAAGAAAATATTAATTTTAAGGGTCTGAAATTTCCCGACATTTGTGACGCCAAAAAAAAAAAAAAAAGAAAGAAAGAAAAAGAAAATTTCACTCAGTCTAGACGAAAAAAAAAAAAAAATTCACAATTTCTTTTTATGAATTAAAAATGCGATTGTATTTGATATTTTAGCGATATACAATGATGTAGGTTCTATGTTAACTTGTTAATACATCGTCATTCTAACGAGAGCAAACATTTGATAAACGCGTTAGTGGTAAATTGGCATGTCGATCAAAATTTTAACATACGTGAAACGAATCAAGTCCAAAGTGCCAATAAAAAAAAAAATAAACTCAAATTAATGTAAAAAATATACACTCAATTATTAATTAAACTGCCGCTCCGCGTGCCTTGCCTCTCCACGTGAATCTTTTTCATCCGTGAAAGTCGTTTGTAGCCAATTTATCAATCGCCTTGCCTTTAAAGTCTGTTAATAAGAATAAGGACCTTTGACCACCCAAAGGGCCCCTCCAGTTGTCAACGAAAAAGAGAGAGGGAGCAGGTGGGGGGAATTCGGCCGTCAAATTTAGTACTTTAGGTCACACAAATTTATCTAAAATAACGCTACAACCCATTTAGAGCTTTTCTTTTTTTTTTTTTTTTTTTGGTTTGAAACTCTGGGTATTGTATTTAGTATAAATTTTGCGGTACCCGAAACTAATTTTGGGTAATGAATCATACTAACAACTTGAAATTTAGTTAAAAAAAATTATCGCTGCGAAACAAAGTCTGAGATCCACAAAAATATAACCTCAATCCGGTGCCGTTACTTGGGAAGTGTGAAAAAATTAATGAGCCGGAACCCGGATAGCTTAAATGGGGTTGGCGAGTCGGTGCAGTCGACCCGTTTTTATGATCCAAAACTCAGAGAAGCCTAAAAGGCGTTGGGAGTGGGAAAAGAAACCCCAATCCACGGGAAATGGTTCACTTGGAATCTTAAGGTCAGCACTGCCAATATTTTAATTTTTGCCCCGTCCAACGCGCCATGTGGAGCCTACTCAATACCCATTTGCCTACTGCCGCGGATTGGGCCGCGGGAAATGTCTTTATCTTTCTTTTTTCATTAAATTTATTACATACTTTCTGATTAAATACACGTAAAATTTTAAATATTAATTAACATAATATATTTTTAATAATTAAATTTATTTATGAAAAAAATTTAAAAAATTTCTTTTTCTAAAAAAAAATTCATATTAACAATATTATTAATGTGTAAGATTAGTTAATATTTTAAATTTTATATGATGCTTTATTAAAAATTATGGGTCAATTTTAATAAAAAAGTGAAAGTAAAAAAATATTTTTAATTAAAAATTTTGATGTAAAAAAGTAATTTTAAGGAAATAAAAAAGGAAAATGAATTTTATTGATAAAAAAATGTGAAAATATGATTAAGTAATTTTTAATTTAAATAAAAAAATAAATAATAGAATTTTTACAAAAGAGAGCATATTTGCACAAATTCTAAAAGTTGGAATTATTATTGTGTTTAGGTTACTGGATACGAGCGGAAAGAAATTACGAGATAGAATCCTAAAAACTCCTTTTTCTTTTTTTATGAATGACCTCGAGTAAGATAATTTTTTCGGGAAAATAGATGCAAAAATAATAAAAAGTCGGAATATAATTGGACTGCAAACAGGGTAAACTTAATGTGCATTTTGATGGATTTAAAAAAAGGAAAGGAGGGGCGATGTCATCGTCGTCGATATCATTTTCAGAAAAGGCCACATTTAGAATACAAAATCTGACGGTGTGCAGGGAAATTAAGGCACGTTCGGTTGTTATGTTTTCGGTGGGCAGGTTCTTGCTGATGTCCCCATTGAAATAGTCTTGTCATTTGGAAAGTTGAAAAAAGCCTCGCTGACGCGGTTTATGGCAAACAAAAATTCAGAATGGCATTTGGGTAATAATTTACAAACTCCTGGGCTAATTTTCTACGCTAAGAGGTTTATCTATGAGCTTCTCTAGGGCAAAGAGATTGGAGTTCCACTAGCACCAATAATTCTCTCAGAGCTCTTAAAATCTTCATCTTCTCCACCGAATCATGTCGGGTTACCCTCCTTCAGGCTACGGATACGGCTACGGCGGCTCACCACCGCCCCAGCCTTACGGTTCTGCTCCTCCTCCGTACGGCGCTCCGCCACCTCAGCAGCCTTACGGCGCATCATCAGCTCCTTATGGAGCGCCCTCAGCTCCTTATGGTGCGCCCTCTGCTCCTTACGGCTCGCCTTACGCACCCGCAGGGGCTCCTTCCGGAGAGAAGCCTCATAAGGACAAGCCATCACAGCACGGCGGTGCTCCTGCTCCTGCTCCTGGTGGCTACCCCCCGCAGCCTGGCCAGTACGGGAATCCGTTCGCCGCTCTCTTGCCGTCGGCTTTCCCTCCGGGCACTGATCCCAACGTCGTCGCCTGCTTTCAGGCGGCGGACCAGGACGGAAGTGGTTTTATAGACGATAAGGAGCTGCAGAGGGCACTTTCGGGCTATAATCAAAGTTTCAGCATGAGGACCGTCCATCTTCTCATGTATCTCTTCACGAATTCCAACACCAGGAAGATCGGTGAGTGATTAATTCTATTTCATGCTTATCTTCTTTGACGTTTGGTGCGGAACGCTACTAATTGTAGCGGCGAATGTTAGTAGAAGCTTTACGGTCTTTTATTTCGCACGCTTGGTGCTCTGTGTTTGTAATCTCTTTAAAAACAGTTACTTTTTCTGTTCTTTTTTTTTTTGTTTTTATCTCTTAATTAGTGTTGTGATTTTGCTAATACAGGACCGAAGGAATTCACTCAAGTATTTTACAGTCTTCAGAATTGGAGGGCGAGTTTTCTTTCTTACACAATTTTTGGTCATTTTGTTGGCGTTTAAGTTTTGTTGTATTTGATGATAAAAGTTGAATTGTTGAACCCTTTTTTATTGAATTTCCATTCAGGCAATTTTCGAGAGATTTGACAGGGATAGGAGTGGCAGGATCGATGTTAATGAGCTCCGAGATGCCCTATTGAGTTTGGGATTTGCTCTCTCACCTTTCCTTCTGGACTTGCTGGTTTCTAAGTTTGATAAATCTGGAGGAAAAAACAAGTCCATTGAATATGACAATTTCATCGAGTATGCCTTTGTTGCTTGATTTATTTTACTTTATCTTATTGGGTTTAACAATATAGCCGGTTTTTCTTAATCTTTTCTTTTTAAGCTAGTTTCAGGGATTCATTTCTAGGAACTTCTAATTATTTTCATACCTTGATCAGCCACTAACTTTTTTCTTTCTTTGTTTTTTTTTATTTTTTTTGTTTGGGTCCCCACCTTTTACTCTTCAAATACAGGTGCTGTCTTACTGTCAAGGTGAGCTATATCATATGTAATTGCTGCACTCCATTGATTGACAAAGAAAGCATGGTTACTCAATTGTCTCATTATCACATCTTTAGACCTCAATAATAGGTGCAAAGGGATATAATTTTTTGTTTGATGGATGTTGAATCTTGACTACACTGATAAGGGAAATGAATTAAATGAGAAAGCATTGAATTAGTTGTTAACATGACTTACTCATATCCAATCTTTGTGTCCAGGTTATGCAGACATGAAATTTGATATTGAAGACTTGAAAATATTCTATCGTCTTAAAAAATGATTAATATTTAGGATATTACAAATCAGGGCATCAACGCTAATTCCTCTAATCTCAGTTTTCTACCAAAAGCAGGGTTGTAAATTTTTTGACTTTATGCCTTTTCTTGTCATTATTTGCGGATTGAGGTCTAAAGGTGTGGTTAATCATTTTGTCTTTCAGGGCCTGACTGAGAAATTCAAAGAGAGAGATACCACATACTCTGGCTCTGCAACTTTCACTTATGAGACGTTTATGCTCACTGTTTTGCCCTTTCTTATAGCATAATTGGAGAGCTGAAGATATGGGTTGTGAAGTTTAAGTTATTTCATTCTACTCTCTGTTTTCTCTGTGTGAGCTTACCCAGAAGGATCACTACTGTAAGTCATGCGTCTCTTTGGCTTTTGAGGTTTCAGTTTCCGCGTTCCACTGTTTGTAGGAAAAGACGGTCGGTACCCTGTGTTTAATGATGGCGATTCCTTTCCTACCTTATTTGCCTCCAAATTTTCAGTCGGTGATTTTATGATCATGTTTCTTACGTGAATTGGACACTGTACAATGTTCTCCTGAGTTTTAACTTGTTTCTACCGACTTTATAAAATCGAGTTTAATTTGAATGGATGAGCACTTTTATCAGCAGGTAGGCTTCCCGGCAAGAGTTTCTAAAATGAAAATTATTTATTTACAAATTATATTTCTTTCAAATAAAATTGAGAAATATGTGTAATAAGGCCTATAAGTTTTTGTCAAAGATTTTGTATATGTAATTTATGTTTTATGGTTTTATAGTTGGAGTTTGTAATGTATATTTGTAAAATCTATTGAAGGCGAAAATTCCTTCCCTATTATAAGAAATGAATTTTTAGTGTTTAATAAAATTATAACTTTACCTAAAGATGTAGAGGGTTTAACAAAATGTGTCTTAATGTCTGACGCAAATTGAAAAAAATAAATACATATCTTAATGAAATTGAAGAAAAATCAACAAAAAAAAAATGAACTTTAGATAATAAAATAACCCGTAAATAGATGACCGCAAGTTAAAATTATTAACAAAATTTCACATTGGAAGACATTTTTTGGGTTAGTTACTAACCCACCTCAAAACCCGTTCAAAGAGAGACAATTATACAAGAATGAAGAAGAAATCTGAAAATCCATAATATGCGTAGAAAGCCAACTGTACATATAAACGCAGCAACAAAAGGTCATTTGCGTTATCAGTTGCAAATGTTCCAGTCACTAACAACTCGTTATCCTCATAGAAAAAAATGACGTTGATTGCGCACAAAGAACATAATTAGATGATAAAATAAAATTTGTAGTAAATTGATATTTTAGTGTATTTTTATTATATTGATTTAAATTTATATTTTTTTTATTGGTGTGTATACTTAATTAATATTAATATCAAATATAAAAAAATTTACTTAAATTGTAATTTTTTTTTTTGTATGAGACTAATTAAATGAAATATGTGAAATAAATGAAAAAAAAAATAATTTCAGTTTATAAATTGCGACCTATTTTTAACACTAAAATTAAATTTTTAAAAAATTATTTAATTCTAAAATATTTAAATAATATATTTTTTATATAAAATTAGTTAAATAAATTACATGAAACATGTAAAAAATTTAAATTTTAATTATTAATATAATAATCCATATACTCATCACAATTTTTTATTTTTCAAATTTACGTGGACTTTCTATTAATTCTAAGGATATATCAAAAATGATATGTTGTGCTTAATGATGTGATTTTGTCCATATTATCATGATACGTCACAAAAATTAAAAGAAAGTATTAATTAATTTTGATAATAAAATAGATTTATTATTAAAAAATTTTAGGATGATAAAATTGTTATATTTTAAAAATTAAATTATATTTTTTATAATTTATAAAATTAAAAATTTATTTGTATATTAACTTTTTAATTCATAGTACAAATTGGAAAGAAAAATGTATTTTAACGAGAATGAAGAAAGAATCAACAAAAAAATCTACTTGCCAGTGGGACATAAAATACATGCTAATCAGAACCAAATGACGTATCTCCTCGTTTCAAGCCATAGTTTTTCAATTACCACATGCTAATCAAATGGGTTTTCTGTGGATCATATGTGCAAAATTTCCTGGTTTTGTTATGCGTAGGAAATTTGGGATGCAACAAAGAAGCCAGAAATGAAGAACAATTTTGCAAGAGTACAAATAATTTTTGGTTGGGATGCATTAGGGTTTGGTAAGACAATGCTAGGAAAAAAAAATAAATAAATAAATATTCAAACAGCTTTAAACTCCCCGCAATTTGCAATAAAAAAAAAAAATTGGTTTGTAGTGGTGATTTGGTCGTGGTTTGAAATTTTAAAAAACCGGTGAGTTGACTATAAATGTCCTTAAAAATCGTTCAATTCGATCCATGAACACCATATAAATACATATAAAGGGACATTTATGTGATTGGTGAATTCTATCTAAGTAGAAAAGCATTTAGAGATAAAATAATTATAAAAATGCCAAACAAATTTTTATAATTTTAATATTAAAGTTAATAGAGAAATAAATCATTAATTTTGAATATTATAATAAATTTAATTTAATATTTATAATGTAATAATTTTTTCATTGTAAAATTTTTTAACAAATTTATTTTATTATTAAAAAATTACTAGTATTTTCTGTCAACTAAAGCAATCTTGTTTATATCATTAAATAACGATTACAGGATTAAAAGCGATAAACGACAAATGTTATTTTGTAAAATTAACTTATGGTTTTTTTTTCTTTAAAAAAAAAAAAACTGATTAGTTACTACAAACCTTCAATTCAATAAAACCCTATCCTTTCTCCCTTCACCCTTGTTGGCCCTGAGAGACGTGTGCTAGCCAGATAGGGGAACACGCGCGTCGCTTTGAGTTTGTTTAACACATATTATTAATAATTAAAATTTTTTTAAAATTACAGTTAAATTAATATAAAAATAAAACTAAGTATAATGTTTGTAGGGATTGTAAGTGGAATTTGACAGTTTGACAATTTGAATAATATTAGTAAGAAAAAAAATTTAAAAGATTAGATAAAAAAATTACATAAATATTGATAAAATATTTTACTTTAAGTAAATTATTAAAAAAAATTAATTATATTTATAAATTAAATATAATTTTAAATTTTAAGGAATAATTATTTTAAATAAATTATTAAAAAAAATAAAATAATAACACTTAAAATAATGTGATAGTGTATATATATTAATATATATATATATTATTAAATTTTAAAAATTAATAAATTTATATAAAAATTATTTATTATTTTTTATATTAATTATGTTATTACATAAATATTGTTGTGTATAAATTTTTATAAAAAAATTATAACTAAATTATTAAATACTGTTGGTCTAAATTACATACTATAACTATAACTGATTTTGTTTTTTTCAATGATTTCAACAGTTTCGATTTAATATGGATGGGATTGGTAAAATTAAAACGGGTCGGACAATTTCACGGACACCTCCGCTGCCTGAAATCGTTCGACTCTACTCTGCTCATGTTGATTAGGTCAAAAACTTGAAAACCGAAAACCGAAAAAGCGCAGCCAAAGCAAAGCAAAGCAAAGCAAAAGGGAGAAAGAAAGTGAAAACGAAGTATAGGAAGGAATGGCGAAGTACGACCTGACGCAGAGAATCGCACCGAATCTGGACAGGCACCTGGTGTTCCCTCTGTTGGAGTTTCTGCAAGAGCGGCAGCTTTACCCAGAAGAACAGATCTTGAAATCGAAGATAGAGCTTCTCAACAAGACCAACATGGTCGATTACGCCATGGACATCCACAAGAGCCTCTACCGCACCGACGACGTCCCTCAAGGCATTCTCCCCCTCCCTCGCCTTCCCCTTTGCCTTTCTTTTTTAATTGCTTTTTTTTTTTTTGTGTGGCTTGTTCTTACGTTAATATGGATATTTGGGGTTTTGATGATTTAATTTAGGTATGGTGGAGAGGAGGGCCGAGGTTGTTGCCAGATTGAAGGCCCTGGAAGAGGCTGCCGCCCCCTTACTGGCCTTTGTACAGAACGCAAACGCCGTCCAGGAGTTGAGGACCGATAAGCATTACAATCTCCAGATGCTTCATGACCGTTACCAGGTTCCTCATCTTCATCTTGTCTTTTTTTCCTTTTTTTTTTTTTTGTTTTTTTTCAATAAAAGTATTGGGGTTTATGGTTTGTTTAGGGATTGATGTGTGCGTTTTTGACCGTAGTGAACTTTTGGGAAGTGGGTTTGTTTAATTGATGTTGTTGAGACATAATATGCTTGTTAATTGTGTGGTAATTTTGGCCGACGACAGTGTGATATTTTGCTTGTTGCATAGACAAGATGGATGTGATGAAGGAAGTATTCCTGTTGTTTTCTTTTTATCAGATTGGTCCAGAGCAGATTGATGCCTTATATCAGTATGCTAAATTTCAGTTTGAGTGTGGAAACTACTCTGGTGCAGCTGACTATCTATATCAGTATAGGGCCTTGAGCACCAACAGTGAAAGGAGTCACAGTGCATTGTGGGGAAAGTTGGCAGCTGAGATTCTGATGCAAAACTGGGATATTGCTTTTGAAGAACATAATCGGTTGAAAGAAATTATTGAATCAAAGGTCATATTACTGTATCTTGTTGTTATTATTTGGCATATGGTTTCTTGTTTCTGAGTAATGTATACTTATGGAATCCTTTTTTTTGTTGCAGAGCTTTTCCTCACCATTGAACCTGGTGCAAAGTAGAATATGGTTGATGCATTGGAGTCTCTTCATCTTTTTCAACCATGATAATGGAAGAACTCAGATCATTGACCTTTTTAATCAGGAAAAGTATGCATGAGCCTTTCTTGCCTGTTAGTAATTGTAGTTGCTAGAATATAATTTGGTTTGATGTTCCAACTGCTTTTAAGCACTGCTTTGCAACTTGACAAGAGGTGGAAGGTTGAACTTGCTCTGTTTGAACCAAATGTCTGGTTGTGCTACTTTTTCTTATGTATTTGTTACCGGTCTTATATTGGTGTTATTGTTCTCTTCTGAGTTATGAGGTAGTGCTTCTTTCATCTTCTTGGCTGACTGATAGCAAGCCTAAGTATATCCTTCATACAATGGCCTAGGTCTTACCTTGACCGTAGATTTTAAAGCTCACAAACAACTTTGAAAGCAAAGTGCCCTTGAGCTCCTTTTTGTTTTAAGCTTTGGGATTTTTGGAGCAGTCTTTAAAGTTTTGTTTCTGAATTTGGTAAGCATTTTCATTGTTCCTCGGCCATATTTGTCTTCTCCTTCATGGCCCAAGTAGTACCTAGTGGATAAATTTGAGGCACCATGTTTTGAAGTTGGTTCTCAAAAATGAACTGCAGTACTCAGCTAAGCAAGGGCTCTTTCTTTGCCACTCAAGCTATATCATCTTTTGGACTGTTAGATTGAGAAAGTCCTTCTTTAACATCTTTAATATCTTTAATTGGTTGCAATTTAAATTGTCCTCTGATGGCCTCTTAATAATATGATTGCATGTCTATTGCTTCATTTCTTTCCAGATATCTCAATGTTATTCAGGTCAATGCTCCCCATCTTTTACGTTACCTTGCCACTGCATTCATTGTGAACAAGAGGAAGAGAACTCAATTCAAAGAATTTACAAAGGTTATCCAGCAAGAGCAGCACACATACAAAGATCCCATCACTGAGTTTCTAGCATGTGTTTATGTTAATAATGACTTTGATGGGGCACAAAAGAAGATGAAAGAGTGTGAAGATGTAAGCTCCCTATACCCTAGTGTTGTCTTATCAAGAATTAGCATAGACTGTTTGAGCTGGTTGTCTGGTATCTAGAAGCACTTTATTTTCCTTCAGGCCTCTGCATTTTGTATACTGTTTCTGCTATATCCTCTTTTTGTTGGGTTAAGAATTTTATCCCCTACCTTTTCATTTTTCTTTTTATCTTTTGTTTTTTTTTGGAGGGTTGGGGGGGGGGGTGCAGATTTATTAACTTATTACTGTGATATAGGTGATAGTAAATGATCCTTTCCTTGGCAAACAAGTTGAAGATGGCAACTTTTCTACAGTGCCATTGAGGGATGAATTCCTTGAAAATGCCCGTCTATTCATCTTTGAAACCTATTGTCGGATACACCAACGCATTGACATGGGGTAAGTACAGATTTTGTTTCCAAATTTTTATGGATGGAAGTTTTTATATCTCAAATCCCCTTTTGAGGGATTACTATAATTCAGTAAACTAAACTCACTGAAAAATTTTGCTTCTGGCTTCTGGGTTCGCTTCCATGCTTATATGTAGAAAATCAAGGTGCTGGATTCTTGCAGCTGGCTTAGTTACTCCAGAAAACAGTTAATTTCAGATTGGTGCAAAATTCAAAAGTAAAATGTACACTTGAATGAATAATGTCTTCTTAATTCGGAAAGCATTGAACAACACTGATGTTAGGAAGCTGGCTTTGTTACTCTAGCTTTCCCTTTAAACAGCATGCTTCAAGATGTGTGAGTTTCTTAGTGTGAGAAATATGTTTGTGATTTGATGCCCAAGAAAAATAATGTTGCAGTCAAATGGGATTTATAGTGGAATTGTATCACATGATTTTCCCACATGCTCCAATGAAGGAAAAATAATTGCATTGAACTACATAATTTGTGTGTAATGGATCAGTTAAGTAGGACTGCTTTGTTGCTGCCTATTTCCTGTCATACACTTCTAGGCTGACAATGATTTAGCACATTATGTTTAATCAACTTAGGAATATTTATTTTGCTCAAATGTGTAGTTTGGGTTCTCTGCATTGTGTGGTTGTGGGTGTGTTCTCGCAATCAATCTTTTTAATCTTCTTCAATTGAACAACTCATATTTAAAATCAACTGAAAAGATGTCCATCCATGAATCAAAATTTTTTTTGGCTCTTCTCACCTTCCTTTTGCTTAATTAGATTGCTTTCCTGCTCCTGGTAGGGTCTTTGCCATGAAATTGAATCTAAATTATGAGGATGCTGAGAGATGGATTGTGAATCTGATCCGGAGCTCAAAGTTTGATGCTAAGATTGATTCGAAGTCAGGAATTGTCATCATAGAACCCAATCATCCTAATGTGTAAGACTTACTGATGCACACCTATGGAAAGTAGTACCTACTACTGTATCTGTGTTATAATATTAACCCACTCCATCTCTGATTGCAGTTGAGTCATTAATATTCTCCCATTTTTCGATGTTCTAACCATGTGACATTTGAATTTCTCTTATGATCATATCAGGTATGAGCATTTAATAGATCACACCAAGGCACTATCTGGCCGTACTTACAAGTTAGTAAGTCAGCTTCTGGAGCATGCACAAGCACAGGCTGCTCGATAGAGTTTCTAATTTTGACCTGAACTTGTCAGGAGCCTATTCATCATCCGGCACTTGGAACCATTCCTCCTTTTAAATTTGAGGAATTATGCCAGTGAAATTTTCCTGGAATTCCTGAATTAGATAAAGATTTAGTATTAATTTTGAGAAAGATGATCTTCCTCAACCAGCTTTGCCGTTGGCTTGATTCAAATACGGGAAAATTATTTAGCCATTGCATCAACATATTTATTTTCTCTACAGTCTTGATTTTAGTCTTGAAATTGGGATGGTACTAAGATTGAGACATTTTTGGAGAACTACTCTGTGTTCTTGGCTCACACAATGGTTGTTATAGGACCCGGCTTCTTTATTTGTACATTAATGGTTTTTGCAGGCGTTTGGTGTTCTCTCGCCGGAGTAATTGTTTGAAGCACTTTTTACCGTGACTTTTGGAGGCGAATTGAGGTACCTTTTTATTTTTTGTCTTCAACCAAATAATAATAATAAAAAAGTACGGTAAGAGCAGGAGCCTGGAGGGAGCCGGAACTAATAAATGTTAAGACTTTGGATAATAAGAAATTCGTCGGACTCAAAAGAGGCACCACAAGGGGAAGCAGAAATTCATGTTGATTGTCAAATGGGTTGGCTATCAAATCAAAAGGCCTGATGACCGCAAACTATATGCATGGAGTGGAAGGGCTTATACCAACTATTAGTATCAATTCAGAGCCAAAATAAGCTTGTTGTGTTCAACCGAACCCTTGACGTCGTTAAAGAAAAAAGTCGCCAATTAATTCGAAGGGTCATTTGATAGGGGGGTTTCACAGAAATATGGAACTTGTTTGAGTTCAAATATGTGAATTGGAAATTCTCCCATTCTTTTCTTTTTTATTAATTTTTTTTTTTAAAGAAAAAACCTATGGATGTGAAATTCTTAATAAATTGAGATTTGGAATCCTCATAAAGTCATGAAAAATAGAAATTCTCTTATTTAAATCTTGGGAATTTGGATTTTTGTTTTTGTAAAAAAAATATATGATACATTAAGATAACAACATGCAGATTTTACCTGTCTAGACTAGATGGTCTCTCAAGAAAGTGAAATGTTTAATGGGACATGTGGCGAAGGTTCAAAAACCTAGCCGAGATGGCCGTTTGAAGGAAATAAAGAAATCTTGTTCAAACTCCGAATCTTATTAAATAGTTAAAACAACTTCTTCCATTCAACAAACTTAAAAAAAAAAAAAAACCAGTTTTCTCAATCCCATGGTAAATTTCATATATGATATTCTGTAAGACATTGGTTTTTTTTTTTTTTTAATTAAAAAAATACATTACAAATATATTTGTAAACTAAAATAAGATTTTTACATTTATTTTACTTGTCATATTTAACCGCCCACGTAGAAAATACCGTTTGAATAATATTGGCCTCGACGGATAAAGCGGGGGGGGGGGGTTCTGATGCCATCAAATCATTGTAATTGATTAGAGTGTTTTGAGGAGAGAGAGGCTTACCGCGTTGAATTACTTTTGTCACGCTTTCAAAAGTTAAGAGGCCAAATTAAGTATAATAAAAGAAATCTGAGGCAGAATGTAAAATTCAAGAATTAGATTTAAGACTTGTTCCAACAAGGATATAAAAGGAAGCACCAAGGCGTGCCCGGCCGGCCGTAGCCACGAAGGAACTGAGCAAAAAGGTGGCAGAATTCTCTCAAAGGTCGAAAGAAGCTGAAGCAGAGGCAGGGTGAGTAAGAAGCTTTTCTTCCCATGTTTTTTAGTTTTGTTTAGGTTTTTTTTGTTTTTTTTTTTTGTTTTTTTTTTTTTTCTGGGTATTTGTTTGTTAGTGTTACTGCCTTCTTGTCGTGATTGGTCACAATAGAGCGAGATTTTAATTTCTGTTAATTTTTCCTGTCGTTTGGATGCTGGAAAAAGTATTGGAAAACAGGGAAAATCAAGATAGGAATGTTCTGTTTCTTTTTCGCTCCTTTTACCAAAAGAATTTACTGTTAAGGCAAGCTGTGCTAGTTGCTAACCATTTCTATATGTCTATTGGGAGGACTTAGATTTGTTGGTTACTAAATTGAAACATTTTTCTCTGGGAAATTGAGAGAGAAGGCCGTAAGGGGGCATTTTAGAACACAAATGGGCATTATATGGAAAAAAAGGTTTAACAGATATATTCATTTGAAACTTGATAGGTTCTAGAAATCAAAATTTTCAGGTAATTAAGTGTTATTTAATGAATGAGATGTTTGAAGCAACTAAAGGGTGTCACAAAGCGTTAGCACTTGGAGGTTCAAGTTAAGTAGTTCACAATGATTATGGACGGAGGTTGCAATATAAGAAGTGACTTGTTGGATTTGCTTCTTAAAGGGTGATCTACAAGAGGTATAAACTTTATTGAGATGGTGATTCACAAACTAGAATACAGCTACTGACAATCTAATTGGGACCTGCTCAGATCATTGTGCCTCTATCTGCACTCTAACATATTGTTTATTACATCATTGGTGTACCAACTGAGTATTGCAGTGTAAGGTGTGGAAGACTTGCCTAGTTAGCATTTGAGGTGAGATATGTTGGCCAAGAGTGAGCTTCTAATGGTTAGAAGTTGATTGTTTTGACAGCAGATAACTAACAGTGTTTAGTCAAAGTAAACTGTCACACTGTTAGCTATTAGTTAATTGCTTTTGGTAAGCCATCAACTAGACCAACCTCAATGATCTTTAGATACAGTAGCATTTATGCCAAGTGAAGTGATTCTTATGGAAAGACTGTAGTGTTGAGCACTGACCACCACTCTAGGCATAGCCTGGAGATTAATCTAGACATTCTACCTGGCTTTGTGGATGGTTGGTGTAATTTGACAACGTACAATGAAATCTAATCCTCTGTTGTGTTCAATTTAATCTTCCCAACCTCAATGTATCAAAAGTTAATAATTAGAAAATTAAAATACCAGATTTGTTCCTCCAGAAAACTACTGAGCCCAGTTCAGAGTGAATTTGCAATGCTATTTGGTTAAACAACAGGATTTCTCTGATATGTAGCTGTTAATTACAATTTGTCAAGCCGGGAACGCCTTGCACCAATGGCTCCATGCCTCCCCGTGGCATCCCAAGTTTATCCCGCATCAGCACTTGAGCTCACCGACCACTCTCTGATGGCATTAGTGAGCAATTTTTATGTGCAATGTATGCAGGTGATGGCAAATGCAGAAACAGGCCATTAGTTCTGTAGGTAATTGGAAAAGCAAGATTAGCATTGACATTGCAAAACATATAGGCCACAATGAAATAAAGGATTTAGTTTGACAAGTAATCACTTGCAATTTTATATAGCACCATGCCATTTTCTATGGAAACCTCGCACTGTGTTTTTTTCACTCCATATTGCTTTCACGAAACTGTGGTTTTAAAATATTGCTGCACAAGATAAGCCTTTTGATACCTAAAGGGAGCCTGACTAAGTGTATAACGAAGACCAAGTTCCCACATCAAGTTGTTTTTGGTTGATTGCATTGAAATGCTTATCTACATTTTTCATTTTTTTCAGTTTTTATATATGACTTCTTCAGTTTAGTATTTCATTGTCAATATAGTTTTCTGAGTTATCAATGCTCCAGATATGGATCAAAATAGCACAAGAAATGAAACAACGGAATCTGAGAGCTCAAAGAATAGCGTAATAGACGTTCCCAAACCAAGTGCAAGTTCTCCAAGAAATAACATACAAGTCAGCATGCTTGATCTGAGAGGTGGAAATGATCCTATTAATGTGGATACAAGTGAAGTAAACATGGAGGCTTCCATGATGACAGGTGACGTTATGCGGGCGGGAGGCTTTGGAGCTAGAGATGATATAAGCAGCATTCTTCCTGTTGCAAGTGATTCAACTGATTTTGAAGCTACTATCCTTGATGCAAGAAACTATGAAGAACCACAGGGAGAAGTAGACCGACATGGCCTTGGCTGGACTGAAGGGGCAGAAAAAACTATCGTTGATGCAAGAAACTGTGAGCAGCCACAGGGAGAAATACACCAACCAGGCCTTGGCTGGAATGAAGGGGCAGAAAAAAGGTAGCCTTTTTGCTAATTTTAAAGACATGAGGTGTTGGTGTCAACCTGGCATGATGCCCTTGCTTCTGGGATTACTGTTATGCTTGATTGTTTGAGACATATTACCCTAATGCTTGGACCTTTTTAGTGTGAGCTCTTCATGTCATCCCATCTCTTAAGTGTTTCTGCTTGTATCTGTTATTCTGGTTCAAAAAACACACTATTTCTCCTTATACAAGGGAATGCCAGATATTAATCTTGTCATGGGTCTCTGTTTCATATTGTTGAAATCAGTCTCTTTAATACGGATGGAAGAAAGAAGCCTTCTTCACAATATTCAATACTTATCTAGATGATCAACGAACAAAACTGAAAAGCTGAAAATGGATTGCTGATGCTGTATTTTGATAGTGATTGCTGTGGGAACCAAACAAAAATATGAAGACTTGGACTAATTTACATTTTTTCCTTGCCATTACAAACCCACATGCCTTGAGGGCCTGTGTAAATCTTTCTGGATCGGAGGGGGGCCTGTCTTAATATTGTGGATTGCATTTGTAGCCAGTCTCACGGCATGCTTATTTTTTCCTGAAGATTCTTTGGCCTGGAGCTAGTATTGCGAAGGGGTCATAGTCTAATTTCCTCTGTACAAAAGCTTCCCACCGTGGGCCAAAGTGAGACTTCCATTCTTCTTGGGTGTTGTAATGAGGCAAATACTGTTTAACACCAAGCTTAGCCGTAGAACAGAAATCTAGGATCTTTTGATTAAGGGCTAAAATGTGTTCTAAACCATCTCTTCCTGTGGATTGTGGCACTGCAGAGGATAGAAATGCAACAAGGTAAAAAACATCTTCTTCTGGAGTAACTAGAGATGTTCTGTTTTTCCACCTGCAAAATGAAGTTAAAAAGAAAAAATTAAAATGAAAAAAAAAAACATAGGTTGAGATCACAACATTTAGGAACATTGACAGGAACATTTGACTGAATCATTCTGATTGAAGTACTTGGATTTATTGACTGGGTAGATGAGGATTGGACCATGGCTATTGTCTGCAAGTATGTCGCCGAAGATCCCATGAGTGAACTCAAAAATTTTGCTTTTTGGGACCAGAAGGTTCATCCATGGATGAGGAACTTCCCATAGACCTTTTGCTTGGAGCTTCATCTCGGACACATGAACTCTATCCAGGAATTCCACATAGGAAACTTCTTTCATGAAGAGTGTGGACGGTATATGGCTCAGTTCTGACAACAAGATCTCTGTTAGCTGCATTGCAATGTACAGAGAGTTATAGCAAGGATTTTCATACTCGCAATATTGGTCTGCATTAGGTTTAGGTGGTAGTGTCATACGATGCTTTCAGTTGTCAATCGTACCTGGTCAGTCACATTAAACTCATTGAGATTGAAGTACTTGGCTACCTCCAGGCAGTATAGAGTTCTTCCATCTGAAATGAATTGGCTGGCTTGAACTGGATCTTTAGGATCAAAGGAGGACCTCCAGTTGTTGAGGAGACCAGTTCTGTTTATTATTGCAAATCCTTCGATGTAGTCGAAAGAATCCTCTGATGATATGAGGTACTCTTGATCATTAGAAAATGTGGAAAATTCAGAGTACAGTACTCGAATCCATTTCACCTGTGAGTAAAATTGATAGATTGTATTACACAGAGATGTTCCTGTGGTAACAGGCACCAACTGTTTAATCCAATGTTACCATTTTTGGAGCCGGTTCGAGTGAGATTCTAGCCCGAGTGATAATTCCAAACTGCCCAAGTCCTCCAAGAGCACTGTGGAATAGTTCTGCATTCTGTTCCTCTGAACATTTAACCACTTCTCCCTTGCCTGCAGTCAAAATTTCAAATTAGTTTAGTTGTGATGTTGTAGCTTTCTAAACAAATCTAGTTGAAAGATGGGTCTGTTTCAATCTCAAATCTTGTTGTGAGCAGTGTCTGGTAAAATTTTCGGTTGTAATATGCTCTGGGTTGCATTTTGATTCTCCTTAAGGTTCAGTTTACAAGCTTCTTGAACCCTGAGTGCTGTTATACGGTACTTTTGTTTGTTTTCAGTTTTATTTCAGTGAACTATCAGAAATACTGGCCTACCCATACCTTCTACCAGGAAGTTTGCTGTAGAAAAAATTAGTGCCAGAGAATAAAGGCCATGGCCATACATATGAATGTTACCTGTGACAACCTCCAATTGGTAAACATTGTTGATCTGGGGTCCATGCCGAAATGCCTGGCCACTAATTCCAGCATTTGATAAGGTACCTCCAACCGTTAGATGAAGGTAGTCTGTCCAAGATTTTGGAGCAAGTCCATATTGAAGTGTCTCGTGCAGAATATTTATCCACAACTCGCCACCTGACACATCTGCATAAGGCAGCTCCCCGGTGTGAATTTTCATTCTGTCTGCACCCTGAAGTGATTCCATGTTAATCACTATGCCTTGATGAGCCTGTGCTTGACCTTGAAGGGAGTGGCCGTGGCCTTTGGCAGCAACTGTTAGATGTGAAGTGGAACCCATTTTGAATATATGTTCTATCGTTGTGGAAATGTCGGAGACTGATTTTGGGTATAGAACCGCCGAGGGTAAGAAATGGTATCTGTTGCCAAAGTCCTTAGCTGCATGGTCTATATTATCAAAGCTAAAGTAACCGTCTACGCTTAGTGCTTCTAATGAACGATTATTAGGGAGAGCTTTATGAGGTGGAGTACTTTTTGTTTTGAAGGACTGGTTAGAGCAGAGGCTGCCTTTGTCATGGAGAGAGCACAACAACATGATCATGAACAAGCCAAGGAATAAAACGTTGTTTTGTTTGAGAAAGGCTGAGGATGGCGAGCCCATTTCTTCAATTTAGAATTTAGAGAGAGAAAGAGAGAAGTGAAAAGGGGTGGGGGGGGGGGGAGGGGAGGGAGACAAGACAGCTGTCTTCTTCTTAGTTTGGAAAGCCAAAAAAAGGAAAGGAGCAGAAGTAGTTGAGCAAATGAAAGGTTGGGAAGACAATTTAAAGGAAAAGTTTTGGGGGCAGCATAGTAGATTGTCAGGATTTGAGTGGTGATTCCTTTTGTGAACCGTCTATATCTTGTCTTGAGTGGATTGTCAGGATTTTTCTTTTGGTTCTTTCCTCTTTGGCTTCCAAAGTAGAGCAGATAAAATACGAGTCACAAGAAAGTTTTGAAATTTACTTTTAAACAAGCGTTTTCTGTTTTGTACTTTCCACCAATGTCCCTAACCAACAATTCTAGTTCTTGTTGCACCATGCATTCACCCTTTTTGGAGATGCTAGATACTACTTCAAGCAACAGTCGTTTTTCTACTTAAAGCTAATAATAACCTTTCATAGTGTCAAGTTGCATATGTCCACGATTATAAGCATCTTGTTCCATTTTCATTTGTGCACGAGATTTGACTAAGTTATCTTTCATGCTGTCAGATAATGTACAATGGGATTCAATTTTCCGGTATCGACGGGCCGGCCCCTACTGGTAGAGGTAGGGGGTGGTGTGTGATGCTAAGCAAGAGTGGTCACATGTGGGACCTTGTATCACATGTTCTTCACGATGTAGGGGGGGGTCGTCGAAGATAATTCTCGGATGTGGATGCTTTCTTGGTATTGCTGACCAAGCAAATTCTTTGAGAGCAATGGTTAGCAGACAAGGATGGTTTTGCACTGTTAATGACAGTTCTTTTTTGAAATCCCTTTTGGTTGGACCCGGGACTGATTCGTCTCCGCGGCCTGAACGTGTTGTCTTGCTCAGTTGGGGTAATTGCATTGACCATGTGCAAGATGCACATGTTAGGATTCAACTTGCAATGAAAAAGAATACTTGAAAGGATCTTATTAGGTGAGCAAGAGACGGTAAACTGAGAATTGGGAGATTGCAAATGCAAAAATTGAGGCAATCATGATCTTCAATGCAGCAGACAATCCAGATCTCTCTCTCGTCCGCTTGTTTTCATACTTAAAATGTATGTTTTAACTGTCCTCTCGGTTTTTGTATGTTGTTGAAGTCCTTTTTTTTTTTTTTTTCTTCAATTCATAAAAATGACCTGAACTTTCTGACACATTTATATACGTAAAAAAAAAAAACCATTTCTAAAACATAGATATATGTAATATTATTTTATTTTTATTAAGATATTGTTCTTGCAAAATGAATCTCTCATTTTTATATTACAACAAACTAACTTTATCGTTACATTAAATATCATACTTCCAATGATTTTATGCATAATGTTTTTAGTTATTGGACAGACACAGGCTATACTATTAGTTACTCTTGTTGGTACTATTACTAATAGTTTTATTTGCTATCGAAAGCTATCAATTTCTATTTATCAATCAATAGCTACTAGTCATAAATTTTATTTTATTTTTTTATCAACTGTTTAATTATGAGCTATCATTTAAACGAAAAGTGCACAAGTTGTTGCAATGTGCGCACTATTCTTATTAATTTTGTGGACAGAAGTGCCATCTTTTCCATTAGGTGTGCTGGGGAGGAGGCTGGGGGGGGGGGGGGGGGGGGGGGGGGGGCGCCCTGGGGAGTATGCCTGGCTCTGTGTTGGTGAGATGCTCAGGGAAGAAAGGAAAGTGGGCATGAGGTTGACAGTTTAAAAGTAGGGAGCAATAAAAGGTCTAAGCCTATCAAAATTGGTTGGCTTTGGAGTCTTAGATCCCAGCACCGGGACATCATCCCTCCAACGATTCTTCTCTTTAATATTTAGTGCATAGCTTTTTGTGCACAACGAAGCTACTGTTTTCTGTGGAAATTATTGCCCCATTTTTTCTTTCTGCAGTTGACTAATAAAAAAATCCCCCACGATCCACTTTAAAGTAAAGAAAGTGCTAGCACTCGAATGTAGTCGCTGTGTGTGGCAAAAAAAAGAAAAAAATTGTAGTTGCTCTCTTAGAAAACAAACACGCGATCCTCTAAATCTCCTAATGCAACTATTTTAAAAAAAAAAAACGAAAAAAAGCCTGTAACCTCCATATTTGTAGCTATTCTTATCCCACAGACAACGCGTTACGTGCAACAAATCAAATTATTCTGTACTGAATAGGTTCACAACGGTTATTGCTACGTGATAAAGTGTATCAGACATTACATGTGTTTGTAAAACTCATGTATAAAGGCATTACTTTTTGATTACTTGTTTTATATTAATAAGTGCCTTGTCAAGTCTTCATGATCAGAATCATCGCAGCCACTCAGTCGACATATCGTATCGGATAGCCACAAGGCTGCCCTCGCTAAAATCCTAAATTTTTATCATAAATCCTCATTGTGTGCCATTAGGGCTTGCTCATGCTGTAGGATCTATGCTTTGAATTTTGCTTCGATGCGTATGCTCATAGAATTCTTTAGTCTGGGTGTGAATGACTTGTCTTTGACCGTGCCAACGAGGTAGAATAGAATGTAGACTATGCATGCGGTAAGCTTACCAAACACCACCTGACCGGAAAACCACCAAAAAAGAAAAAAATCACAATCCCCATTTGTTACTATTCTTGATAACAATCATAATTTTGTTGGTAATGGCAGAGAGTAGATTATTGATTGGATGTGGGCATTTCGCTCCTCGAAGCCTTACTCTCCGTAGGCTATTGTTTATTTTGTCATTCTAGATAGTGCCAATTATTACCACGTTTGAAACAGTTTCATCAGGGAACAAATTGAATTTAAAAAAGAAAAGGTGGTGGGGGTGGGGGGGGGGGGGTCATGAATAATACAAAGAGACTAGACCTAGGCTTCCTGCACGAGACAGCGTAGCATGTATTTAGTACTCCTGGTCAAGTACTTGTTTATTCAAATCTGGTGACTTTTTAAAGTCACCAAAACTTGGATAGAGCTACTGAACTAGCTACCTACTTTTGCAAACTTGGGTACTACGGGCTCATGTAGAAGCCCATTCTCATTTAAGATATAAACATTAAATTCTTCTTTCTTTCTTTCTTTTTTACATGGAAATTAAAGTTTATATTTTGTGAGAGGGAAGAAAATTAAGATTTGAATCACTGACTCATTTGCTGGATTCTTGTTTTTGCTGTTATAAATCTAGTTGGTTAAAATCATTTTTGTTCATGGTATGGTTATTGTTTGTTACATTGCTAGACATATTGTAACAGCTGTGAGGTGTGCTGCAGATGGATATCAGCCTTTCTTTTGCTCCTAATCTTTGACTTTGTGAGCTTGCAATGATGAATCTTTCTTTTTGCTGGCGTGGAAAGTCATTTATATTGGCTTTAAGCTAAAAAGGCAAAGCCTACAATTGTAGTACTTGTGATTTTGGAGCCCTAGATCCCAGGCATTCCGACAAACCGAAATTATTACCGCCACCTTCCTTTTGCAAAATGTAATTAAAATCGAAAAACTCCTGTGCATTTGACTTAATTATGCGAATATAATTATTTTTTAAATTATATGTTTTATTTAAAATATTAATATCATATAAAATATAGAAATTAATTATATTTACTTGAATTCTAATTAAAAATTTTTTGTTTCTACGTAATGATAACTATATGATACATCTTCATACCAATACGTGAAGGGTTTGTGAGTGTGGGTGTACGCTGCTTGTGGTGTCCAAAAGATACATTTATTCCCTCTTCCGGTAATTACTAACAAGATTAATGACTAACTATTATCCAGTTCAAAAAAAAAAAAAAAAAAATCTGATTGAAACATTCTATGAGGATTAACCATGCAAGGCAGCACCCTAATCCCAATGGAATCAGTGTTAAAAAAAAAAAAAAAAGAAACAAAAAGAAAAAAGGGTTTGTCGAAATGCTTTTTATAACAATCTTTTTCAAATTCTGAATTACTATAGTTACTCTGGTCAAGTTTTGTTTGAAATTAACCCTTAAATGCAACGAAAATAAGATAGACGATTGCACTTTCTTTGCGCTTCTTATCCGTGTGCGTCATCGAAATCCAAAGTTAAATCTTGATCTCTCTTTCGTCCAAAGGCTCGCCATTACCATTAACCTAACTATAGACGGACTAGCGATTGTGCTCCACACATCCTGTGTTCAACCTTAAGATATTGAAATGCTAAAAATATATATTTAATGATCATAATAATAATAATAATAATATAACGAAAAAACCTTTTTCATTAGTTTAATTGATAACTAATTAAAAGATTGAAAAGGATATATCCACAATGAGTCGACATTTATGATATAAACGAATTTGTTATTTGCAATTGATAGTTATTTAACAACAGATTAGGACAGCGTAACAACCACACTAATTATACTTATCTATATAGAGACCACCACCAATGATTGAAGCATACATATATTTTTTAAAAAAAAAAAAAAATTACAATGACATTATATGGCGGTATTCAGTGATTAAAAATTTAATCTTTATATTTCTGATCTCGATAGTTAGAGGTTACGAAAACGATGCATCACCAAACAGTCAAATAAGAGGTCATCTTTGAAAGCCTGCACAGAGAACCCGAGTGGTGGGGCTAACGAACTGATCCTGGGACAAAATTTGGAACAGCTATCTTACGATGCAAAGGACAAACGGCTGCCGGGCTTGAAGATGGAAGAAAACAACAGGAAAGGTGCCAGACATAAACAAAAGGGAGGCAGCCGAAGTTATCATCACACACATGATTATAGCCAATCAAGGATCAGCACAAAAATTGCCAAGGCGTGTGCAAGATTTCACGTTGGCTCCCCATGATTGGCCTGATTGTATATTTCTTTGTGATAAATGCAAAACATTAATTACCATGCGCAACAAGTCAAGATAAATTAATAAATTGGTGGTATCATGGGGTCAATTTTTAATTTTATTAGGTTTTTTTTTTTGGGGGGGGGGGGGAGGGGGGAGTTCAGCATTAGAGGAGAAAAGTCACCAACATATATTTCCAAAGCTATATCGCAGAAGTCCACCCCGACCATGAACAACATTAACAGCTGTAATATAAACTAAAGTTGAAGTATTTCAACACTCGAATAATAAAATAATTGAATATCATTCACATGCTTTTCACAAGGAGACCAACTCGCAGAAAAGGGAGGAAAAGTTAGGCCTGGTAAATAATTTAATTTATTTGGGATACGGCCTGACAACCATATCAGAAAGCATTTCGATTTAACCCTTTTTTTAATGGAGTATATTAAAGAGTATAAAATTTTATGTTGTTTGAATATAAAGATTTTATATAATTTTTAATATTTATGAATTTATTCACTTACTTAATTTATGTTTTTAAGTGAATATAAAATTTTAAAGAATTATTTAACATGATATGAGAATTTAATTAATTAATTAATTAATTAATTTGTAATATTTTTTTAATGATTTATTTTTTAAAATTTTATTTATTTTTATTAAGTTTTATTGTATAAAATGTTATTCAATTTATAGTATTTATGTATTTTTTTTATTTATTAATTTGAATTTTTAGGTTGATAAAAGGTGTTAAGAGATAATTTGACAGCTTACGAAAGGCGGACAAAGGTTATTAGGCATAGCCTACTTGCTTAGGGTCAAAAAGACAGCCAATGGTTTTCAGACCGCATGCTTTGTCTCGAGTTAGGCAAACTATGCGGTCTCTAGGCGGCGACTAATACTAACCTAGTTACTAGCACTAATTGCTTAACTTTTCCTATCAAAGATCGACTAGGCCTGATACGTTGTACGGTTTTGAATGTTAAAAAGTCGAAAAAATAACGTGCGAAGAAAAAAGTATAATAAAAATTGAGAATGTTTAAATAGATTTATGATTTTTAAAATTAATTAAATAAAAAATAAAAATATTAATAATAAGATAAATATAAATTGAATTAAAAATAAAATAAAATAAATATATATAAAATTAATTTAATTTAAATAATTTAATTTAATTTATTTAAAATTTAATAAATTTAAAATTTAATAATTTAAAATAATATTTAAAATTTAAAATAACTTAATATTTAATAAATTTATAATTTAAAATATTTAAATATAAACAATTTAAAATTTAATATAATTAAATTTAATTGTAAAAATAATTTTAAAATTAGTTTAAATATATTTAACGCTAACTTACAAATATACAAATAATAACAGTAATTAGATTTCATATTAACTTTATTTATAATAGAAAGAAATAGTTAGAAATGATTGTTGTAATCATTCCAAGTTATGTTTGAAATTAAGATATTGTTGTTATTGAGATTGATAGTATAACACCTAAAACATAAAATTTCAGGAAAATAATTAAGCATAGTGTAACAAAATGAGTTTCCAACTAATTTTTACCAACATCATTATTGAGGTGTCTAGAGCGGGTCGACCGCATGTTGTCGGGAGCTCCAACAGTACACTGGACGGTGGTCAATGCGTGCAATCCAATGTAAGTTAAGACAGTGCAAAGAGGGAAAGCAAGTAAATGAGAGAGATTTTACAAGGGCAATGTGACTCTTAACGAAGCCTCGTTGTTGGAATGTTTGTTTCTTTTTTGCCCGATGCAATAAAGGGGTGCCTGGCAGCAAGTTTTAATGAGAACTTACAACAGAGAAAACAAGGAGCAGTATTGGGGCCTTGTATTGGGCTCATAACAAGGAGCTTCTTCTCCCAAGTGGACTCGTTGGATGCATTCTTGGACCTCTGGGCCAACGAATGCATGAAATCTATCACAAGAAGAAAGTCTTCTCATCATACATTCCATCCTTTGTTTTAATTTTGATTATTATTATTACTACACTAATATGTTTTACATAATATTCTGGACACAGTCATGAATATGTCACCGTGCGTATACCTACACCATTAAATGACCAACGGCATCATTTGATTGTGCCTATCTTGTATTTTATATTTGACGTTGGCTGCTGTATATTTTTTTCTCTTCGTATTTTCCATTTTTACAACCCTGTGCCGCAAACTTTATAGAGTAGTCATGCAACACAACTTTTACAGGCAATGTAGATTTTCGTAAAAAATAAGGGAAAAAAAAAATACATATTTTAAGTTATTCCATTAATTTCGTAGATTAAAGTTGCGGCAAGTACATATAGACTAGCCATCTTTATAAACATATATAATTTTTTTTTTTTCCAAAAAAAAAAAGAAGAGTATAATATATGTTGATTATTGTACTTATAAGTTAAGATCAAGAGTTATTTATTATTGTATTTATTTAATTTCTTATGTCAAAAATATTTGATTCAAATAAATTTTTTTCATAATTAACTTTATAGTTAATAAGTTTAGAATTTATTATCTCATAGTAATAATATTAAGTTTTGAATTTGTCAAAAGGAATGTTAAGGAAAAGATTTGAATCTAAATTAATATATATGAAAAAAAGCATATTGGATAGCCAATTAAATTATTATATTGGATGATGATTATCTTTATACTATGCGGCCCCCAACAAACAAACACACACACACACACACACACATATGCAGAACAATATCTCTAGTATTTATAAATAAATATGGATACATCAATGATATGCTCAGTCATAACTACCCTGGTAACTATAGGCACATTTATTTTGCTAGGGTCATGATCCCAGCAAGAAATAAGGTAGTGTTGCACGCCCTAGACCCTAGAAAGTTGAATGAGCGGGTAGGGAGGGATGCAAGTTCACACTTCTTCGAGGTCCTACGACGAGACTAGAAAAATTGGCCGCGCATTCTACTTTATCGTGTTCCCCATCTCGCTTGCATCCCGCTCTTGTCAATGCCCATTTTCCCTTTTCACTTTTCCTCTTTCCCCTTTCTCTCTGCGAGGCCACCCACCTAGCTTGGCGTTGTTTTTCAACACCTACATGCTTTCTTACTTTGGGGTCTCCACCTCCAAGTAGCGCCAGTGTTATAATCCCATCCTATCTATAGGGTCTCTAGCTTGACTCGCCCGTCGAAACCTGTCTAGTCCCGGAACATGTTGCCGCATTTCGATTCTTTTAATTCCATCAATTTGATCTCCACATTTATATCAGGTATAAGGGAAGCCGACTGAGGAGGTGACAAAAGTGAATCGTCTACTCTCTCTCCGGGGGATTCATCGCCACTACCTTAGCGTGAAGAGATCCGAGGCCATGGACCGGACCCAACTCAGTTTAGGGTCTTGTCTGGTGGATTAGCATTTGGACTTCCAATCTAGCGATCAAACCGATTAGTCAATCCATGTTTTTTTTTTTAAAAAAATAATAAATATTTTATATTATATAAAAATTAAATAAAATATTTTAAAAATAAAATTATAGTAAATTTTAAGTATACCAATTATTTTTTATAAAATAATATAATTATGTACAATTTTTTTAAAAAAATAAAATATTTTAGCAAAAATTTGTCCATCTTACTCATTCAATTAAATAATCTGAATATTTGAATCAATTGAGTCAAATAAATTTTTTTAATTGGTTAGATAAAAGGAATTTATCAGTTCATTTAGTCTGATTCATCATCATACCAATCTAATTTATAAAATTATGCGTGGAGACCTGCAGCTTATACCCTCAAATATACTGGTCAGAATTATTGCCGGAGGCGTAGGGAGGGCCAACTCCCCCACTTGCCTGTTGCCTCTTGTTTTCCTTTTTCTCCTTCTTCTTCTTGGTTTTTTTTTTTTTTTTGATAAATCTCTCTCTGTGTGTTTTTTGTTTTTGTTTTTGTTTTTTTTTTAAATTTTTAAAGATACGAATAAGAGGGACATAAAGTGATGCAATTCATCTATATCGCATAGAGCGGGGGTGACCCACTCGTTTATATTATTATATAATCAGATTGTTATATTTGTTTGGTCGGAGAACATGAAAATATTTTTGATGTTTATACCAAGCATATGTGTCATAAATGAAAATCAGATAATTGGAGGATGGAATAGCAAAAATAAATAAATAAAAAGAAAAAAGAAAAATAAAAAATAAAAAAATTTGTGCGCAGTACAGCTACAGCAGCCGCCATACCGTTGCATTGGCATTGACGAATTATATTTTTGTTTTTGTTTTTGTTTGTTTTTTCTAAATTATTTTTCATGAAAATGCCAACGACCAGACCACCAGAGTGACCGAGCACCAACCAACCAAACAAGCAAGACCCAGGAGAAGAAGAAGAAGAAGAAGAAGAAGAAGAGTAAAACAAAAACTTCTAATTCTTTCTTGCTATAAAATAAAATAATAAAACAAAGCATGGCCTTCGTTATTAGATTAATTAAACTGAGTCTAGTGGGTTTATGTGAAAGGAATTTGATATTATTCAATTCAGTTTTTGTTTTATTGAGACTAAGTTATAATTTTGTGAGGCCGTTAAATAAACTTTTGCTCCTTCCTAATTAAAAAGCCTGGCTCTAGGGTTTTCATTGTTGACAATAATTAATAAAGTCATGAGCAAACAGTGCACATAAAAATAGAGAAAAAAAAAAAAAAAGGAATGGGCACAAGGTCCAATTTCAAGAAGTTCGTTTTCCATTTTCTTTTTTCGTTTTTTTTTTTTTTGGATTTGTATTTAAAGAAGTTCTTCACTCGTCAATGGAGATAGATCAAGTTTTCTTTTCTTCCTTTTCTCGAGAATGCAGGATATATTTTGTTAATGAACATAGTTCAAATACGTCCTTCATTTAATCTAATCTATGACTTAAAGTTTGTTATAACTTGTTCACAATTTTATCTTTAATTTTTAGATTTTTTTTTTATTGGTAAATTGATTTTTCTTTTAGAGTTTACTTTGCTTTTCGATGTATCTCTACCATTTTGGTTTTTATTGATTTTTTGGGCCATTCCGTAAATGAAATGAATAAATTAAAAAAGTTAACGTGTTAGGGTTGGCTGAGTTCATCGTTGTTGTGCCATATTTATGGCTGATTTTGGACGTTATTTTTTTTTTTTTTTTAAATGTGTTAGCTATAATTAACAAATTTTCAAATTTTAAGTTCAATTACACGTCTAATATGAACTTAAAATTACTATGATCGTACGAGAATTGGGAGGATGATATAAATTGATTTGAAAACTTTTTAAATACCAAACTTAGTTGATGATAAAATAAAATGATGACAAAAAGTACATGTGAAAATTTTAATTAAATTTCAAGCTAAAATTTAATTATTGTTATATTCTTATTACTCTTTTTCTTGGTGGTCCTGACATTTGGTTAGGAAATTACGACGACAAGATTTGAATGGTCAATTTTCAATATAAAAATGGCCAAGAGCATTCATTGTCGGCGTGGATTAATTGGACGCCTCCACAGCCTTTGTTGAATCCACGTCCTTCTTGCATTTATTTGTGATTGTTATTTATTCAATAAGACTTTTCATTCCTTTTAAAGGAAAAAAAATAATAATAAAGATTTTAAATTTGTCAATATTATATTTTTTTATTAATAAGATATTTATTTAATTAAAATATAATTTTATTCATAAAATAATATAAAATTCAATCCTTCATATTAGAGTTTCAAATTTTCAAATACTTGGATATGCCATTTGAAATATTAACGGTGGCCAAATGAGTTATAATTATTTTTTAGTGTCATAATAAATTCAAAAAAGTTGGGACATGCAAGTAAAATCGTACTTGTCTCATAAAGTTTTCCAATTGGTACGTACATCGGAGCCCTGTTAAGAGCTAATTGAAGTTCATGTATTGGGAGGGACTCGGTAAATGTGATTAAGGTTATGTTATCTTGATTATTTATTATATATTTATAATTTTTATTGCTAATTATAATTATTTATAGAATTATTATAAACAGACAACAAGCACAACATTATTTTTTTTAGGCCCACAGCCACACCAGTCACGGGTATCTCAGACAAAACGAGGGATGGGTGGAAGATGGTTTTCGCTTGTCCTATTCAGAACTCACATCTCGTATAACGTCATGCAATGGAGAAATTGTCACGAAGAGGACAATCAAATTGCCCTGACGTAACGACTTTTTGGGCCGGGCTCGGAATATGCCAAAACGATTTTGACATTTTCCAAAATGAGGATTCATACCGGGACCCAAACGACAGCTTGCCGGCTTTGCATTCATCGAATCCTTCCACTGGGCGTTTGTGGACACAAAGTTCTGAGTTTAGTTTTTATGGCATAATTGACCCACCAAATGAAAACTGGTTGACTTCTTTCAATAAAAGGGGGAATCAAAAGTGGAGTTGGCGATATAGTTGCACTGAAATCTTTCTTGGGTTGTTCTGTTCCGTTTGTATGAACATGGCTATATCATCATCTTTATTGGCTGGCAAAATCCTTTCCCCGCTTCATACAATGCTACTGTTGGGACTGCTACTGGCTAGCCTACGTGCCACAGGTATTCTTAGCATGTTTTGAGTGCTTACCTATACTTACACACTTTTTTCTTTTTTTCTTCCCTTTTTTTTTTTGAGTACAACACACATTTCAATTTAGAAAATCTACATGTTTTGCGTTGCATACAACCCAACAACCGAGATTTGTAACCTCTGGATGCCTTCCGTAGGCATAGGCAAGGCTTTCACCACCTGTCATTGAACCGAAAATCTGATCCGTTCACGGCTTTACTAGTTTAACTGATTAATTAAATTTAAATTAATAAAATTAATATTTAATATTAAAATTATAAAAAAATATTTTAATAATATAATTTTTATTTTAAATAAAATTAAAATATTTTTTAAAATTATTTTTATATTTTTTATCATTTTTTTAATTTCATTAATTTTAAAAATTTGTTAAAAATTTAAAAAATATTTTAAATATTTTTTTATTTTTTTTCAAAATTAATTATAAAAATTTAAAAATATATTTATATGACATATTTATTTATTTTTAATAAAATTATATGAAATTATATATTTCATAATATTAATATTTATTTTTTAAAATTTAAATTATTTTATTTATATTAAATTTATTTTATTTATATTATTTATATTTATAAATATATTATATTAATTAATTTTTTAATATTATTATATATAAATTATAAATATATAATTAAATTATTTAAATATTATAATATAATATATATAATAATTATATTATATATATAATTTTATTTTATTTATTAATTTTTTTTATAATATATATAAATATTAAAAAAAATTTAACATATTTAAAATTAATTAATTAATAATAATAATAATTTAAATTGCATGGACTAAATTAATCGTGAGTAAATTTTTTTTTTTTACTCTATCTTATCGCTGATGATTCGACGCAGATGCTCAAATTGGTGTTTGCTATGGGCGGCTTGGAAACAACTTACCCCCCGCAGCAGAGGCCGTAGGTCTGTACAAACAGTATAACATCAGAAGGATGCGACTCTATTCTCCGACCCCAGATGCTCTCAGCGCCCTTTCTGGCACTGACATTCAGCTCATGCTCGACGTTCCAAACCCTGACCTTGAAAGGGTCGCTTCCAGTCAGGATGCTGCAAACCAATGGGTGAAGGACAATGTATCAAACTACGGAAATGTCAAATTCCGTTACATTACTGTTGGAAATGAGGTGAAGACCTCGGATTCATTCGCACAGTTTCTAGTCCCGGCCATGCAAAACATTCAGAACGCAATCAATTCAGCAGGCCTGGGCAACAGTATCAAGGTTTCGACTGCCATTGATACTGGGAACCTTGCAGAATCCTATCCTCCCTCAAAAGGGTCCTTTAAGGGGGACCACCGGGTGCTTCTGGATCCAATTATAGACTTTCTAGTGAAAAACCAGTCCCCATTGTTCCTGAACATGTATCCATACTTCAGTTACACCGGCGACATGGCAAATATTCATCTTGACTATGCTCTTTTCACTGCTCCATCATCCGTTGTCCCTGATCCACCTCTGAGTTACCAAAACCTTTTCGATGCCACTCTCGATGCCGTTTATGCTGCTCTGGAGAAAGCTGGTGGGAGTTCAGTCGAGATTGTTGTATCAGAGAGCGGCTGGCCTACAGCTGGAGGGCCAGCGACTTCAGTGGACAATGCGAGAACCTACAACAACAATTTGGTACAACATGTCAAGGGAGGGAGTCCGAAGAAGCCCGGAAAGCCCATAGAAACTTACATCTTTGCCATGTTCGATGAGAACAATAAGAACCCGGAGCTTGAGAAACACTGGGGACTCTTCTCCCCTGATAAACAGCCAAAATATCCTGTCAATTTCAATTGATTAAAGGCATGAAATATGTGTGTGTGCTGAACATGTTGGCTCAGTCACTCCTATGTATCAGTAAATCAATAAGCAGACGGCGACCCCCTTTGGTCGTTTGTACTGTATGCAAAACCTTCATGAATATTTTTAATCAAGGTCTAAACCTTTTTGATTTTCTATTCAAGTCCTAAATCTTTAATTTTTATCCTATTTGAGGACACTTTAATAGTTTAACGGATGAAATTGAGCCATATTTGTGGCTGATTTTGGACGTAATTTTTTTTAATGCGTTAGCTATAATCAACAAATTTTCAAATTTTAAGTTCAATTACATGTCTAATATGAACTTAAAATTACTATGATCATACGAGAATTGGGAGGATGATATAAATTGATTTGAAAACCTTTTATATGCCAAACTTAGTTGATGATAAAATAAAATGATGACAAAAAGTACATGTGAACAATCTAATTAAATTTCAAGTTAAAATTTTATTATTGTTATATTCTTATTACTCTTTTTCTTGGTGCTCCTGACATTTGGTTAGGAAATTACGACGACAAGATTTGAATGGTCAATTTTCAATATAAAAATGGCCAAGAGCATTCATTGTAGGCGTGAATTAATTGGACGCCTGCACAGCCTTTGTTGAATCCACATCCTTCTTGTTGCATTTATTTTGTGATTGTTATTCATTCAATAAGACTTTTCTTTCCGATATACAAAAGAAAAACAACAAAGGAAAAGAAAAATTTATTAATATTATATTTTTTATTTATAAGATGTTTATTTATTTATATATATTTCATAGAATAATACAGAATCTCAAGATTTTAAATATAAAATTAAATCCTTCATATTAGAGTTTCAAATGTTCAGTCACTTGGATATGCAATTTGAAATATTAATGGTGATCCAAATAATTATTATTTTTAGTCTCATAATACATCCAAAAACGCTGGCACATGCAAGTAAAATCGTACTTGTACGTTAAGTTCTCCAATTGGTACGTACATGGGAGCCCTATTAAGAGCTAATTGAAGTTCATGTACTGGAAGGGAATCGGTAAATATGATTAAGGTTATGTTATCTTGATTATTTATTATATATTTGTAATTCTTATTACTATTTATAATTATGTATAGAATTATTATAAATAGACAAATAGCACAACATTATTTTTTTAAGTCTACAGCCCATCTGGCACAGATATCTTAGACAAAACAAGGGATGGGTCGAAGATGGCTTTCGCTTGTCCAATTTAGAAGACTCGGAAATCTCAGATCTCGTATAACGTCATGCAAAGGAGAGGCCACTAGGTCACCAAACGTAAATTTTGGCATGAAGTCTAATGGTTGGAAATCATTGATATTAAGTCTCGCCGGGTCCTCCGCTGGATCCGGACTAAAATAATGGTACAGAGGTCAGGCGATGGTGATAATTGTCGCGGAGAGAACAATCAAATTGCCCTGACGTAATGACCTTTTGGGCCTGGCTTGAAATACGCCTAAACGATTTCGACATTTCCCAGAATGATGGACTCATACCGGGACCCAAACGACAGCTTGCCGGCTTTGCATTCATCCAATCCTTCCATTGGGTGTTTGTGGATAAAAAGTTTTGAGTTTAGTTTTTATGGCGTAATGGACCCGCCGATCGAAAACTGGTTGACTTCCTTCAATAAAAGGGGGGCTAAAAAGTGGAGTTAGCAATGTAGTTGCGCTGAAATCTTTCTTGGGTTGTTCTGTTCTGTTCAGATTAGAGCTCCAAATTCTCAATCATTTGGATATCCAATTTAAAATATTAATAGTGAACGCATGAGTTATTCAAATAATTATTATTTTCAGTCTCATATTAAATTCAAAAAAGCTGGACATGCAAATAAAATCGTACTCGTCTCATAAAGCTCTCCAATTGGTACGTACATCGGAGCCCCATTAGGAGCTAATTGAAGTTCATGTACGGGAAGGGACTCGGTGAATATGATTAAGGTTATGTTATCATGATTATTTATTATATATTTATGATTCTTATTTGAAGTCTACAGCCCATCCCACGCGGATATCTTAGACCAAACAAGGGATGGGTCTAGTGGAAGGGGCTTGGAATATGCCTAAACGACTTTGACATTTGACATTTTCCAAAATGATGGAATCCCCAAACGACAACTTGGCAGCTGTGCATTCCATGAATCCTTCCATTGCGTGTTTTGTGGATGCAAAGTTTTGAGTTTAGTTTCCATGGATTAACATTGGTTTTTTAAGTCTACAGCCCATCCCACACGGATATCTTAGACCAAACGCGGGATGGGTCTAGTGGAAGGGGCTTGGAATATGCCTAAACGACTTTGACATTTGACATTTTCCAAAATGATGGAATCCCCAAACGACAACTTGGCAGCTGTGCATTCCATGAACCCTTCCATTGCGTGTTTTGTGGATGCAAAGTTTTGAGTTTAGTTTCCTTGGAAGAATTGACCTGCCAAATGAAAACAGGTTGACTTCTTTCTATAAAAGGAAGTCTAAGCAGTGGAGTTAGCAATATAGTTGCACTGAAATCTTTCTTGGGTTGTTCTCTACTTTTGTTTAGACATGGCGATATCCTCTTTATTCGCTGGCAAATTCCGTTCCCTGCTTGATACAATGCTACTGTTTGGACTGCTACTGGCTAGACTGCATACTACAGGTATGCTTGGCATGTTTTGAGTGCTTACTTATACTTTTTTTTTTCTTTTCTTTTCTTTTTTTTGAGTACAATACACATGTCAATTTAGAAAATCTACATGTTTTGTGTTGTACACAACCCAACCACCGAGATAAGCATAGACAGCGGCATTTACATGGGAACTGGGGAAGGTTTTAAAAATTAAATCACATCAGTGAGTTAAATAAATAAAATTAAAAATTTTATAATATATTTATTTATATTTAAAAAAATATATAAAATTATATATTACATTTTATTCATTCTTATTTATTTTTAAACTTAAGTTATTTTATTTATATTAAATTATTTTATTTTAATAAATAATTATATAAAATAAAATAAAATATTATAAATTATAATATATTTTATATTAAATTTATTTGAATTAAAACATTTACACCTACAAATACATAACATTAATAATTTTTTTTAGTCTTATTATGTACAAATTACAAATATATATATATATATATAATATTTTTATTTTATTTATTAATATTTTTTATATTATATATATTAATTTTTTATATATTTAATATTAAATATTATTTTTATTAATTTAAATTTATTTAAAACAATTAAATCAGTTAAATTTTTAATTTTTTAATTAATTTAATTTTTAAAATTTTAAATAAAAATATTTAAAATTTCAATTAATTTTAAAATATAACTATAGTTGCTCACTGTTAATTTAGTTATTTAGATTTTAACTTTTAGTCATTACATCTATTAATAGGGGTAGAAAATGTGCCAACAGTCGTTACGCATAGCTGGTTGAGCAACAATAATTTAGGTATTATTGCGGGTCAATCCACTGGGGAGCCGGTTACTCAACTAACATTAAGAACGTTTCATACGGATGGAGTATTCACAGGAGGTACTCCAGAACATGCACGAGCTCCCTCTAACGGAAAAATAAAATTTAACGAGGATTTGGTACATCCTATACGAGCTGCAAGGTACATTGGTCAAAGCTTCATGGTCACCTTGTCCCACGCGAATCGTTTACCTGTAACGATGCAATATCCTCATGAAAAATTAATCGCATCCGAACGTTTCCGCGGCTAAATCCATTTTGAATTTGATAAATGCATTGCTTGTGAAGTATGTGTTCGTGTATGTCCCATAGATCTGCCTGTTGTTGACTAGAAATTGGAAACCGATATTGGAAAGAAACAGCTGCTTAATTACAGTATTGATTTCGGTATCAATATAGAAACTGCGTTGGGTATTGTCTAAGCATTGACTAAATTAATAGCGCTGAGTAATTTTTTATTTTTTTTCTTTTTCTTATTGCTGATGATCTGATGCAGATGCTCAAATTGGTGTTTGCTATGGCATGAATGGAGACAACTTACCCCCTCCAGCAGATGTCGTAGGTTTGTACAAACAGTATAACATCAGAAGGATGCGACTCTATTCTCCGACGCCAGATGCTCTCAGTGCCCTTTCTGGCACCGACATTCAGCTCATGCTCGACGTTCCAAACCCTGACCTTGAAAGGGTCGCTTCCAGTCAGGACGCTGCAAACCAATGGGTAAGGGACAATGTATCAAACTACGGAAATGTCAAATTCCGTTACATTACTGTTGGAAATGAGGTGAAGACCTCGGATTCATTCGCACAGTTTCTAGTCCCGGCCATGCAAAACATTCAGAACGCAATCAATTCAGCAGGCCTAGGGAACAGTATCAAAGTTTCGACTGCCATTGATACTGGGAACCTTGCAGAATCCTCTCCTCCCTCAAAAGGGTCCTTTAGGGACGACCACCGGGTGCTTCTGGATCCAATTATAGGCTTTCTAGTGAAAAACCAGTCCCCATTATTCCTGAACATGTATCCATACTTAAGTTACAAAGACGACATGGTAAATATTCATCTTGACTTTGCTCTTTTCACTGCTCCATCATCCGTGGTCTCTGATCCACCTCTGAGTTACCAAAACCTTTTCGATGCCACTCTCGATGCCGTTTATGCTGCTCTGGAGAAAACTGGTGGGAGTTCAGTAGAGATTGTTGTATCAGAGAGCGGCTGGCCTACAGCTGGAGGGCCAGCGACTTCAGTGGACAATGCGAGAACCTACAACAACAATTTGGTACAACATGTCAAGGGAGGGACTCCGAAGAAGCCTGGAAAGCCCATAGAAACTTACATCTTTGCCATGTTTGATGAGAACAAGAAGGAAATGGCGGAGTATGAGAAATACTGGGGACTCTTCTCCCCTGATAAACAGCAAAAATATCCGGTCAATTTCAATTGATTAAAGGTATGAAATATGCGTGTGTGCGCTGAATATGTTGGTTCAGTCACTCCTACGTATCAGTAAATCAATAAGCAGACGGTGACCCCTTCAGGTCGTTTGCATTGTATCCAATACCTTTATGAATATTTTTAATCAAGGTCTAAACATTTTTAATTTTCTATTTGACTCCTAAATCTTTAATTTTTATCCTATTTGAGTACGCTTTAATGGTTTAATGGATGAAATTGAGTCAAACCGTTATAACCAAAATAAAATCGTATTTGAACACTAAAATATACGGAAAAAAAAAAAAGAAATTATAGAAATATGCCTAAAATACAACCAAATAAAGCCTTATAAATGTGGAGTACACATCCATATATTTATCTAATTTTATGCCAACAAATACGCACATGAGTATTTTATTTTTTTAAAGTTTTATTTCATTGTATTTTGTGCATATGTGCGTATTTTTTGATTAAATTTTGTTGTTTAAAAACAATTTCCGTGTGGTCATAATGGTTTGACCCAGTTACATCCTCAAAAGAATTTGGATTAAAAAAAAAAAGTTTAAAATTCAAATAAAAAAATTTACAAAGGCTTAAACCTTGATTAAAAAAAAAAAATTACGAAGGTTTAGGATACCATCCGTGAATCAAGCTCTAAGCTCTGGACCCCTGAATTTTTTTATTTTATACCAAATGCAACATTCAAGTTTTTTTCCCACCATTCCTCTTTAATCCTGGTTACCCATAGAAGTTTTACCCTGTAATATTGCACTTTTAAAGTTACCAGTCATTTTATTAAAATTTTCAACTACAGTATACTCAAAGAGTCCTATTATAAAGACCAAATATTAGACATAAAAGTAAACAAAATTTAATTATATTCATTAATTTCAGTTGGTTGTAATTTTAATTTTCAATTATTCAAATTTTAACTTTATAAATCTGGTTAAGTTTGCCCATATACTAATAATAATAATAATAATAATAATTTAATATAATTTGTTTATTATTTTGAAAAAAAAAAAAAAAAGAAAGGGCAAAACTCGCAGAAGTATGCTAAATGAGGCTCATCCCAACTAGCTCCTTTAGCTCAGAGCCACTTTGATTAATTAGTGAAAAAGAAAAGGGAAGTTTTAAGCTAGGATAGGTTAGGAAATCATGGCAGCGGCGGACGAGGAAAGCCCTCCGTCGTCAACTTTAGCGGCGGAGTCGTCTGCTCCTGCGACTGTCTCCGATGGTCGAACCGTGACGGATAATTCCGCTTCCACTACTATTGCCACCATTACTAGTGCCACTACAGCTCCTCCCCCGCCGATTCAGCCAACCCGGCCGGTGATTCCGCCGGTGGTCTACGCGTCTTCAGCTCCGGTCATGACTCTTCCTCCTCCTCCTCCTCCTCCTATGGCTCCAATACCCACGCTTTCTGGTCCCCGCCCAGCAGCGCCTCTTCCCCTCCGCCCTCCGCCGCCTGTCCTTCCGCCGCAAACAAACGGTGATATGACTGGGGCTAGCGACTCTGATTCTGACCAAGATGATGCCCCCGGTGCTGAGGATTACGAAATTTCCGAAGAGAGTCGGCTAGTGAGGGAGCGGCAACAGAAGGCAATGCAGGAGCTTTTGATGAAGCGGCGTGCTGCTGCTCTGGCTGTTCCGACCAATGACAGGGCTGTCCGGGCTCGCCTCCGCCGTCTCGCCGAGCCCATTACCCTTTTTGGAGAACGGGAGATGGAGAGACGGGATAGGCTGCGGATGCTTATGGCCAAGCTTGATTCCGAGGGACAGCTGGAGAAACTTATGAAAGCCCACGAGGAGGAGGAGGCGGCGGCTGCTACAACCACCGTAGCCACAGCGGAAGACGCAGAGGAAGAAATGCTGCAGTACCCTTTCTATACTGAAGGGTCAAGGGAGCTGTTGGAAGCGAGAATTCATATCGCCAAGTATTCTATTCCAAGGGCAGCATTGCGTCTTCAACGGGAACGGAGAAGACGAAATGACCCTGACGAAGATGCAGATGCCGAGATTGAATGGGCTCTTAGACATGCTAGGGATTTGGTTCTTGATTGCAGTGAGATTGGGGATGATCGCCCACTCACCAGTTGTTCCTTTTCCAGTGATGGAAATTTGCTAGCAACATGGTATCTCTCTATTTTTACACATTCTCTTTTTAGTTATGTTCCTTTTTAGTGCTTGGTTGTTAACATTTGCCACAGCTTCTTGCCTGCTGCTGTCTGCTAGACCCATTATTCAGAAAAGTAGAATTAAGGTTACATAAATTTTAAGTTAAGAATGATCATTGTCAATGCAAGGAATATGAATAATAGTTTTTATGGCTGCCTCTGGTGCCAAAAAGAAAGTTGTGTCTTCAGTTTTGATTGCCCAACGTTCTTGATGATGTCAATTTGATCAACATTTCTGCATGTTGAATTGTCTGTTTGGATCTAACATTTTATTCGAGAAATGCCAAAGCAAAGGAGAGCAGAGCAGAAGTTTTTCCCTTGTTTTTTTTTTTTTCTTTGATATTATCTTGATTTCTTTTTTCATTGAATGTTCCAAAATGCTTTCCTTTCTCCTGCTATTTTGACAGATAGGACCCATTAAGGTTTTTGAATTGTATATCATGCCAAAAAATCATATGCATTGTAAAAGTTTCAATGAGTTTAGTACCTAGTGATGGAAATTCCGAGTGCTGCCTTTAGATGCAAATAATAAGATTAATTGCTTTGTTCTTCTTCTGTAGTGCTTTAAATGGAGTTGCCCGAACCTGGAGCATGCCTCAAGTACACAAGCTTTCTACTTTGAAGGGACACACAGAACGTGCAACTGATGTTGTGTTCTCTCCTCTGCACAACCATTTGGCAACTGCTTCAGCTGATAGAACTGCAAAGTTGTGGAACACTGATGGCTCCCTCTTGAGAACTTTTGAGGGTCACATAGATCGCATTGCACGCATTGCCTTCCATCCATCAGGGAAGTACTTGGGTACTACAAGTTTTGACAAGACGTGGAGACTATGGGATGTAGATAGTGGTGTAGAGTTGCTTCTACAAGAAGGTCACAGTAGGAGTGTCTATGGGCTAGCCTTTCACCCTGATGGTTCATTAGCAGGATCTTGTGGGTTGGATGCATTGGGACGTGTTTGGGATCTGCGTACTGGGTTCAGTGTATTGGCTTTGGAAGGCCATGTCAAACCAGTGAGCCTTTGGACATGTTCATTACTTTTTGGTGTGGATCACATCTACTGAAAATGTTTGTGTCTAATGAATTATATGTTTATTTGATGCCTTTCTCAGGTTCTTGGTATCAGTTTTTCACCCAATGGCTACCATTTGGCTACTGGTGGTGAAGATAATACCTGTCGAATATGGGATCTAAGGAAAAGAAAATCCTTGTATACTATACCGGCACACTCAAACCTTATATCTCAGGTTAGGTTTGAGCCTCAAGAAGGCTATTACCTGGTCACAGCATCATATGACAAGACTGCTAAGGTGCATCAACTTCTTCTTAAATTTTCCCCATTCCTTTTAGTTGTGAGCCCAGATCACTAAAGTATCCGTTCACCATGGCTTAAATGGCTTGAGTTTATGTTCGTCTTGTTTCTTGTTAATAATGCAACAGGTTTGGTCAGGCCGAGATTTCAAGCCTGTGAAAACACTTTCTGGTCATGAAGATAAAGTGACTTCATTGGATATTGGTGCAGGTAAGTTCTTTTACTCCAAGTCAATCCACGTGGTCAAAATTTTGATTATTTGTACTTCAGTGTTATTGAAGTAGTTATTCTTTTGTATGGTTTCTTCATCATTTTCTGTGGTTAAGGTGTTTGTAAATGCATAAATTTTTGCTATATTGCCTTGAACTTTCAGCCACACACCTTGGAACAAAATCAGGTTGGATGGTTTGATTGAAGCTTCTTGTTGCTAGTGGCTTTATTAGATGGGACATTGAGTGCTGTGGTATACTCTGTGAAATTTGAATTTGATTTAGGTAATTGTGGGAGGAAAATCAGAAGGGGGAAATGGGGTCTCCTCTTCGTATGTTACATTCATCTTATAGGCAATTTAACTGGTAACTTAAACATTATATTTGATGCATATTTAAGTATGTTCTTATCCTTTCATTCAAAAAAAACAAAAAAAAATAAAGCCTTTTTTGAATTGTTTAATTGGTAATGAATCCCAAAACAAGGAGATTTTTATGTGCTGGTGGAGTGAAAATTTTTTTGGCTTGAATTGTTTTCTTTTGTATTGACTGTAACCGAAATCTTTAAGGTCCAAGGTCATCACCATTTTGAGTTTGTAAGTTGGTTGCTTTTGTGGCAGATGGCGGATACATCACAACTGTCTCATATGATCGAACGATCAAGCTTTGGTCCAGCAGTACTAATGAAAAGGAAGCAATGGATATGGACTGAATTGCCTTGGAATGCTCCTTGTGGGGAAAATGGATAAAACGTTCGTAAGTCCAAATATTGGCCATGAAACATCACAATTTTTTTTTTTTCCCCTTGGATGCATACCCAGCCTCAGAAACATACCCGGCTTCTTGTAGCAGATGAGTAGTTCATTTGTAGTAGCATGCACATTATTTTGTCCGCAGTGGGAGCAGAAAATGATTTGACTTTGATTGTCCAAAATTTTGCCTATATGATATGATATGCAATCATAGTGGCATTTAGGACTTCTGACCTAGAGGATAACAGAAAGATGAGAGAAATCTTCATCACTCAACGAAGACTTAAGGTTGCAATTTGCGAGGAGAAGTATATGCAAGGGAAGGACGAGTAATTATGATTTTTTCCTGCTGTTAACATTGTAAATATTTGAGAGTTTGCCTGGCAATCCAATTGGATTAATGTCAATAAGACCTCATCCATCACCGAATCCAGTACAATGTCTGCGTGGTAACATCAGGGAGAAGTCAATCACTATCCGAAAGAAATAAATTTATAACTGCTCGTGGGCCTCCAACATTTTCCACCCCGAGAAAGATGTCAACAAAATTACAAAAATGGGGAAGCAGAATCTCATAGTTGTCCTACCTTATACGATAAAACATTTGATTATATTCCCAGGTATCCCAAAACCGCGTCTCTGTGTCTCTACAGAAATGTGTCCTCAAGCGTTAAACACTATTACTCTATGGCGTGCAGTTAGGCCACACGGCAAAACCAGCAAGCAAACGGTGTTGCATTGCAAATAGATACAAGCAGAGGCATTTCCTCGCCGATGGAGCCTCATTTGTACCACCCAGCTAGGAGATACCGCAACAAGAAACAGAAGCAGCATCCTATGGCCTGTCAACATAGACAAGCAGATAATGCATATGAACTGTCAAACATAAGCTCTTCATACACATATTTTAATTCATTGTGTATGCTTTAGGGTGGTATTGGCACAAGCATGGAGTTTAGTGTCCTAAAACGGATTTTAACTTGGTGGGTCTCAGGGTGTGCTTATATCACATCGGCCTGAAATCCATAAACTGTAACCTTAGCAAGTTCAGATCAGTCTTAAACGTGGTTGAAAGTAAATGGTTTCACCTGTCCACACCAGACATGAAGAGCGTTTTGGGTGCACATTGGTAGGCTAAAACCTACTCAGCTTGTCACCCACTACCGCTCAACAAGAAGAGTAACAAGAGTGCAAAACCAAAGAGAGAAGCATAATTTATTAAATAAAAAACCAAAAGAATGAATCACCTGAAATAGAAGAAGATAGATGCAAAGTGATTTTTCTGACTTTCTACCGAGCATTCTTAAGAAAACATTAACAAGCGTTCCATCGTTGGTTCCAGTCAGTAGTTCAGACTGAGGATCAAACCTGGAAGAGAAATAAGACAACAAAACAAAAAACAAAAGACAAATTATTGATCCATAGAGACATTGTACAAGAAGCCCACTAGAGTCCTAAACTATTAGCCTCAAATTAGAGCACAAATAAAACTACCTAGGGAGACGATGCCGCGGACAATGGATGAAACCAAAGAGCTGACAAATTACAACTGAAAATTAGATGCCTTGGCAGGTATTTTGTAGATGGAACTATAAAGAAGGTAGAGTTATTATTAGACCAAACCTGTGGAACTGATAAGAGGAAGTTTAGTACTTGAGGCAAAAAGAAAATCAAGAGTGTTTCACTGTAAGTAGACAAAATAAGATCTCACTTATTTGGTGGGAAAATACATAGTAAAAATACATAATTGAAGATTTCTAATGGAAAAATAAGCAATAAAAATATTGAAATGTCTAAGAACAAGAAGGAAAGGCACCTAAAATGGCCTAAAATCCCAACAACAGCCATAGTCATGCCTGCAAAGTATGTGTAAGTATCTCCAACAAATACTGAAGAAGGATACCTGTCAGAAAACAAAGACCACAGGCAAATGTTACTTTGCCACACACAGAGTACTACTAACCACTAATAAAAAGAAGTGCATTAATACCAATTGTAAGAAAGTAGAGCCAAAGAGGTGGCAAGCAAAGGTTGAACAAGGTAAACAGAAAATGCATGGGCCTGTTGGTATTCAGGATCAATGGATGCTCCAATTTGCATGACATTATGTATCAGAATCTGCAAAAAGCAGTGACCTGTCAAGAGCCATATAAGAAGCCAGATTACCACTATTTAATGAGTCTTTGTGCTTACAGCAGATGCAATCACAACTGTTTGCCCAACTTCAAGGCCATTTATGCCAGCATGAATGTTAATGGAATTTGTGCAGAAAACTGCTAAAAGCCCCATATATAGCTTGTAAATCCATCCTGCAAAGCAAAGAGTTTTCATAATCTTCCCAATTTTGGGGGTGTAAACTGGTCAATAGTTCATGCAAAATCCAACAAAGAGTTGAGGTGCATAGCAATGACAAACATTGTGATTGACCATTTAATTTGACCAAGCTTCAAAAAAATGAGTGGCTTATACATATTTACAGCTTCTCTGAAATGAAATATGGTTGCTTTCAGGAAAAGATGAGGTAAGGGGTAACCAAATTCTGACTTCAATTTTGCAATTTTTTACATTACAAATAACAAAGCAAAAGAAATAGAGAACTTTTAACTTTTGACCTTAAAAATACCAAACAAAAGAAATGGACACCTAGCAGCCTAAAAGGGAGAAAAAACAATAAGAAATAGGCCTTTTCAAGAAAAATAAAGAAAGAAGCAAAAATGCAAGTCCATGCACATGCACTTTGACAAATGTTATCACACATCCTTGCAGGCTAGCACTATCAAAGCTGCAGTCAGTAGGCAAAGCAAGTACATTGAGGCAATGCTTAGACAAACTCCATTGAATGCACGTTATCTACTTTGAATAAGCAGTGCACTTTGAATGTACAGCCATAAGCAGTGCAATGAAACTCATGAACAAGATGAAGAATGCTAGAGCTAATAAACTTCCTTTTTAGGTTTACTACTAAAAAATACATATTCAAACAGCCAGAAATTCATTCCAGAGATAAAATATAAGCACTTGTTGACCTGACAACTTCAGAAACTTGTGCAAATTCTGCCATTCTTCTTTTCAAATAAAGGCTTCTGTATCTTTTCATATATTTGAAAATCCATATTTCTGCCTTTTTTTTTTTTTTTTCTTTTCAAATGTTAGACTGATGTTCATAACAAGCATAAATAATGTAAGAGAAAGTGAGAGAGATGAGGAGAGTAACAATAGACGAGGAATATGCGACAATGTACTACTCTCAAGATTAGGATAATACCTAGGTCCAGCACCTCAAGCCCAACATATGGAACAAGAGGCTTTGGTATGATGATAGTTGTATGTCCAGCATATGCCATTAACAAAGGAAGGGAAGCAATAGATGGCAGCAGTAATTTCCTGCTCTTAAGAATTACAACAAAGCTCATAAGCACTTAGCAAACATAATTAATCTAGACAAACACATAAAAGTGGCAGAAAACAAATATCAGAAAATAATAGGTTTCTCATGTTTGTCAAGGAGAAGAAAGATATAGGGAAAACCTAAGAGGATAACTATGCACTCACACTCTCCAGGGAACATCAAGGACATCGTCCACAAATCCAAGTAGAGTCATGAAACAGATGCAGGCTAATGCCGCATTGTACTCAACAAGCCACTGCAGAAAACAAAATTTCAGTGCTCTGACATTTTATTAGTCACAGGACCCACATTTGAGCAATTGATCAACACATAGAAGATTTTTCCAATGGGAACAGTAAAATACACTTCAATGGAAAGCAACAATTCAGAAGAATAGAATAAGGTGTTATGACAACTGATGACAAGTAGTAAGGTAAAGATTAACAATTCAAACCAAACAAATGGCAACCCATCGTCTAAACTAAGCACCACTTGGTATTTTTAGGACCCTGAACTTTGACACAATCCTTAACCATTATGTCCCAGAGTCAACTAATATTCTTTTTCAGCCTTCTCCACACCGTTCTACTGTTAATCTCAAGCACTGAACCATAACATTTCTTTCCCTGCAGGTGCTGCTACTGGTTTTCTTGATACCATGAGAAACCCTTCCTAGGGCACTGTATTTACTACTCAATTGATTTTACCTCCAACTTCAGCAGAAAGTAACCCAGCCCAACTCCTTTTTTATTCAACATGCTTTCTTCCTTGTCCAAATCCACTATTCTCACTCGTTTTGAAGCCAATTTAATTACATTCACAATCAAGCAACTGTCTTTTCTAAGATTGTGTCAGCAAAGCAAGGATTAGACACATTCATCAAAAAAATTTTCCCATCCATAAAAAGTCACGGTTAACCACACTTTCTCAATGTACTCTTTTCATTGCGTTCCCTTTAGCAAATCTTCTCTTCATCTTATTTTGTGCCCCAAATAAGATAGATGAGTCTTAATATCAAAATATGGTGATTTTTCACTACAGTGACATTTATACTGTGTCACAACAGCCACAGTTTCCCAACCCACCACTGTCATCACAAAAAAAGAAAGCAAAGAAAAAAAGAAAAAAACCTTTTCCATAGATCCAAATAACCAGCAAAAGAATTTGTGATTTGTTACAATTGTTGTGTTTTAGCCTTTAAAATTATCATGTTGTGCAGTTTTCATACCAGGTCTGTATCTATTGTGGGTGTTTGTATAAATATAAATAACCTTATGCATGACTATCCAATGACAATAGATAGTAAACATGTGAAATAACCTCTTACATTGGAATCTGCAGTGAAGTTAAAATACTGAAATAGGATTGCCAAGACCAAGAATACTATCCCAACAACAATACCCAATGACTCAGGCCTGCAGAACAGAAAATAGTAGTATCAAGGAATCTGATAAAAATCACAAATAAAGATACCTCACAATGTGTCTAATGATGGTATCTGTATCAATGACATCATCATTTAAGCTTTTAAATTATCCATATTTCTATCATATTCTTACAAAGTTGCCTATAAAATTTTTCTTGAATAATTCACATGCCAAGCAAAATACATTTTAGACTTGTCAGGCAAGCATTGATTGAGAAATAAACAAATTTCCCCAAACAAAACTTTTGATTTTCTATTTCAGAACCATTGCCAACAAAAAATTTGCTTTTCTTGTTCAGGACCATTGCCACCAATGTCCAACTGCTCAACCCACATGCTATATGGAGAAGTTAAGATACTGTTTGACAAGGTTACAGATAAAGCAATTTGTGAAAGAAATATTTAGTCACAAGGATTGCAATCAAAAGGTTTGATCTTAAGGTGACAGCAGATACAAAGACCTAGTGCATTAACATGAAAACATGTAAAATTAGGGATGCCAGCATGTATAAACAAGAAAACCGACCACTTTACAGCAAATAACAGCATCACAACCGGACGCACCAGTTTCACTACTTTGATCCATTACTAAGGGAATAAGCAGAAAGCAAACAAAGGAGAAATATTAATAAAAAAAAAACCCTTGAAAGATTGACCTTAGACAACAAACAAGCTGCATACTTTCATGATTCCATTGGATAGCCATTACCAACTCTATAAATACTGAAGCGTTGGCCAAAACAGCCAAAACAAATTCCTCATCAAATAGTTAAACTCACATTGGCAATATGGAATTTCGATCAATATAGCTAATGAAAAGCACATGCACTCATCGATTTCCAACAGAACCCAAATCTAACAGACATCCAGTTCACTATTTTCAGCACAAAAAGGAAAATCCAACCCAACACATTGACGTTGCACAAAGCTATCCAAATCCAACATCGACCCACTTCATACAACCGAACAAAAATCCAGACCCACATGAAGAAATCAAGAAAAGAAAAGAAAAGAAAAGAGAAGAAAAGAAAAAGACTCACACTTTGACGGTGCCTTGAGGGGTGCCCTTCTTATTAATATCAAAGCCAAACAGATTCCTCTTCAAAACGTATCTGGAAGCAACGGGGATCATCTTGACAGTCAAGAAGAATCCAGCGAGACTAAGAACAGCATTGATAAAGATCGATCTTTTGAGGTCACAGTGGATCTTGCGGTGGAAAAGGAGCAAATAAAAGTAAGGTGTCAGAAGCAAAAGAGAGAGCTTTAAAATAAAGGCTGTTTTTGGAGGTGCGATTGGTGGGTCTGTGATTGAATCATGGGGTTCCGGTTTCGGCCGCTCGGTTTTGTCATCGGCTTTTGCCGTCCTGTTTGTGTCTGTCGCCGCTGAAATCCTCTTGCGAGCTCCCATCTCTCTCTCTCCTATGATCTTCGTCGTCCCTGCGTCAAAGGGCGTGTGCGGGCTTATTTGGCTTTCGCATTTCCCTTAGCGCCATTGACTAATGACTTTTTGCCACGTAGACCATGCATCCCACTGCCCCGTTAACAAAGAGCATTTTAAATGGATTTATACCCTTTAGCCGAAAGAATGGACAATTTTCAAATTTTGTACTATTATTCTTGTGTTTTTTAAAAAAATTAAAAAATAAAAATAAAAAAATTGTTAGAATAATAAAAAGAAGTATTATATAATTATTTTATCATTTCCTATAAAAAGTGACATAGTTAATTGGTACTCACCGTGCATGATAATTAGTGTATAACACATAGTATTAACTATTGACCTTTTGTACAAACGGCATTAGCAGGAAGAGTTTGCTCATAATAACGTATTGAAAAATGAATTCGAGCATCACAGAGGGATCGTCAGTGAAGACGGGACTAGCGACCGGTGGGCCTAGCTGCCATATCGCCGGCGACATTGAGTGCATTTCAAATTATACATGTATTTTAAAAATTTACATTTTAAATCACATATGATTTTATTGGCATTTAATAAACTGTAGAATTTACATTTAACGAAACACGACACAACTTAAACATTCAATGCAAAAATATAATATTTTAATACAATATAAAAAAAAAAAAACACTTAATGCATATATAGTTTAATAGTTTTTTAAAATAATAATCCTCATTTTTATACAAAATAATTATAACTTAATTATATAAAAAAGGTTTTTTTTTTTTTATTTAAAATTTTTATTTATTTTAAAAACACTACAAAAAAATTACTTGCATTTACTATCAAGTTTTGTACGCGTCAATTTGTTAAGCCATAAGAAAATTCAATTACAACCTCAAAAAGATACCCATTATCTCAACATTATCAGTGACTTCAAGGCTCCCATTCCCTTCAATCCACACAATGTGGGTTATGCAACATTTCCACCTTTGTTGAAAAGACATCGTTTTCAGCATAGAACACGAATGGCGAAAAACAAGAATTCATAAAGACAAGCTCAAATGACGAATACACCCCACAGTGCATACTTGCCAATTTGGGGGTGTATCATTTGGCCAAGTGGTGTTCCATCCCCCTGCTCCACTACTCCTAGCAAAAGACTTAGAGCTTGAGGATCAGGCCGACAGGGCAGTGATCACTACCAAAAACATCAGGGATAATGTACGAGTCATGAACATCATCTGCCATGGATTCTGATACAAGGAAGTAGTCAAGTCGCCAACCTGTTTAAAATTCTGATATCAAATACAAATACTCAAAACAGAGGTTTATACCTACTTGATTATCTTGTCATTCTTGGAATATTTTAAAGATGCCACATCAAACACATTCAGCCATGCCAGTTCTTAAATAAATTGAAAAAGTCAAAATATAATTTGCTATTATTGTTATAATCATTATTTTCCATTGAATAGTATCTTAGAAAGTGGAATTTGGTTGGTAGATGCATATTGGAATTCCAGTTGGAGAATTTAAAGGGCAAGGTACCTTTGTTTGTTTTCCGCCCACCATGCCGGTAACCCCAATACGTATAACCAACAACATTTGGATGTTGCCTTCTGAAAGTATCCACAAATCCCCTTGACAAGAAATTTGTGGCAAATGATTCCCTTTCTTCAGCAGTAAACCCGGCACTTCTTCTATTTCCCTAGAAATTGATAGAATGGTTAGAAAGCATAAAGCAAGAGACCTGGAGCCTGTTTTCCAGAAGGGATATAGGTGGGAGTGGGATTGAGGTCCCATTCGTGTCACAGTTTTCCATACCCAATGGTTGGGTAAAGTCAATTAACAGAAATTCTATTCTGATGCTTAGATTATATCTTCCAAATTCCAAGTTGCTAAATACCTCAAGGCATGGAAACTAAGAGTTACCAAAATTAAACCCTTTAAATTAAAATCTGTTATCTCTGCCATATGTGAGCCAAACCATACAATATATCATGATGATGATGCCAAAATGGCAAGTAAAACAAGCAGCACTTTTTACACAACTAAATTTATGGCTTGAACATAGACTGTCTGAAGTTCAATTATTAGTCCCAAAACAGGGAATTGAAATCACTTACTTCAGGATTGTAAATATCTATCTCCTGATGAGCACAATTGAGATCACCAGTCAAAATGACAGGCTTTGACTTTTCCAGCTCCTGCATCATGCATGCAAAGCAAAATATGCAGTCAGTCCCTACCATAGAAGAGGTGTGACACTGAGTCATCCTCAGATAAACAAAATATATTCATTGAAAAAGAATGTACAACCACCAACATGTCCAAATTCCTACCCCCCCTCCCCCCCCCCCCCAAAGCCAAAAAAGCCCCCACCCTCCAAAAAAACAAAATCCAAAAAAATTAGGGAGACACAGTATGAGAGATAAAATGTAAGATGAAAAATATGACGGCAATGTAAAAAAATCCTCCACTTTTTGGAGACTAAATAGGAAAAAAAAAATGCTAATAAGCTTTCTTAGATAAGAATTTATGATCAAATAGAATCACAAATGTCACCAAGAATTTAGTGAGCACTAAGCATTAGAAAGTAGCCAAATTTTCTAAGTGGCAACCCAAACTTAGAGACTTCGTTAGCCAGAAGATGTCAAACTTCGGACTGATTGGATCACAACAGACATATCCAATCATAAGAACAATTTCACTTAGCAATAGAGAGCAAAGAGATTCAATCACTGAGACAAGTCTTTGAAAAGGATGCATGATGTGGAATCTATGAAAAGAAAATTATATGCTAATTTACAAGGGATACACGCATAAATAACTCAGAAATTAAAAAAGGAAAGGGCAAGATTAAAGAAAAGGAAAAAAGGCGTGGGGGAGAAAACCTCACTTTCATGTAATTGCTTAGAGATGGGTCCCATTCTGTAATCCTGTATGACTGAAATTGAAAACATAGAATTAAGCCCAACAAAAAGTCCACCATGGATCCAGAATTATGAATATTTCATAATGATCACTATAGTAAGTTACCAGTCTTCTCAAGCCTTCACCAGAGTTAGGAACATACACACTTAATAAATAAAAAGAATCAAACTCAGCCATCACAACTCGTCCCTCACTGTCATGGTCCACTAGCCCAAGACCGTATGTGACTGAAAGTGGCTTTATCTGTCTCACATACACAAACAACTTGGTCAGCACAGCTATAGCATCACATGAGTCATAATTATATTATTATTATAGACTCTTAGTCAATAATGTTATTGTTCCACCACATGAAATGATTATAAATAGCATAAAAAGCAGAAAAGTTGATGCTCTACCACATTTGCATTTGTCTCAGAAACCAGTGTAGCCCATATTATTCAGATGATGAAGATTATCTTGACAAATCAGCCACAATGGGTTCAATATATTACAAATGATTGATAAGAATGTCACCACTTCCCACCAGGGAAATATAGCATTAATGTTTTTCATAAGCCCCTTTTCACCTTTTTCTGATGAGTGTAATATAAACATGTGCCCAAGACTTCCATAAAAATAACAAAATAAAAAATAAAAATTGTAGCCAAGGCATCGACCAACTGTACTATGAGAGAAGGAGAAGCATACCCGAGAGATAATTGCAGTGCCGGAATAACCAAGTTTTGAAAGGCTGCATGTCCAGAAACAATGCTCATAGCCATCCATTAGAGACTTGGTAATGGACTCAACATCTTTCTCCTATTGAAAAAAATAAATAAATAAACAGAGACAATTAAGGCACTGCTTATTTCATCAAATCAACACCAGAATTCTGATATGATTAGACATTGGTCAGCAATAGAAGATACCCAGATGAAGGAAATATCCCATCAGAAAAGAGGGGAAAATGATTCAACAAAATAAGCTATATTATCTTGCCTGCAGTTTGGTCTCTTGCAAGCATAACACATCGAAATTTTCCTTTTGGGCAAGTTCAGGGGCAGAGAATCCTTTTGAATTTAATAATGCTCTTAGACCATTGACATTCCAAGACATTAGCTTCACAAACTTTGTGTCTCCAGCAGGAGGCGGAGGCCTCATGATTCTAGGGTTATATGGAATCCACCCTTTCTGAGGTTTCTTGTGGGCTAGAAATGTCCAAGGTTCAGCAGGAGGACAAGTATGATGATCAGCTTTAGCATCTCCATTACTTGTATCAGAACCTAATTTTCTTCTTGCATGCAAAGGCTTCCCAACTAACAACATTAAACATGGTACAGAAAAAGGGTCAGGTGTACTCAACAGTAACTGAACTTAGAGTTCAAGGAACAAACACAGGGACAAATGAAAAAGGAAATGCTTGAGATGTAAATGGTTAAAGTGTGTGAACAATAACAGAGAGAATCAGAACCATTTTACTCATACCTGAAACATCATCTGTTTTGATTGAGACCTTCTCATCTGTGGTGACGAATTTGGCATCGACTTTGACAGTTTGATCCTCAGCAAGGGATCGTTTTATTCTTCTCTTTCTCCCAACAGTGTCATTGCAGAGAATATAGCTTTCATTAGACACATTTTCATCCATCTTTTGCATTGAAATATTTTTGCTACCAATGAAAGCGGCTCGTTCTTCTACTTCCTGAGAGCCTTCACCTGTAAATTTGAGGGAAACTTTCAATCATCTGAAATGACCAACATGCATTTTACCATTATGATTTGTGAAATCTTTTCCATCTTAGCAATAATTTTGAAAAGTCAGAAAAGATTAGAACTCATTTTTCAGAAGCATTATCAGTTACCAGTTAATTGATCATCCACAAAACTCTTTAAAGCAGATACAAGCTCTGTTTTACGACCTTTAGCAGGAACTCCAAGATTTCTGAAATTTTGAACAATCATAAAGAATTTAAGGTTATGAGAGATACAAGTGCAAGCTCCATGGTAGATAAAACTCAATCCTAAAAGATGAAAATAGGAGTCATAGAGCTTTATAAACATTATCCTCAGTCCTAGGACCCCAAGACTTTAACCCAGTCAATTCAACCATGACAAAGCCATGGGAAATAAGAAGTTCAATGGACATTAAAAAATTGGTCTTTCTTCTTCAGTTATTAACTAGACAACTGAAACAATTACAACTAAAAAAAAAAGATAAAAAATTTATCAAAAATAGCTGGAATCATATGTGGTAAGAATCAGAAATTTTAACTTACCTTAGCATATTTTTCAACTCTGGAACCGTCATGGCCTCAATTTTTCCTGGATCATCCTTGATATCTTGAATTTCAGCCGAAGGGATTTTCGGATCACTTTCCTATTCATCAATAAGTTCATCACTTTTCACCAACATTGACTACAAAAAGTCACAGTAAAGCCCAAAAGTAGATATTAAAAATGGCTAACCTTAACAACCCTTCTCTCAGAATCAAGGCTTGTTTCGGCGGATACTTTCAATTTCTTACGATTCTTGGGCGTTGATGATGAGGTGGAAACTAAGCGTCTGGAAGTCATGGGGCAGACTCTCAAAGATACCAACGATGGGATCCTAAACTTCCTTGGTCTTGCTGCAATGCCACTACATTCCACTTCAGTTACTTATACCCTTCTCATTTCAAAACACAACACAGACACACACACACACACACACACACACACACAAAAGAAAAAAGAAAAAAAACAAAAAAAAACACAGCACACAAGTTACCAAACATAAACAGGAATACGAATGCTAGGTAGTCTCTCATTCCACATCCAAATCACTAACCAAACCAAAAGGTCAGCAAACTGAACTTTAATCTTAAATGTTCTCTAAAGACAAGTAACCAAGCAAGTTCGGAGACAGTCGGCAACCAGTTAGCCCCAAAGCAACAAAAAAAAAAGGAATAATAAATAAAAATAAAAATAAAAATAAAAACTCCTATGGCATCAATTTTCTTTCTTTCCCCACACCCCCGCCCCCGGCCTTTTTCTTTTGCGTTGCTTCATGTTTCCTCGGAAGCAACACACACCCCTAAATAAATCTTCAACCAAAAAAAAAAAGTGAAACAGAAAGGAGAAAACCTGATCGTGGAGGAGGAGAGATGGGCGAAATTCTTCAAAACTAATTGGAACGCATCGCCTTTCATTTCTTTGGATTTGATTGAAATGCTTTTGAGTCAGTGACACGGTCACTGAGCCAGTGAGCGAATCTACCCACGCGCCAATGAGCAGCGCCCGCGCCTTGGGTACAACATACATACAATGCTTACAATATTGTTTGTTAGTTTAAATTTTCGTCGACATATTTTGTGATAATATAATACTTATAATGTTGTTTGTGAGTTGCGCCCCTCAGCATTGTAATTTCTGCATAATTAATAATATTATGTTTTTTATTATTATTTATTTTTAATACGAGTGATAATTACTCTTTTATCTTACCAACATAAATTACAAATATTGAATATGGAAATTAAATGTAATTAATATTTAATATTTAATAATATGAACTCGTGTCCTTGACACGTAATAAAATTCTTTTTTTTTTTAAGTTTAATTTTGATCATTTTAACATTGGATTTTAGTTTTGAAAATCTGGTTTTCCCTATAACAAATATATCTATGTATATTATTTATTTACTCTCTAATCAAATCTCAATCATTATTACATGCCGTCGTTTTGAAATTTGCATGTGCATGTTGATTAGTTTATTTATTAAGCTCTCTATAATATCATAATAATACCATCAAGAAGAACATTATCATCATTTTCTTTTTTCATTTTTTATTTATTCCCTTTTTTTTTTTTTTTTAACTGTGAAGTAGTCACTAATTTTGTTAGTGTGGCAGAGGAGACTCTCGGGTCCTTAGATTATGCGGAAGAGGTGCATTGCACTCCAAATCCCGTTTATTGAGAGAGAGTTTTGAGAGGTGATGAGAGGCCAAAGGCATAGGTTACAATCATCGTCATTCTTTGATCATATTAAGGCTGATGTTACTTTGTTTGCTACAATTGAAGGGAAGTAAATGCTGTATGCTTTTAAATTAGCTTTTCAAATACAGGTGTCGTTCTATGCTTTCCTCCTATAGCTGCCTGTATTACTGTTCTGTGCAACCAACCAAGGCACCCCAAAAGAAAAAGATCGGAAAATTAGGAAGTGTTCAGTGGAATCCTAGCCTGCATCTGTCAATGGTTGGTTAGTGATTGGCAACTTCCGCCTGATAATGAAATACTGATGGCAAGGATGAAAACACTTCAGATGCGAACGCCATGTAATAGAGTTTCCGCACTGAAATGCATATGCTCCAGGCCAGGAGGAGATAGTGGTGGAATTGCTGAGGGAAGTGAAGCATTGTCGACTGCTATCTGCGAGATCTTCCTTTCATTTGCATGACCAATCTTTCTTGAATAAATCTGTCCAGATTTTCCAGCACTGGAGGAGTTATTTTCAACTGACGCCCATGCTGATGCTATTACACTTCTAAAGATGCCGGATTCCCTTAGTCCTTGGACAATGACCTGACAGAGGAAAATCAGGAAAGATTCGAGGAGTAGGACCGTTAAAATCATGTGCACACATGCATACAAGCTCTGGGATGAAATAGAAACCAGAAAGGAGATGTCAACCAAAAGATAGGAGCAGCTAAAACTCACCATGGGAGCATGAATGCGAGTCAAGATACCCTTCTTCACGAGTTTCAGTTTCAGTGTTTCGTTAGTCCATACTACGTGTTCCTGATACCTAATCCAATGAGAAATGCATATTAAGAGCATTTAATTTTGATCCAGAGGGTGATCCAAATTCGAGCAACTTTGCAAGCTTTATCAAGCATTCAAATTATGTGACCACTGTCAGTCATCGGATATGAAGGCAAGAGCTTGATTACTTAGGGCTGACATCCTCATTTGCAATGTTGATTAAAGTAAGATATTCAATATGGATAAAACCTCTAATGCTACTTGGTACTTATGATCATGCTCAAACCTAATTAACAGGAAAAAAAAAAAATGGTAGCTGGTTTAAGTATGCTTATTACCAGTGAAGCATTTCCTCCTCTGTTGCAGTTGAGGCAATTATGAATGCCTGCTCATGGTGCAAGAAGGATACTGTAGTGAGCACAATATTGCAAAATGTATCTTGCATACGTATGCAAGGTTCTCATTGTACCTTCTCCTAGCCTTTCATCACAACCTAACGGACTTTAGGATATATAATAAAATTTTCAAATCATCCCTGAATAAATTAAATAACCTTTCGATTGAGATTCAACATAGCATCTCCCACAGTGATGAAAAAGGAAAAAAAAATCTACGCCTAATACTATTGAGAAGCCCCAGTCATATAGGTCCGTAAATAACCTAGCTCAGGTTCATAAAACCAATGCATTTCAAACATGCCTTTGAAAAATACCAAAAGGGTCACCATTAAATAGGATTTATATAACCAGTTCAAAGCATATATGATACAGAAAAAACAGCAGTACACTTACAGCTCTGTCAAATTCCAACATGAAGCATCTTTTGACATCCTCCTTTGTAGGCTTGCATCCACAGCGATCACGTCTTGATGTCAAATCAGAAAACTTTGTATATGTATAATGCAAGACAGCAGCCTCATCCAATTTGATCTCACTAACAATGTAAACACAAGGCAAATTAAAGTGCTTACCAACAAATAAAAGAGTATGTTCAACCTTCAAGCACAACTTTGAGGACACCAAGTCGGAATGAGAAAGGAAATATGAAGACAAGGTAATAAATTAAGAAGCCCCATCACATGACTAATATTATAATTAAGTGCACATTCAGAAAAATATGAATACAGGAACAGCTATACATTCAAGGTGAAACAACTGAGTTACAAAATTAACCATACTTTGGAAACTTCTTATAGTTGTGCCATCTGTGCGCACCATTGGGACGAAGATGATCTTGGACACGGGCAGCAGACTTCCCATTTCCATATGTAATAAAATAATTTGGATTATCCCGTGTTGCTTCTTTATAATAGCCAAAGTAGACATCTTTTGGAAGATGATCATAGTTCATCTTGAACATTGAGACCTACGCTAAACCAAGATGCAAGATATTAGTGGAAAACAAAATGGGCATGAATGTGCCTAGCATATGCATGTTTCAATCCCAACCAACAAAAATTACATGCTTATTGCAACCAATGAGATCTTGCCCATATCTCAATATGCTATATGTGCACCTCTGTATAGACCACATTTCAAACAGTATCTCATTAGAAAAACTGAAAATTATGGACAGCTGCATCAAATCCAAATCAAAAGGCATTCCATGAACTAAGGGGCTGTTTGGGGTCATGGCCACATTCTATTTTGTTTTTTTTCACTTAAGTATCTCTTGTGGATTCTCTTAACTGTTTGTTGTTTCCAATCAACATCCTACTCCATAACTCTTTCATACTCATGTCCACCCACTTTCTTATTGGCACCACTCTTGGCTCCACCACCGACAACCATTGTTGCTACTAATGATGAGATTGCTGCCTGTGACTATCTAAGCTTGCAGCAACTAATCACCTTGAAGCTGACAACATCCTTTGTTGCCACCAATGGCACCGTTGTTTGTTGCCACCCCTGGTCTGCTGATGTTGCTATCATTAGTCATTAACATTCCCAATTCTCATCATTTGTCTCAATTTGTGCTCAACCTCACTATCACAAGTATCCAGCTACCCCTTCACAAGTCGCTTTTGCCTTCTCACATTGTTCCACTCAACAAACTTTTCACCCGTGCTCCAGTCACCATGCTATTACTGGTACTCTGGCAGAAAATTTGATCTGTTCCTCTTAGGCTTTATCTTAAGTGTATCATCAGAAATACTAGAAATCTAGTGGGAAAACAAGCAATTTCAAAATGTTGAAAACAGGAGAACAGCAAGGCCAATAATAACAAACAGGGCTCTAGCCTTTACAAACCAATTCAACTTTCTATCCAAAAAATCACTCACTACATCTGCAAGATGTAGGAGAAAGGGTATCCAGGAGAATAATACCTCACTGAAAGGTTCTTTGATGTCTGCTCTCTCAACACTACTCTCCTGAAACAAGCCATGGACCATTACATATCTAAAATATCAATAAAATGAAGAATGAAATAAAGCAAAAGAACCAAGAAATCCACAATATGACTATCAGACTTCTCTGACAACAATATATGGATGACATCACCTCTGAATCTTATAAACCTGGTTCTACTCACATAATTTGGAAATACAACCATATCAACATCTTTAGGCACATCTAAGAGCAATTGCCTCAACGAATATTCACGAGCACCAGCAGGGTGTATTAATTCATCAGTATCAAGGTGGAATATCCAATCCATGTCAGCCTCCTGGAAATTAATTACAAACACAAACAAATAAACAAAAGAAGGCTGGCCTTGACAAATTGCAATAATAAAGTAGCCTGCGGTGCTGTACTGTGCTTCATAACATAATAATAATATTCATACCCTGGCCATGACAATAGCCATTTCCATATTGAGGGATTGCTTCACGAATAACTCATAATTACAAGGCTTGTAGAAGAAATTTGCCAACCAAGTCTCATTCCAAATGCGGCTAATTTCCAAAAGCATAACATGAGAAGCACAATATTTAATAAGATCTGTGTGAAGAGAAACATTCACAGATGAAGAAAGCATCATAGAGTTACTGTCTAAAAAGCATTAGATAATCTTGAGAGTGTTCCATCAGATCATACACCAGTCATGCAAACAGAATTAACTGTTCAATTTCAAAATTTTATTGAAACCCATCAAATTTCAGTGTCTCTGATTTTGAGTTGAGAGCCACCTAGAAATCATAAATCAGTTTGGGAATCTATACCTTATCAACAAGGCATTATAGTTCATAATCCCTCTATCTGCACTTGCCTGCTATAATAGCAGAATTGAGAGCCCAGTAAACTATGTCTGGCATGACACATGTACTAAGCCCTACTAGTACATGGTAGAACCTAACCAGGGCCATCCACAAGGTAAAAACATGCATTGAAAAAATCCATGTGGTGGAGCACAGAAAAAGGATGAATGCAAAATTGAGTGAGTCGACTTATATAATACATCAGGACAGTTGACTTCAACCAGCAGTATAAGGGAAGTTCAATCTAACACCAAGTTAGAGAAATCTAGAGTCCATATGAAAAGCCTAAATGTTGTATATAAAGACAAATATGAATATAAAACAATCCATTAAACCTGCAACATCTCAAGATTTGAAGACCCAGAAAAGAATACGCCTGTTGGCCAATTCTCTTTAGGATGCCAAAGTATGTTGAGGCTCACAACTATTGTCGTCATTCTTTTCCAACTAGGCCAACGATTTTGAGAAATTCTCCCGTTCAGGATCAAGAATTAGTGCTCAAAGATTTAATTCTTTTATATTTGTAGCTCAAAGAGCATGACTTCTAGAAATCCTTACAAGTACAAATTTTAAGAAGATACAATGTTTGGCTCAGAGAGAGAAATTTTGCATGCTTGTGGTACAGATTGCCCAGTGTGCCAATGGCATGGAAAAGATCAGATCAAAATGCACTTAGTTCAGTTTATTGACCTTTTAGCTTGTTGTTCCTCTAACTCTTTTGTTCTGTATATAACTGACACGCCCTGCAGAATGCATGTAAAGCCCATCAAAAAGGAAACTGCAGAGATTTTCAAACACTGAAGTCAAAGAAGTCGAACTGTGCTGTTGAAACCATGCAGTGGTACAACTGAGTGAAACAACCTATTAGGTTGTAGAACATTGTACGAGGAAAAAGGAGGAGCAAGAAGGTTAGGAAGATTTACTGGAATTGTTTCCAAGACTTTAGACACACTAGGTGAAGCAGCCCTGCCCTCCACAAACAGGAAAAAGGTAGAAACTCCAATAACCTTGTGATAAAATATCCATGGTAAAACCTGCTCCAAGCCAGCAGAAGTGCTTGTTGTGATACATATCTGCCGTGCATCAAAATTACCAGACAACGAAAAGGTCAATAAATTCAAGTTTTATTTTCCAAAACGAATACACCCATTACATAATATATGTGATTACTATTTTGAAATGAAAAACAGGCACAATTCGAAATTACTCAGATGGAAGAAGCAAAGATAAGAGATGAAAATGCATTGAGAGAAAAAAGATAGAGAAAAGAAAAGAAAAGAAAAAAATGATAGTGAAGAAAGAAAATGTGCATGGCTTAAGCAATCAGAAGCAAACAACATTTATGGAAGTTGAGCTTATATAAAAAATAAAAAAATAAAAAACCAACAAGCATGGTTTATATTATTCACTGCTGATGGAGCTAATATACAATGTTCTCTGACATAGCTTTGACCATAGCAATAAAATGGTCCAAGCCGATAAAACTCCATGCAAGCTGAAGGTTTGACCCTATCCAAGTTAAAGGTAAACTTATTCCAATCAAACAAAAATTAGACAAAAAAAAAAAAAAAGCTATATAATGAAAGAAAATATCTTTTTCATATTTTTTTTATTTTAATATTTCTCCCTTTTTTATGTTCAGGACGATAGCAATGATCAAGTTTATGGCAGCTTACAAGATTGCAAAAGTAAAACCCATCAGCCAAAGCCAATGCAACTCAAAATTACAAAAATAACGCTAGGTCCTCAGTATATACACATGCATAATTTTACTTTGCAATTAAAAAAGAGAGAGAGAGAAGAAACAGACACCAACGTAAGTGTAGCTAACCTTGAGCTCCAAATCCTTGTTAAAATCGAACTTCCAGTCCCTAAAATAAGGAAATGACGGAGAATGGATCCGACCCAGGAGGTGATCGCATCTGGAATCCGCATTAGAGGCGACAGCGCCCGTGGTCGCCGCTATCCCGGGGAAGCGGAGGTGGTGGTCACCATCATTAAGGGACTGACGTGAAATGGGGTCGGTAAGCCCGCCACGCCATTGGAGAACAAAGGCGAAACCGGCAAGTGACAGCGGAAGGAGAGTAACAAGGAAGAGAATACGCGAAGTGAATGCCTGATGAGAAGATGAATTTGGAGAGACGGACGAGAAGGTGGTTCGACTCCAACTACCCGCCATGCCAATTTGTAACCAATAATCAGAGGCCTGCAAACATAAATATGTGTGTGTCTGTAGAAACAATGTATAAGCTTTTGGATCACGTTGATTTATTGACTCCTCGGCTCATAGGCAGGTTGGTGATGGTTGGAGAGAGAGGAGTTGAAAGTTGATAGTTGAAACTGAAGGTGCTTTAAAGCAAGTTTGGCAGAGCAATGGTGACCTGAAAGGGATGCAGAAAGCCGTTTTTTGCCGTTCTGTATGGTTATTGTCGTCTTTCAGTTTCTTATTCACTTTATATATATATATATATAAAATAATATGTTATGGGATTTTATAGTTAAATTTTGGATAGTTTTCTGTTTTGAATTGTTGAAACTGAGATTGCTTTGGGATTGTGGACCCTGAACCAAGCTACCACGTATTAATGAAAACTGTTAAAAGCTGGTGGTTGAAAAAACAAGGAAAATAAGTTAATTTTATTATTTATAAATAAAAAGTAATATATAGTATTTTTTAATTAATAAAAAAATTTAAAAAAATTAAAATTTTATAAATTTTTAATTTATTATTTAAATTTTTATTAATTAAAATTATAATTTTTTTATATTTTTTATTTTCATAATATTTATTTTTATTTATATTTATATATTTAGATCAAATTAACTAAATTATATAAATTTAATATTTTTTATTTTTTTATTATCTTTAAAAGTTATAAAATAGAGTTAATCTCATAACAAACTAGTGTCAGAGCTAAATTCACCATAAAAATAACTATTATGATAATAACTAAATATTATTTTAAGAAAATGAAATTCATACTAGTTTAAGACAAGTCAAAAAAGATGTCAAATGAAGAGTTTGCTAGTCTTGACAAAAAAATCAAATCATGTATAATATTAAATTTTTATAATGAAATTTTGGAAGAAATAATTACTGAAATAACTATTAAAAATTTATGGAAAAAATTAAAAACTTTATATATAAAGAAAATAGTGAAAAATATACTTCATTTAAAGTAGAGTTTATATATGTTTTATATGTTTGAAGGATCATCTATAATATTATATTTTAATAAATTTGATTTTTTACTTATAAATTTGATTAATATATATGTTCATATTGAGGATCAGAATTAAACTTTATTATTATTTTGTTCTCTTCCCTAGCATTTCAAAAAAAAAAAAAAGTACTTTATGGTAAAACAATTATTTCTTATAAATAAAATTAAGTTTATTTTTGAAGTCAAAAAGTTAGATCAATAGGGATATAACTAGGAAAAGTAATAATGGTACATCTGACGGCTTAGTAGTTTATGGCAGATTAGATAAGAGGAATACAGATAGTTAGAGATCCAAATGTATGACTAAATCCAAGTATAGAAATTTAATATGCAATTATTATAAAAGAAAAGGGCACATCAAAGCTAACTACTTGAAACTGAAAGCCAAGGATAAGGATAAATACAAAAACAATGAGTTAATTCAAGTTAATGTTGCAGAAAATGAAAGTGAAGAAATTATATTTTTTACTAATGATAAATTAAGTTCTGCCAATGAATTAATTTTGAATTTTGGTTATATGTACCAAATGTGTCCTAATAGTAACTGATTTTTCACCCATGAATCTGTTGAAGGTGGAGTTGTTATGATGGGTAATAATACAATTTGCAAAATTGCTGAGATTGGTACGATTAGAATCAAAACTTATAATGATGTTGTGAGAACACTTACATATGTCAGACATATTTCAAAATTAAAAAAGAATCTAATCTATTTAGAAACACTTAAGGCTATTAGTTACAAGTATACTAGTGAAAGTGGAGTTCTGAAAGTTAATAAAGGTACACTTGTTGACATGAAAGCTTATAAATATGAAAATTTGTTTATTCTGCGAGGATCTACAGTTACAGACATTATTGCGATCTCCATATCATCTAATTTAGAAGCAAATATTATGAAATTATAGCATGTGTGGTTGGGGCAGGTCAGTGAAAGAGGTCTTCTGTGTGGACAACATACTAGAAAGTTGGATTTCTATGAGCATTGCATCTTTGGGAAACAGAAACATGTCAGTTTCAAGTATCCGACAATTCATAAGATAAAAGACACTTTAAATTATATTCACTTAGATTTGTAGAGGTCATCTCACATTCTATTAAAAGATGGTGCTAGGCATATGTTGACACATTTAGGTAGTTAGTTACAATGAATAAAGAAATAGAATCTCTTAACAAGAATGACATATGGGTTCTTATGAAGTCGCCTTTAGAAAAGAGAATAGAATCATTGGTTGCAAATAGGTTTTCAAAACAAAAAAAAAGTATATCAGTGGTCAAAGATGCAAGGTACAATGTATGTTAGGTTGCAAAAGGCTTTAGTTAGGTATAAAGTGTTGACTTTAATGATATTTTCTTACATGTTGTTAAATATAGTTCAATACGTATCTTACTTGTTTTGCTGGTTATGTATGATTTAGAGTTAAATCAACTCAATATTAAGACAATTTTTTTACATGGTGAGTTTATAAAACAAATATACATAAAGAAGTCTTAAGATTTTGAAGTTGAAGATAAGGAAGACCATGTTTATTTAATGAAGAAATCCTTGTATGGGTTAAAGTAATCTCCGAGATAGTGGTATAAGAGATTTGATTCCTTTATACTGGGTTATAATTATTCCAAGAGCATGCACAATATTTGTGTTTACTTTCAAAAGTTATATGATATTTCATTCATTTATCTATTACTTTATGTCAATGACATTCTTATTGTTACCAAGAATTTGTTAGAAATTCACACTTTGAAAATACGTTTAAGTGGTGAATTTGAGATAAAAGATTTAAGAGTAATAAAGAAAATTCTTGACATAAAAATCAAAAGGAATTATAAAAGTGGTAAATTATATTTGATTTAAAAGAATTATGTTGAGAAGGTTTTGGAATGATTTGATATGAAAAATATTAAACTTATCAGTATTCCTATTATTAGTCAATTTAGCTTATTAGTTACTCAGTTATCAAGGTCAAATAAAGAGAAGAGGTATATGAAAAGTGTTTCATATTCAAGTGTTGTTGGCAATCTTATGTATGTGATAGCTTGCAAATATCCAAATATTTTACAAGCAGTTAGTGGAGTTAGTAGGTATATGTCTTCTCCAGGCAAATCACATTGGTAGGCTATGAAATAGATTCTCAGATACTTGCGAGATATTTCAAACACATGTTTGGAGTTTAGTAAAAATTTAGACACATTAGTTGGTTTTGTTAATTTTGACTATGTTGTTGATTGTGATAGAAGAAGATCTTTTGCAGACTATGTATTTAGTGTTAGTAATTCTACTATTAGTTGGAAAGTTACTCTGCAATATATTGTTATTTTGTCTATTATTTAAGCAGAATACATGGTAATGTCTAAAGCAATCAGAGAAGCCTTATGGTTGAAATGTTTGTATGGTGAGTTTAATCTACGTCAAAATGTTGTTATCATCCATTGTAACAGTCAAAATGCAATACATTTGACTAAGAATCAAATGTATCATGAGAGGATGAAATATATTGATATAAGGTATCACTTCATTTATGATACAATTACCGGGAGAAAGTCTTCAATTTAGAAAATCAGTATTAGAAATAATCTTTTAAATATATTTACAAAATTTCTTCCAGTTGTTAAATTCAAATAATACTTAAATTTAATTAGTGTGATATGATAATTTGAGAGTTTGTAAAGGAAGCAGAGTATTATTACTATGTCTGCATGTGATATTTGAATTATGGTGAAAATTTGTTAAGTTGGTAGTTAAAATTTCATATTAGAAAATTGAGTAGAATTGACTAATTTATTTTCTTATAAATAAGGAGTAATACAATATATTGTAAAATTAATAAAAAATTAAAAAAGTTAAAATTTTATGAATTTTTAATTTATTATCTGAATTTTTGTTAACTTGTCTCACCAAAAAATTTTTTTTAAATATTTTTTATTTAAATAATATTTATTTTTATTTTTACTTATAAATATAAATTAATTTAACTAAATAATGTAAATTTAATATTTTTTATTTTTAATTATTTTTATATTTTTTTTATTATTTTTTAAAAATATACTCCATAATTTACCTCCTAACAAAAACAACTTGCTTGGATAATAAGGGAATATCGGCATTAATGCATGGCAAGCTTTGCACCAATTAGGTAACTTAGCTTCCATTGTTTTTCTTTTTATTTTCCATTGTTCTTCTTTTTATTTTCTTTTGCTATCCTTTTGATATAAAAATATTTCCCTCCCTTTGGTTTTTTCTGCATCAAAATCAGGCACGTCATAGTTAAAGTAGCATTTTGTCCTTTTTGGGGTTTCATCAAAATTTGGCTAGAGCATTTCGAGTACGTCGCGGAGCCTACGTATTAATTTTAGAAGTCTTAGAATATGATACGAAGAAAAGAAAAATATGTGAGTTTTATAGAAAAAAAAAGTCATCATATTGTATAGTTTATATCATTTAATAATTTTTTTTTTGATAAATCACATTAAATTGAAATTGTAGTTATTAAATTAAAAATATATAATTTAATAATTTTAATTATAGATGTCTAATTAAATGTTGTATTCATTATATCAAAATTAGTAACAATTTGAAAGATTCTTTAGCATTGTGTCTTTTTTTTTTTTTTTCTATGTTTATTATTTTTTGCTTGGTTGTATATATATCATACATGTACCAAATAATATTTTTATAAAAATTTAAATAATTTTTTTATGAAAATAAAATAATGTATATTTAATAATCAATCCTCTAAAGTCTTCGTAACACCATGATGCGTGCTACGTAGTAGTAGGGCTCTGTTGGGGACTGAACTCTGCTGCCATGCAAGGATTCTGCCCCGATTGTTTTGAAGATTCCGATTCTCCCAGGTTTCTGTAAGGAATAAAGGTTTAGCTGCTGTGTGGATCATTTTCCTCCTCTTTGTGCTGTCATTGCTATTTTTTCCTACTCTTAACATATGCAGCCTCCTTCAACCTATTTGTCTCACCCTCGTTCCACTATTCTCCGACAGGTTACAAATTTCAGTTGGAACTACAGATCACAAGCAACAGTGAAAAATGCAATGGAACTTTAGGTAGTGCGCCTAGCTTAGCGCATGAGCAAAGAGAAGTGAAAGATAAAGTAAGCGCACGAAGAGATACGTATGGCAGAATTATTTTCAGTGAAAACAAGATTTGAGCTTTTAAGTGTGCATGAACCCCCAAAGAAAAAAAAATGTTAGTTTCCTTTATTTAATTTACTTAATTATCTATTTATATCCTTCATCATGTTATTGATTAATATTCTTGACAAAGGAGAATTGTAAGACCTTTGAAACCAATTTACCTTAACTTTTGAAAATAAACCAATAGTCACTAATATTAATACATTATAGCCTTAAATGTGTGTTCACGAATTCTTTTCTATTACAATCTATTGCCAAACATTAATTTCAGAGCATGGAAGATCGTGAGTTGCACAGAACATCAACCAGCGAAGAGTAATAATGTTGAACTTCTTGTTTCCTCTAGGAAAGTCCCTCGAACAAAATATCAAAGAATAACGGCAGTGAACTGAAATGCCTAAATGTAATAAAGATTCAAATGCATTAAAATTCAAAGGCCATGATAAGTATCACCAGACACAAGTATTAGAGCCTTCTAAGAAGTTATGGTTAAGAAAAATTATTTCAAGTAATAGCAGTACAATGGAGAACAACATCGATATGACGTAGCAAGAAGCATTCATAGTTTAATCAAGCATGAGATTACACCATATATCTAGTCTAATTTATCAATTACGAGTTCAAAATAAGTAGAGTGTAAAAGAATGTAGGACAATCCCAATCTTGGACCAGCCTGTGTGTTTGTGTTATCTTTTCAATAGCTTTAGGACATCTCCCACCAGATGTAATGACCCAGTGACCAGAACCTGTAATTCCACAACAAAAACAGTGGAGCCCTGGTTAGCACAACTGTCTTCGAGACTCCCCATATCCTCTGACCCCACCTCTATTAACACCTCTGGGGGGTTGCCCGGGGGAGGGGGGGTGGTGAGCGGGGTTGTTGTCCAAGGTGCAGTAAAATGGGGAGGAGATAAAAAGGCATCATGTGATGCTCTTCTAAAGAGTCCTTCCCGGTATTTAACTTACAGATGTATCCAAATCAATTTAGTTACAAGAAGCCTAGTTCAAGAGTAAGTCGGAAAAAATAGAGCGGATTTAGTATGTTTGAGAAAGTTATCCCAGAGTCAGAATCAATTTTCACATACAAATCTCCCCAACTCCTCCAAACCATGTTAAAAAAGAACAAGATTAAAACTTGATTAGTCCTACAATTTACCAACCAACCTCCATCTCAGCCCTAGATAAACAAAATTTGTAACTCAATCTCAATTATGTTCAGCCATGCACATAGATGAACGTAAGACACGAACATGATTCTTACCTGAACTCTTAGGGAAGGGTTTTCTCTAACGCATTCTCTCAGCCATTTTATTGTCAATGGCAATGAAGGGAACACAGTGCTGCAAGCAAAACGTCCATCGAAGGGTCTGCAATGAGAAGCATCCTCATAAATTTCTTTATGAGGAGGTAGAGTATCTGTACCATTCACCTTGTTACTCTTGTCCAGTAAAGAATCTAATTCTGAAAGCAGCGAAATATTGTTAGCTAAAACCTTTGGTCCAACAATGTTAAGATGCAGAAATTGCTGGGGACATTGACAGCAGAAAGAGGTTCTCAATAACTCAGTAGTTTTCCATCCTAGCATAACTGAACGATCATAAGGAGGAAGCTCATGCACAATGATGCTGAAACAGCTAAAATTACATTTATTAAGAGTATATATAAGTTTACCCTTCAAAGTTTATATATATATATATATATATATATATATATTTGTAAATACAACAAATATGAAGACCACAACACAGTTTAATAGCCCATGACACTGCTGTGGTCAACCACATCAGCTTTCAAAACCTATTGGCTATTGTGCTTTAAAAGTTGCTATGGCACATGCATAAATAACAAACATGAAAGTGAGAATGCAGAGGAGAGAGAGAGAGAGAGAGAGAGAGGGAGGGAGAGATTGAAAGAGAGACTTGAGGGCTATTCGGGCAGGCTCCATTCAGCATGGACATCATCATATTATGGTCAAAAGCTTTAACTGAACATTGTCACTTCATCTTGTTCATATGGGAAACAGTAAGTTATTCAAGATATGCTAGGATTTCGGGACAAAAACATTCAACAAAAAAAAACTGTACCTATCCCATGGACAATCTTTTCCCAAAGTCTCTGCAAGCTGAATTGCCATGACAAACTCCTGTATGAGGTTCTTGAAGGGATGACTGAGGTACTGGAAGTAACCTTGTTATATGTTGACATACTTGGTACAAAAATGGCCTTGGAGAAGTAACTACCTAAAAAAAAAAAATGTTTCAAATCCTCAATGCTAGTTTCCATGCAGATAATTGGAAACAAGTAAAAATGGCAAAGAAATGTGAAGTTGCATTTCCGAGTGTCATTCTGGAGCAAAGGATACTTATCACAACATGCAGCCTCATTAAATAAGTTTATCTCATCCATAATGGCAGTTTTGACAGACACTAAAATTTCCTCCCAAAATTCAACTCGCTGAAGGTGACTAATTTTTTGGGTTTATTGGGTATACTCCATAATAAAGTGCCAAGTCACTGGACCTTAGCATTGACATTAAATTCCTGTTCTTTGTAACTCTTTTCTTTCTTTGAAGAGCCAAAAATGGATTTGCTGGAGAAATTGATGAGCTGCTACTAAACAGAATATGAAAAAGAATTAATTTCCATGACCACTTGGCTGCTATGCAATCAGAACAACATTCACCAATAGAACAGAATTACCTAAACATTTGAAGGCTGCAAAGATGCAGCTGCCGAGGAGAGTCAGAAAGTAATGTCAATTGAATGGGTACAAGAGAAAAGATGAACAGAAGACAAGGGAAAAGGAGGAACAGATTTATTAGAAACAAATTGATTTAATAACCAATATCCTTATCCCATCCTTACTTGTGGCAATACAAATCAATGAATTAAACCACAATATCTTCATTTCATGCTATTGGAAGGTTCAGTTGGGAGAGAGATGACTTCTTTTTGAAGTGCAAAATACAAATATAACTCAAGGATAAAGAGTTTCAAAGAAGAAATACCAGAGGAAGCACACGAACTAAGCAGCTGTGGAAGTAAAATTTGAGGATCTCTGGCCTCCATGCAATTAAACAAAAGAATCTAAACCATAAAAATATGGAAATATGAGAAGCTGATGATCCAAACCAGAATAAGCATAAACAGTATGTGAAACAGCTAGAAAGAAAATGTCACTAAACATCACATCCCCAACTGAATCTCCATGATGAGCCGGAATTTTCACCTTCTTTGATATTTTGTTAAACTCTTCAATGCTGCCCCATTCTTGATGGTTGTAACCATTTACCCAAACTTTCCTTTCCCTTTCAATATCATGCGCAGAAGGAGACAAAATAGCCGGTGACACATTTTCTGTTTTAGTGGCACTGCAGAACCATTTGGCACAAGCCTCCATGCTCTCTGGACTGTGTGCTCCATCCAAATAGAAAATCAGATCCCCTGAAGAATTTTCAGCTAAATCTGATGAAGCGCAGGACTTTGAGGAAGAATCACAAACAATTTGAGCCCTTCCAGAAAGACGTGCAGTTGAGAGACCTCTGAGAAATGCCTCTGGTAAATTAGCTTCCCAGTCATTCTGTTTAACATTCCACAGTTGACCAGTCAACAAACTGTGATATAGCCCCAGATGCAGACAAAAAGAAAGAAAATCAATTGTATGATATCCTTAAATATAGGCATTGACAAGATAGCCAATGAAAGAAGTCTAAGAAAGAGTGAGCAAGAATCACCCAATGGATAGCTTTCTGACAACTAAGTAAACAGATTGGGCTGACACTACTACGATACGCAAAAAAAAACTTGGGCAAAAGTAAAGATGTGAAGCATGTGCAAATTTGACCAATTGAACAATACTAGGACACGAGCTTCTAAGACTTTATGAAGACATTCTGACAAAATGAACTAATATCTGGCAATGAGCATATTTTTACTATAATCGGAATTGTCCACAGTTCGCTACATGACAAGGAACCAGAAGAAGCCAGATGGTAGATAATATACAGTTTTCAAACAAAAAACGTCGAAAAAGCAAATTGAACTGACATCTTGGAATTGCTTGTTCCAATTTCCTGTTCTTTGAAGCCAACATTTACAAAGAGAAATAGCAAGACTTGCATTGGTTAACTGATGATCACCCGACAAACTTAGTGTAAGTCCTTTCAACTTGTTATGGTCAAGAGGTGCGACTACTTTCAGGGGGACCTGCATTGGGAATAGATCAACCAACACTTCAAATCATCAGTATCTCTGTTAACAAGCACTTCATGCAAGCCTTTGAGGCTTCAGCAATTGATCTTCGAGATGTTTTAAGAACATGGTGATTTCAGATGAAGATAATTTACTAATTAGCAAATGTGTTTATATAAATTATTCTGCAAGTGAGCCTGCTATAGGTCTTTGTTGAATGGTACACAAATATAACAGGACTGGTAGCAAACATTCAGAAACAAAAAGGGATTGGAACAATTCAACAAAATCTGAGAGACAAGGTAGTGCCTGGCTAAAAGTATGATAAATGCCAGATCATGTATAGATGAAAAAATCTTATCAACAGACATTTCATAAAGTAAGATGTCAAACACAAAGCTGATAACACTGAACATTGGACTGCAATTACCTTCAGTTCATCAGCCTTCTCCTGAAGAACATCCATTGCTTCAGTGCATTGGGATGCAGTAAATGCAGGAATTTGAGGCTTCAGGAGCAGGGAAGACATCAACCCAATTCAGAAAATACTTGAATAAGAATACTGCCAATTAGAATAATCAAACAGAAATGTCTCTATAAATAACCAATGTCATAGAAAAGCATACTTTGTGGTGGCTTAGCTGCTGATATATGAGATCGTACCTTGAAAATTCCAGCCTTGTGCGATGCAATTTCTCCCAGCGTATTTCCTGCATGGTGGCATGGCAATATGACACTAAAGATGCAATCACAATGCACATAAATCATAGAAAATTTGAAGAAAGAGGAACAAAATTTTGCAACTGCAATAAAGTGCAAAATCATCTATCTAAACCATAACTTCATCTTTAAAATAAGATTGTATAGATAAATAAAAGGAAATCTTGTTGAGATGGATAAGATTTCAGTAAACTGTGTACCCAATATCTCTGTATGATCCATTCCCAAGGAAGTAATGCCACACACAACAGGCTCCTTGATCTGCAAGGTTTTGCAAAAAAATATTCCATCAACCAAATTCATTACAATACCTCTTGGATTCTGTTGCACAGCAAAGCAACATTAAAATTTGCAAGAAGCCTCGACTAGTGAGGACTAGTCCAAGGGTAAGGTGTGTACCACATTTGTTGAATCCTTTTTTCCTCCAAGACCCACTTCAATGATAGAAACATCCACCTGTAGCATGAGGAAAAAATTGAATGATTAAGTCAAGGGAAGGAGCAACAAACTGTTTTTGCAAGAGTTTAAACATGAAACACATTTGACCAGATAAGGAATACACAAGGATGCCTTATATTACTTCAAAAATGAAAGGTCATTGCATAGAAGTCAAGAGCAGATATATAGCAAGGCCATACACTAACCAAGACTACAGTGACAAGTAAAATTGCCAATAGAAAAACTCCCAAAACTGGGTATAACATGTATACATAACTTATTGACATTAAGATAGAAATAGAGCTCCTATAAGTGGGTATGGCATGTATACATCTCATTGACATAGGAACTTATAATTGCAAATTTTACATACAATTGCAAAAATTGACCACACAAATATTTATGGAATGAAAAATTAAGGTAACCTTTATTACGAAAAACAAAAAACCAAGGTAATGAATTGTCATTAATACAAATAGAAGAGCCTGACCAAAAGAAAGAAGAGCCTGACCAAATTTCAGACAAATGTCTCCAATGGCTTGATGAACAAAAAAAAAAAAAAGCATGAGAGCACACATGAGAGAGAGAGAGAGAGGGAGAGAGTATGTTAAGATACAAGAACAATACATGGTAAGATATTGAACAAAAGATGGATGCTTATGCTTATGACATGAAAGCAAATCACAAAGAATCACCAACTGTGGGGCATGGCTTGATGGCTCCAGAGGTTCCAATAGAGACTATGGATACTATATCTATAGCCAACATTTAGCAATTATAATTGTTGCATGAGCTTTTAATGAATCAGGGTCCATTATAGAATAATATTCAGGTAAAATCTAGCTTTAGCATTTTCTTTGGAAATTACTTCAGCAAAAAGGCTCCTCCAAACAAAACCAAATGTACTGATCAGAAATCTGAACAACACACTTATGTTGTAAGATTATCAATATGATGTCTTTGGCATTTCCAAGAGACTGATGGCTCTATTATCATTTTGGAGGTGTTATTCATCTAGCCATACTGATATGTTCATAACAAGACAAAAACAACTTATATAACTAGTTTCTGTTCCAAAGGCAAGTGAGGGAAATAAGCATTAATGGATATCAAAGAATCTGTAGCTAACCTGTTCACAAACAAATATTTTGAATGCCAAGATGGTAAGAAACTGAAACAGTGGGGGCATTGGCAGGTCTTCTGTTACATGTTCCTGACAATAAAATCCATATGATCAACCAATTGCCATTTTAAGATTGGGAATTCAAAAGCAGAAAAGCACATTCAATCCAACAGTATCATCCAAAACTACCACTAGACAGTGATCATAATGACAAACAATCACACAATATTTTTAACTAGATCCAGATTTATGAATGAAGGCCAAAACCCAGTTCCAAGTAATCCAACCATTGTTTCACTGAAAGGCTTACAGATTAATTGAGCAAATGAAAAAAGAAATGTTAAAATAGTTTCAGTTCTAACAATCCTTTCTCAAACAAAAAGTGGAAACATGACAAATTAGCTGATGAAATTTGAAAATGGGAAATTTTGAATACCCATCACACCCCTGATACATGTCCAAGGATAAATTAGTCATTTCACAAAAACCCAGCACTACTGCAGTGGGAAATAACTCCTTATCAGGAATACGTATCAGCATCAAAGTCCAAATCAGACAATAACTAGAGGTAGAGATCCCGTGGAAGAAGGAAAGTAGAGCTGCAACTATATATAAGGAGCACCAAGCATGTCCTACATATTCAATGCACTCTAGTGTTTGTTCATATTTGCAAGTTTGTGCAGATAAAAATGTTGGCTAATTCAGAATTTGACGGCTTCAGCAAGAATACTCAACAAAATATGAAGATCAATTGAACTATAGAGGTTATAAACAGCACAGCAACACATTGAGCTCAACTTATTGATTGTTAACATGTTCCATCAAAGAAACAAACTAAACTTCAAGACTCATACTCAGCTTGAAAATTTCATGAAGATTAATGAAACAAGATGTTTTTATGGTAGTAAATTTTACAAAAATTTGATCATTGTGGACACTTAATTCATATCTAACAAAGAGACATGACAACACATACATAAATGAACAAGTAAAAGAAGAATTGAAAAGGCCATTCATAACAACAGTCACTAGGTTGTGGATTTCATTCTCTCTTTTTTTTTTTTTTTCCGGAAGGTATGAGCATCATGAAAAATAGGCTGTCAAGGCTTCATATATTATGCTCAAGGAAAAATTTCAAAAAAATGCAAAAAAAAAAAAAAAAAAAACTAATGGACAAGTCTAAACAAGTAGCAATTGACTCAATGGCATGATATATCCTTTATCTGTTCAATTTCAAGAGGCAATAGCGTGAAGCCAAAAAGGCTCAAAGGAAAGTAAACTTCAAGATCAATGTAGTTTCAAGTCATACAGCAGGTTCAAGTGGGCCAATTTGAGATTTGTATTTCCATTTCCCAGTCTTCGTTGAGTGGCTTTGTTTTGGTTTAGTCCATGAGCATTCTTTCAAGAGTCTTATTAGACATGAGCCCCAAGAAAGGGTAGCAAATTTTATAGATACCTATTAGTAGTCCAAATCCAAAAGTAGAATACTCTGGGTTGTATCTATCATCCCTGTGTACATGTTTTTTTTTTTTTTTTTCTGTTGGTCGAGGAAGACATTTTAAGAAGAGTGCTCCTTCAAAAAAACAGACATGGTACAATGAGAACCATAAGCTTTGTAGTTAGCTCTGTGAGCAAGTATGATTGAACAAATCCCCTGGTGATGATTGGTTTGCAATTTTTTTCCATTTTGTACAAAATTTTGGATCATCTAGATGTCACAACTCACAAAGGAACCCAAAAGTTTCAACATTGAAGTGATTTGCAGAGTATATTCAAGTCCCTATCATTAGTCTTTTCAACTATAGCAGTCAAATCTAGATATCCAGCCAACTTCCATCTCATCACAAAAATTTGCTAAAATAACAGAGGTAAATTGATTTTCTCATTTATTGACTTTCTGCAAATACTGACATGAACAATTTTTTATTATTAATTTGAGTGCAGATTCTCTCCCAATTTAAAATGCTAATCATGTGCTGCTTTATTCAATTAAAGAAGTAATAATAGTGTTGAACACCTAGAACACAAGGAAATTTAATTCTTAATCTTCAAATAACAACTGAAGACCACAAAAAATCAAGAAATAATACCTTCAATTGATTCCAACAATCCCAAAAATAATGTAGAAATTTATCTTCAGATATGTCCAACCTACAATAGCATTCAAAGTCAGGCACCAAACTAGATAACAGATGGATTATGATTGATCAAGAAATGGTTTTTATTTAGAAGAAGAAATAAGCACAAGTATGGAAACAGCTAGGTTTAATCTGATCAATATCAATGGATAATACTTTCATGTGTCCCAATGAAACTTAATGAGGTAGGAAACTTGCTCAAAATTAAAAAGGCAGAAAAACCTAACCAAGTCAATATAGAAAACCCAAATTCACAGCACTATTTCAATTTCCAGTGTACAGTAAAAAAGATGCAGCAATCCTTGTCAAAACTAATACAAAAATCCCACAAAATCATAAGTCTACCTCAAATTTGAAGATGAAAGAGTCAAACAAAACCATTAGAAATGGGAGATCACCAAAGCATCACATCCAAGGGAGGATAAAACAAAGAATGATCCTTGTCACTGAGAAAGACTGAACAAGTTAAAAGGCACATTTGACAGCTCAATGGTTATGGTAAAAAAAGGGCTCCCTCACTTTCATAAGGCTTTTAAATCTTACCAATTCCATTTTTAGTCAGTCAATTTTCTGACCTTGAATGTCACAATGAGAAGATATGCTCTTGTAAGAATAGTTTTCTTGTTCAGAGCACAATTTCTGATAGTGGATTGTAGTTCTTAGCATGAAAGTGACACATTTTTGCTATTTTTTTTTCTGGATGGAGGATAGTATTTGCTGAAGCAATATTTAAACTAACCCATCTATACGGAATCTTTCTCTCACGTCAATCAGGTGAGGAGATGTAAACAGCCCGGTTCGAAAACTGCATTCACGTAAGATAGCCTCACAGAATGTGCAAGTTGAACCCTGAAACATAAATCCATCATAGAGAGAACACAATTACTTAATAGAAGTGTTCATTACAATATTATTACCTGTTTCTCTAAGCCTCAAATAGAACTTACTATAATGGAGTCAAGCATCCAATCAGATACAAGCAGTAATGTGTGTGCGTATGTGGGTGTGTCTTTGTGAATGATTGATATTGTCTTTTGTAAAACGATTGGAATCCAAGCGTTGAATTCAAACCACTGTGCCTCTTTACTACCCAAAAAAAAAAGGTTGTGGCTCTCTTACACTTGTGTCCATATTAGTTCATGTTTACCATGTATGTTTTGAGTCACTTATGTTCCTAAAAAATGTATTTTTTTGATTTACTGACAAAAGTAAGGTACCAAATCTGGATCAGGACCAGAAGGAGTAGGATTTGACTCTAATAATAATAAATTAAAAAATATAGATATTTATAAATTCTAATTATAAATGAAAAAAAACTCTAATATCAGCCATAAGTGTGAGACAGAAGGTAAAAATGACAACCTAAAGAGGGTGTTGATACTGGTATATAACCAGCTTAAGATACAAAGTAAATGATAGTACAGGTCAGCACCTTCCCTTTGGTCCCAGCAACATGGATAATCTTGAGCCCAACAATACGCTCTTCCAAGTCTAGTATCTGTAGAGAAGCATGAGTTCTTTCCTTCAATCTTTAAGCAACCTCAATTAGGGAAAAGAATACAAAAAGGAAAGCTACTCCAATCTGGTAACTTATTCTGTTATAGAACTAAGAAACTCGTTTAGATCAATGTCTCTGTAACCAGGAAATAGGTTCACAAAAGAGAAACAAACCATGAACTTGCTCTTCATAGATAATGAGTCATTAAGTAAAGAAAATGCTGGAAACAAATAACCATAGCAGCGGAGAAAGTATGTTAATCTAATTAAAATTTTCACAATGAAGATGCATAGTTTGTTCCCTCTCTCATACACTTTTAAACAACTTCACTTTATTGGAAAATTTAACAATTTATACCTTAAGATACATGCGCATCCTGTCCAATTTTCCATATTTGCCACCAACAGATGAATTGTCTCCACGTTTCTTACTTGTAATAAGAGAGGTAAGTGCTTCCATGGCTGCTTCGTATGATGTTGAAAGAGGCAAGTTTTGAAAGTAATCTTCGACAACTACATTACTTTCTGTTTTCTGAGTGACTTGAGAAGACATCTTTTGATGCCTAAAACCTAAGGCATTCCAGCAAAGAATTTTCATAATGCATAAAAGGCTCTCACACACCTTGAATCAGGATCTTATTCTACATCATCATTTGTACTGAACTATACTTAAAAAGCATGAGTGTGTAGCATGATTGCAACATTTGTTCTACCTTTTGTTTGCAAATCCAAATTCCTACGTCTAGCCAGATGATGTGAAGCAGCATGAGCTGGCTGACAAGAAAATCTCCATGGGATTTTGATGGAAAGTGAATATTCTCTCTTATGGAAGTGTGAAACTTCAAATATCCCACACTTCAGAGGAGTACCCAAGTGAATTATCATAGGAGACGTCAGCCCTGCAAACAAGGGCAGCAGTCAATTGCAAGTACCGGGATAAATTCAGCACAATGTACTTTGAACCCTGCAAATGGTAGTTGAAGAAACACAGAGTCAAACTTAAGAAAATGTTTCCATAACAAGCCAACTTGCTCATCTTTTTGCTTGTATTGATGACCAGTGAAATACACCCATTACCCAAATTTCTCAACAAATGCAGCATATATCAGCATCCAGTTTTCTCTACATGAATTACAAGAAAACACGTACGAGAAACTGTGATACTCCCCATTGTACTCTGAAACTGCCGTATGCCTACTACAACCCATTTTCTTTATTTCCTTGAAGGAATCTGCAATTAAAAGGTAGAACGTATTGAATTAAACAAGGATAACTCTCATCCGTTATAACCAAATTACACATTACAAGCCCACTCGCCTACTGTTCTTGGACTTAAATCAGCTACCGAAGTTTCTAGTATAAAGAAGATACCAGAAATTCAGAGCTGAACTAAAGATTTCCCTTCCGCTTCTCCAGTGAAAAGAATGAAAACAAAAAATGCATAGTATCAGATCATGCAGAAATATCTAGAGAGGACCAGGGACTCAAAATGGGGAAAAAAGTAATTCTTTTTTTTTTTTTACGGAAAAAAAAAAAGGCAAAATCGGTGAAAAAGGAAAAAACAACAAAAACCATTTCTTTGACCAGTTACCGTACTTGGGAATCCCACATGTCCAGAACCCATTTCTCTTAAGTTCTCAACTATTGTTAACCAAGCACCCACTGAAACCAGAAGTATTAAAAAAGAACCAAAAACTCGTAGAATAGACTCGCTACTATTTTTCTTTATTTTCCACGCAAGCATACATGAATAGGAGGAGGCACAACAAAAATAACACTTGCAAGGAGCTAACAGAAGAGTTCGATTCCCACTGTCCTGCCCTCTAACGCCAGAAAAGAAAAAACCCAGACCAGGACTCCAACAAAACATCGTGTTTTCTGGGTACTTGTAGATGCATTTGTATATATATATCTATATGTGTGTGTGTGTGTGTATGCGCGCGCGCGCGCACATAAAGAACAAAGAAAAATAAGGGGGTGGGAGAGGGAGAGAGAGAAAGAGAGAGAGGCTAACTGACCGAGGTAGCAGGAGAAAGAAGAATATCCATTGCTGCGTGTAGCCGAGAGGGTTCCGAGGTTTTGGGCGTTTTCACTTCTCAGACCGTCCCCGAACTCTGCGGCTGTGACTTCGCGCTTTCATATCCCTTAAGGTTTATATTAGGTTTTTTTTTTTTTTAAGTATACATTATTTATAATTTTATATTATATATTTTTTTATTATTTTTATTTTAAATAAATTTTATATGATATAAAATAAAATGTGAGTTTATTTAAAAATAAGAAAGTTAAAATAAACTTTTTTTATTCTAATTAACAGCATACTACACATATTAATGTTAAATTATTAATTAATAAAAAACACATCATAGTTTCAGAAAAAAAAAAAAAAAAAAAACAAATAAACGTTTAGGGTTGATAGGTCTGGACCGGCCGGACCAAGATTTCTCATCTTCTCGTGTACTGAAACGAGTCAGAAGTTGTCGCTTGCTCGGAGAGTATCATCCTGGGATTAAGTACTTTGACCCAAAACCCAACTCCTACGTACCAACTGAAAGTCTAAAATGATGTTTTTTGGCTTGCCTGTGTTATGAGCAAACCCCCTTTTTTTTTTCCTCCTTGACCTACTAAATTCGCTTACATATGAGGCGTTGAATTATTTTGTTTTAGACAACGGGTTTGTTGTTGTTGTTTTTCTTTTCTTTTTTTTTTTACAATTTTTTTAGCAATAGGCAGCTGGTTCATTGGTTTCATGAGTTTTGGGTTATTGAGTAGGATACATTGGCCTTAGCTCTTGATGAGGATAATTTTAATCAGGAGCTGTTAATGGACATTTAATCTGGTCTAATAATACTTCCTTATGCGGCAGACACCATTCGTTTAATGTATCAAATATATTTTTTTTAGTCTGACCCAATAAAAATTATGCTTTTGATAATAAATATGTCATTTTGTAAATCTTACATATGTACATTATCTGTATTATTTTTATAATCATATAGCAGTGTTTAAACTTAATTACAAAATATTAGTTTTAAAATATTATTTTTAAGATATAAATTAATTATTTCTTCAATCCTCAGTTGTTATCTCATCGCATTACAAATTTGAGTGTCGAAATATTAATGTCAAATTCCAACCTAACACCCTCAATATTATTTTGTCTTCTAGGTCACCATGTGATACGATTTTGGAGTCCACACTGGGACCCTCCCCAATCCGACTTCAGCCAAATCTGATCTGATTAACATTCTTTACAATTGCAGATATCCCAGCAGCAACAACTCTCCTGCCTTAAATTTTTTTTTTAGGTTTGTCAGAATTGACTAATAATGAGAAGAGACTGGATTCGGGACATCATGAATTTGGTTGACCATTTAGAAGCTTCGCTAAGCTAGGACTCAAAATGCCGAATGGGGGTTTGTGATAATACACGGAGAGTGACTCAGGAATCCGGAACGTGCCAAGAGTTCAAAACCTGATGGCCACAAAGCAGAATAAGAAAGGAAGGAGAAGACATGCTCACGGCCTCTTTTGTCTTGAACTTGCGTTTTGATAAACTTAATCTCTTTAAAATGGGACAAAGAGGAAATTAATTGACTAATGTTATTACAAAGCACTTGAAAGGATTAAACGAGCATTCATAAAGGTCAAGAAACTGATGCACACAGCATAGGATACAATGAATACATTGGAACAAATTGTTGGCTAAGCTGCTTTGGAATTTGGAACACATTGAGTTGAGTCATGACTCACGAGCTGCAGGGTAAAAGAAATTCTTGCAAGTACCTAAGACCATCATCAACGCTCACATACCTCCAATTCGATGTATCCAACATTCCAACGCTAACCTTGTCAACCTTAACACCACTGCCGCTATTACTTTGATCATTGCAAAGCCCCAGCTTCACGTCTGCTGAAATACCACTCGTGGCGTTTGAGTTGCTCGGGAAACACCCCGACGACGGCAGCTTCTCCGAGAACCACCCTCCAGCAACATCCGATGGTGGGGCCGCCCCCACTTTCCCTTCGGAATCCATCATGGTGAAAACAGCCCTCCAACCTCTCAACGCCACGTTCCACGTAATTTTAACCAGTTCCTGCATCTCTGGCCGCAAGTGCACGCAATCATCCACATTGATATCGAACCTGAACACCCCACTTTGGTCTCGATCCTCGATTTTGTTGACGGGTTTTGCCAGATGCAGACCGTTAAAATTGTCGTTGTTGTTGTTCTTATTCTTCTTGGTGCTGACCACATATACGTGAAAGTCAAATATGAGATCGTCAAGGGAAAGGCGCGGCCCGGAGGGTGTTTTCACACGACTCTCGGCTGCAACGTGGACGATAGAGTATAAACGGTGGTAGGGGAGCGAAGAGTCACTGAGCTTGATGAGGTTGGAAATCGAAGGGTAATATGCAGTGCAAATGGGTTGCCAAATGTGGTCCGAGGCAATGGAAACGTACCATGATTTGGAAACACATGAAGCAATGGCGAGGTCTTTCGGTTCAAGGTAATTGGCAATTAGAAGAAAAACCTCCCAATTAGGTGGCCCTTGGCCTCTCATTTTCCCAGTTTTTGGCATTTTCAATGCGTTGAGTCTCCGGTTGGTCAGACTCAGCATGTCAGTTGGAGTTTTTTTCTTTTTTTTTTATTTTTTGAGTTTGGTGATTGGAGGGGTGGGGGGCGGGCTTGTGATTTAAAATAGGAAGACGGTGTATGAGTCAGTGTTGTGGATGTGGCGTGGAGACTTTAGATGACACGTTACATGGCCTGGCTGTCCTTGTGGATAACGCGTGCACAATGCGTGTTCCCCTCTGCAAGCAACTACAAGGCACACTTCAAGCAACCGATCGAGCACCGTAGTACTCATGGCGTCGAGAGAGCACCATAATCATGGCATTCGAGATATATATATGGAAGAAAGTTGGCGAATTGCGGCTAGGGAATTTAAAGAATTAATAGCGTTCAGGCTTCAAACAAACAAAATTGCAAATCGCTGGAAGAAAGAAAGTATTCACACCTTTGAGAACAATGAATGAATGAATGTATTTGCTATTGCAATTGATGGATTGGCGATTCCTAATAATAAGAAAAGTTTCACAAGGCTTCACATATGTATACGCCTCAACTACTCCGAGTTATTTTTTAAATTAAATTCTTATTTAACTTAGGAATGCCTAAATCAATTAAAAATTATCCATTATGATAATTAAAAAAAAAAAAAAAAAGGGCAACCGCAACCCTCTTTATAAGGAGATTATAAGCCTTTTAATGTTTTAACTTTTTGGTTAAAAAAGAAACAAAAACAAATACGAGGGAAGAGAGGAAGAGTGCAAAAAGAGCCCCTGACCCGTAACAGTTCCTTAAAATATTTAGGAACCCCCCAATTCTTTCATCATCTTTATCCGCGCCAACAGCTTCCCTTCCCCTGAATTGTTTCCGTGATCAAATCAAGTCAAGCATCACTTTGCTATATTTTTCCCATTCTCACTCTACATAGTTTAAGAAAAAAATTACAACGCTCAAGCCAAAGAGAGACCCCAGTTCGATTAACTATTGCCACGGTAAAATGAGACTCACCAGGGAGCACTCTGCTTCTCATCTCCTCTGCATCTAAACCAAAACAACACCAATGCCCCACCACCCCCCATCTAGTCTCCATCATTGACTGAACCATGGGTCCCGTTGGAAAGCCTATGATTAAGCAAAGGCTAAACGGATTGCTAAGTACTAAACATTCTAGAGCATTTACACCATACATTTTGCTAAAATGGCACCTGGTTTTTATGAAGCTTGAGAATGGATGCTCATGACACCTAACCCGTCATGGTGTGAATTCACGAACCAAAACATACGCTTAGATAACGAGAAGTTTCAATTTCTTCAAATCAATTCGCGTTCAAACCACAGACTGTCTTTGATTGATCTTTCTCTGTCACCAGAGCTCGTCCTACACGCATCAACTTCCAAACAGATTTAGCGACATGTGTTTTCCATCGAGAAAATCAGCCATAACGCAGAAGAGATACATTTTACATGTTCTCGACAGTTCCTTTTGGTTAACTGAAGATGGCACTAAACAAGCAAGGAGTGAACCAACGGCTGCAACCTTGCTCTACATAAAGAACTTACAAAAAAAAGACTATTAAAGGAAAAAGAAACTACCCTGATTAGGTGAAGGATAAACTGGAACTTGAAGCCATTCCGCAAGGCGTCTTAAGGGCTGAAATTAATATTTCTTCGCTGCTGGACTTGTTTCTTCTGTGGTAGAACTTTATGATCTTTTTATCCTTCCTTGGTGCCTCAGCTTCAATTCGAAATCCTATATGATAACAGAATCAGAAACAACATCATTCATAAAATCTGGTACAATGGTCCAGGGGTTTCTCCAGATTCACTAGATATCCTGATTTCTCCAGTTACCTGGCAGTAAATCCAAAAATCATAACGTTCGCTACATTTTCAACATTAAACAAAAACATGACTGGTACCATCTCTGTGCAACGCATTGGTGGGAACAGGTACAGAAACACATCTGTTTTCTACTTCAGTTTCGTAAGACTGTACTAAACACATCTGTTTTCTACTTCAGTTTCGTAAGACTGTACTAACTCCTAAAATTGAGCTTCCAGACCCGAAAAATCCTCAACAACATCGAGGTCAAGTGCATCTGGCAGCAAAACAGCAACATCATTGCCATCAAAGCCGTCACCTCAGTGCTCTCATAGAAACCATCCTCATCCTGGCGCTGACTGAGCCAATAATTATGTACCATTTTGAGGTTGTCACCAGCTGCCACCGCTGTGGGGAAAAATCCTCCACACAGAAGATAAGCGGCAGGAATAAAGAGAGGGGCATTAGGATTTAACGTTGACCTTCCACTTGAAACCAGTGCCATCCTCTCCAATCTGGTGTATCTCTCTGTAGGCAAAACTCAAAAACATGCAAAAATGTTAATTGCCGTGGTAAACATGGAATGGGGTGTAAACTGCTCCATAACCGAACAGCTTGAATTCATAAGCAGTGGCGGATCCAGAAAAACTTTTCAAAGGGGCAATCCACCCCTTGTCACAGTGCATCTCATTTCTTCCAATTGAGTTCCATCACAAATGAAATGTAATCACAAACAAAATTATCATCATCGTCAGTCATCATCCCATGTCGTATCAAAAAACAGAAACAAACGCGCCGAGCCATCTCTAATGGACCACGTTGGGCACCTTTTCTTTGCTTGTACCCTTTTTTTCCTCTGTCGAGCGAGATGCCTGACTGGGTAATTTATAGGGCGGGCAGGTCACCCCGAACCTGCTTGGCTTGCAGTGGCAAAGCCTGTAGCTTCGGGCTTTCGGGACTCTGATCTCCGTGGAGGCACACAACAAAAGTCTACGTCAAGTCACCATTTATTTATTTATCCTATTATTATTATTATTTATGGAACGCCAAAAGTAGAGAGAGAGAGAGAGAGAGAGAGAGAGAAGGAGTGGGAGACAGAACCAAGAGAAACTGTTATTGATTCATGAACTCTCCAACTACAATGCCCTCCGTACTATTTATGAATTCAATTATTCGACAAGCAATCTCGACTCGATAATCCAACGATTACAATACTATGATTATAGCGTGTGTATACTACCACTGCGGTAGTCAAGCTGTATACAATTGTTGCCCCTTGTAACTAACATAACAGCATTCTCGCCTGATGCTCCCATACGCTCTCGTGACCACGCACCATTTATTTATGCCGTGCGACCATGTCCTTGTCTGATTGGTCGCTCTTCATCCCATCCCAATGGATATTCTCTTCAACGATCATCTTTCTCCTTGTCGTTGGTGATTCAATCTATATCAAATAGAGCCTTTGTACACATGACATGTCGGTCGGTAGGATAATGTGAGGGAGTGAGGGAGTGAGGTAGCTTCTTTCCTCTATAAATAATGCGTCGTAACGTTTCATTGTCGAGCAAAATCGTTACAATCCAACAATGATACTCTCAATTTTCAAACCAAAAAGACCAAAAATAAATTTTAAAAAAAAAAAAAAAAAACAGAGAGAGAATAAAACGTTGTTAAGTACCATTAAAAAAAAATCAAAAATTTTAGTTAATTGAAAATAATAAATTAAATCGAATTAATATTTAGATTAATTGAATCAAGGTTTATAATTGATTAATTGAATTGGATATAAATTGATTTCTTTTATTCAGTTATGATTTTCAATTTAATATATGTGTGTGTGTGTGTGTGTGTTTAATCGAATAAAACCAAAGTATTATATATCTATTATTTGTGTTTTTATTCTAATATTACTGAAAGATATAATTAATAAAACTATGAATAACAAATAAATATCATTCTAGTATTGTTATATTTTGACAATTGCATATTTATCTTATGTACAACAAATTAAAAATTTTTGTTTGAAAGATATATCAAACTTGAACCTTTGTTTTCAAATTAAAATTTTGAATTTTTTTTATTAAAATTAACTTTCAACCAATTGATTATTTAAAAAAAAATGAAATCAAATTAAAATTTTCAGTTAACTGAAATATTCAATTCAATTTCAATTTTCAAATTAACATAACTTTTTTTTTTTTTTTTTGGGTTTTACTTTTGGTTTTCGCACACAAGTTAATTTTCTGTTTCTTTTGATTTTCTATTGGAAATGTTGCAAATGCAAAGCACAGCGTAAGAGACAGGAAGAAATGAGACATCAAACTTGCTTGGAAGGCCCAAAGCCTAAATACCCCAATGAAACAACCTCCTCAAAATCCAAGAGACAAAGCCTTAGTTCTTTAAGAATTTTTTAGACTTTTATCTTTAAAATTTAAAGTTTCATTTTTAAGATAGAATTATGAGACTTATAATAATAAGAAAAAATTGTTCCTTTCCTCCTTTCTTTCTTTCTTTCAATCCCATGTAGCAACGAAGACGATATAAGAAAAGATTAAAAGGCCTGTTCAATAAAAAGTCAATGCTGTTTTCTAAATTCCCTGTCAATGCTTGTCCTTATAGCTTCAACATGGTTGATAACACTTACAAGAGATCATCCACAAGGATTGCTCTTTTATATGAGATTCCATATTTCTCTGTTCCTCAATATATTGATTGAACTGAAAAATGAAATCAGGAAGATGAAAATGATAACAAAACTAACATAGTTTTCCTGAACCAGAACAAAATAAGATAGTATCCACCGTCGGCATAGGGTAGAGTATCCCTCGTTCAAAGGATTATAAGACCAGTAAACCCCACCTGACTTTTACACCTAAAAAAAGTAGACAAACCATCAAGAGCGTGTAACCCCAAAAACATTGCGGTGTCTCCTGCAGAGCAGTCTTGCATGATGAAATTAAAATAAAAATTACATTGCCAGCTTTTTGCTTGCAAATTGTGGCATGCCTGTTTTTGTATGGTCATCTGCTTACTGAGATATCTAGTAGCCACCATAAAGACTATGATTGAAACTCAAATAAAGTTGTCTTGTGCTTCCTTCAGGTTTCTTCACACAGATAATTAGCAAAAACATGAATAAGCCATATGGTTCTTCTTCGAGATATAGGGGGAGAAATAATCGGTGACGGGTGCTGAGGAGCTGGCAATTTCAGCTGGAACAAGTATTTGAGTTTTACCGGATGCTATTCTCTTACCAGCAACATTGGCGTAGAACAGGCCAGAGGTAGCTGGTACAAAGGCATCACTCTCGGAACAAATGTAGAAATCAATAACTTTTTCAAACTCAGAATCTTCTGACTCTAGGAACTTTGATTTTTTCTCTGCAGGTATTATGCTTTCCTGCATTGATTAGTTCTTGTTAGCATCCAACTGGTAATAATTTACTAGGGTTTACAAAAAATAAAAGTGGCACTTTTCAATGATCTGTAATGTCTATTGCATTTTCCCATCGGATTGTCCCAATGAAAAGATACCAATAGAACTTACATTTGGATGAACAAACAAGAAAATGCCGTGAATAACAAAATGGAAGGGTAGGAGAGATGATGCCTTACCTTGGTGTAAGTTTTTGGGAATATATCCTTCAAGACATCAAGGTTTTTGTCCCACCTTGACTGAGTTACATAGATTGTAGTATCCTTGTCAAATCCTATCTTCCTCAAAAATATAGCAATCTCTTGGGCATTGTAACAACTTTTTGTTCGGCCATTGCTGCCTCTGTGACAACCCTTCTTTTCCAACATCTCACCTCTCAAGTCCACAGCCACAAAACGACCATCAGACTTGTGACTCAAAATGTTTAAACGCTCCATCATGGAGTCAACCACTGCATTAACCTCTGGCTGCAACTCCAATGTTCCAAACATTGCCAAACATGCACCTGGATCAGTACTGCTTACTTGAGCAGTCTTTCTCATGTTTACGGAGGGGAAATAAGTAGCCAGCCTTATGTTGCCCTTTGTTCTAAAGGTTGGTTGAATGTGCTCTGCAATATGATCTTCATTCACTCGATTGGGTACCTTGACAACAGCAGTATCTCGAATGGACACATCATTAGGCAGATCTTTTACCACATTGACCACCCCATCCAAACTTCTCACAAAAATCTCAACATCATATATTTCTTCAAACTTCCTACAAATTCTAATGTTTGTCAGTATGCGCCCAAACACTCTCTGAAAAATGGATTATTACATCAATTAACTTCACAATCTATTTCTGCAAAAATTATATTTCTTTATGGTTTTGTGCCTTCAATCATTTAAACATCAGTAATGCTTTGGACCAAACTTTCAGCTGGCTGACTCATGTGTTGTGAGCAATGTCAGGATGCATATGATGGACAGTAGTAAGCTTTTCTTGGTGAGAAAAATGAAAGCGCACCTTATTGGAGTGGAAAAAAATAATGGAAAATCAAAAAGCAGAAAAAAATCATTTCCTTGCAAACAAAGTGAAAGTAGACTAACCTTTCTTCACCTGGTATGTTTCCTCTAATGTCCGGGAGTACAAGAGTTGCCCCTAGATATCTTGCTACTACCACTGCATCACTAACCTAGAGAAGGCAATGACCAGGAAAGATATGTGAAGATTGGAGGGATGGAAAGCAAAAGGAACTCCCCATATAGGAACAGCATGACAATGGCACATGGAAATTTGAATTGTGAAGAAGATGCTCAAGAATGTAACAAGAAAAGAATTTCACGCATGTTCCCTTCCCACACAGGATTTTATCCCAGAAATGAGCTATTTTACAGATGATGCACCAGTATTAGATTGCCAATTTTTTGAGACGTATTTGAAGTCAATACCACAAAAAGGGAACTAAATGGCATTTTTTAAAAATAATAATAATAAATAAATAAATAAAGAAAACATTTACTTTGCTGTAAGTAATTTTTCTTCAGGCTTTTTTAGAACAAGCATGTACAGTGAATTTACTAAGGCCAATCTACTTATGGACATTAGCTGATAGGCTGATATATGTTCATGATACCAACAATCAATTGGAGAAAAAAACCCCAATAATTATCTGATTTTCCTATTATTTGATCAGAAATTAATCTAAAAAGAAGGGTGTCAAGACATTAAGCTCTCTCACGGCGAATACAGTATGCCAAGAGAAATTTTACGCTGCTTCTGAAACAATCTCAGCTATTTAGCACAACATGGAACATAAAAATGACTAAATCTGCTGAACAGTCAAGTAGCATCTAAGGATACCTGTGATACATGGTACTCTGGGCCGTTAGTTAATGAAAAAGTAACATAGCCTTTCTCTTGCTCAACCTCATCTGCTAGCCAAAAGAAAAAGAAGGATATCAAGAGAAAAATCAACCGTACAAATGAATGTCTTATGACCATGCATGTTAGCACATGACTATGCAGGTGATGAAATTACTACCAGAAACAATGTCTAGTAAACCATTTGGCAATCAATTAACCCACCAAATTTTGATTTCTCCCAACATGGTTTTAGCTGTTGTTCTTCCACCATCCAAGGCCCATTGCTCTTCTTAGAGAATGTCACAAGGCCTCGCTCTGTAACTTTCCCACTGTCGAATTCGATGTCCCTGGATTCTCCAGGAAATTTTTCCTTCATGAAACAAGAAATTAAAATAAGATATATAACAAGGAACCAGAAAAAAATCGACAACATTAAACAACTGGACTATGAATTCATGCCGTCAAACAGAGTAAATTTCTTAAGAACTGACATGTTATCGTCATACTGCAAGAGAGCAATTTTCCCTGCTGCAAAGGGATAAATAATTTAGGTGAAAATTGGAAATATGGATCAAGGTTTTATTATGCTTTTCTTTTTTTTGGTACAAATTGTTGAAATAATATCAAAAGCAATTTCCATAAGAGAGAATTGAGATGGAGATGTTGACAGAATGTGTCAGCACTGAATAAAGGAAACTCAAGCACCAAGAATCATATTTACCTACCATAACAAAATAATAACAGAGATCATGTAGCAATAATCTAACTCAAAAGATCTTTGCCAATTGTCAAAGTGAACAAATTAAGAGAAACAATAAGTTGAGGTTAATGGGGTTTTAGTACACGCAGAGCAATCGAACCCTGAGCACCTCAAAGCCACCAACATCTGGAAAAACAACTCAGTTTGTAGACCTCATTCACAGTATAGTTAAAGCATATCCATAAATCAACGTATAAATCTTGCTAGATAAATAATTTGGGAAAGAAAGAAAGCAAACTGCAAAAGCGTTTTACAGATCTAAGCAACAGTAGAAACCCCATTAGCGAAACAACTCAAGAATGTCCCCAAAAGCTTAAAGTGCATATAGAACAGCGAAAAGGTACTTACTTCCGAAGGATCATAGTAGTCTCTCTTGATCATATCCCCAAGCAACACAAACATTGTAAGTGTCAGTATGCCAGCTACCACTTGCCTCAAATCTACACCCATTATGCCGCCTCTCTCTAGAAAGCTCCTGTCTTTCTCCCCCTAGAACCACATATATCCTACCAAGAACCCACCTAAATCAATGCCAATGAAGAGGGGTTTAATTTAGCGGCTAATAAAATGGGGGTGTGGAAAGGTCAGAGCATTTAGAAAGAGAGAAATGTGATTTGTTAGCTGAAATAGAAAGTTTAACAAACAAATGAAAACAGACCCAGGAAGCAGTAAGAAGAAAGAGGTTGACAAAACTGCGAGGCACGGCAGACAGATACAAAACTACAAATACACTCTTTGACTCCTCTTTTCAGTGCATGTGTCTCCTCACCGGCGCTCCTCCGGAAAGGGATAGCCCACCTTTGTCTAGGTGGCCACTTTTGGTTTTTCCCTAAGAGTTATTTGGTAGCCCGAGGTTACATCTAGTCAGTCTGACGCAATACATTGCAATTTTGCAGGTGAAATTGATTTATGGCTATAAGTTATAAAAAGAAAAAAAGCCTAAGCAGGGAAAATTTAATGGCTTCACCGACTTACCACAAAAAAAAAAAAAAGAGGCTAATCATTTAATGGGTTTTCAATCACGTTCCTGAATCTAGATGTCTTTGAAGGATTTATCTTCAATTTATTTTTAATGGTTTTTCTTTTTTTTTTTTTTTTAAAGGGAAGTAAAAATGAAATAAATGCAAAACTATCTTTAAATCAAACGTCCAATTGCGTTTAACTGAGTGTTGGAATCTCACACACAAAAATCCGGTAGTTGATGAGTAAACATTGTATCAATCATTTTTATTTGATATTTTGACTAAAGATTTGTCAATTTATTCGGGTTGGTACCTCAATTCCGCACCATCTAACTCTAACCAGAGTGTTTTTAGACTAATTATTACCTAGTGCAATTAATTTGAGAACATTAGTCTTAATCCTCTAGACACTTTGTCAATTCCACCAAGAAGCACAAACTTGAAACAAATTTTCAACCGTACTCTCGTAGAATATATTATGGAATATTTCAACATTTTTTTTTTTAATTTTACTATGACCCCCCCCCAAAAAAAAAACGATAATATCTGATAAAAATACTGAACCGTTGTTGTAAAAGAAAATTCATAGCTCAAAAGTTCCTAAGAAATCACACGAACATTCGCGTAATTTTTCATTCTTGTAGGGTATTATGTAAGTCTAATTTCATTTGTTAATTTTTATAGTCTACCTAACTAATAAAGATGCGTCACCCAATTGACTAACTTTCTTAATATTACGAGTCTTTTTCAGGCACACCCTCCTTCCAATATTATAATTCTTTCTCAGGCAGTCCCTCCTTCCATTAAGGCGAAATATTTGGCATTGACATATCTCTCTGTTTTTTTTTCTTTTTTTTAAATAAATTTATATATGTGTTCTATTTAAAATTACAAGTAGCTCGACTGACCCACCCGCTCTAGCAGAAATACAGAACCGCATTTCCGCTTGAGCTGACAAATAAAGTTTGACTAATCGTAAGACCCCCAAAATCTGAAAAATTTTATCCTCCCAATATTTTCAATTTGGAAGAAATTTCTCCATTATAGAGGATATTATGTATTTGTTTTGTCATCCATCCTTCCTTTTTCTAATAGGTGCATTTCCCGCCAGACAAATCAACTAAAATTCCCATCGAACCCCCCATTTTCTTTTCCCCCACACCGTCCATCCACCCTTGTGCTAAGAAAAGTGATTGCTAAGAGAGAATTAGCATATATTCATTTTCTTGGGAAAATGGGGCATCATAAATATAGGTATCTAATTATAATTTTCATCATTTTTAACGAGATCGTGACACCACTCCTACTTTTTAATTTTATAGTTAAAAAAAAAAAAATCATTTCATGTATTTTTTTTTTTGCCATTTTTTGGCAGTTGGTTGTAAATGGACTTGACATACCTACGATCATATTAATCAGTTAACCCTGCTCAAAGTGATTCCATTCTCTTCCTCAGTGTCTGGTAACAAAAGTAACGGCCATGATAAGAGTCGACGGCCGTGACCTTTGGTGCAAAAAGTCATAAAAGAATATTAATTTGGTTGTTATATATAAGATATGGCATTTGATATATTTACTCTTCTTTTTTAAAAAAAAAAAAAACATAATTTATTTATAATTTTACACCATATAAATTGATTTTGTGTCAAGTTTTCCACTCTTTATTAAATGAAGAATTTTAATTAGTTTAAATTTTAAATCTACATAATTCAATCCACACAGAGATGTACATGTTTGTAAACGGAAACAATTGCGCACCCGAGTATCTAAGCCAAACGGTACTTCGACAGATAACACAACTTTTCATTCACGTGGACAAGGAAGGAAAATAGTAGTTGTTGTCTTTGCTGTCAAACACAATCGGTAAACGAGTTTTAATTAGAATTTACGAAAATCCAATTGGAAAGACACACGCAATGTCTTGAAATTTTGAATCGAATGCTTATTAAAATAAAAGGATTAGTCTTCCAAATTGTTTAATTTTCCCTAATCAAGTCCTTCCAATTTTTTTGGTTTTGTCATTTCAATCATCTAATCTTTCGAAAAATACCAATTCGGTCCAAACTGCAAACATTGTTAGGAAAATCATCGTAATTTGCGTACATTGTAAAAAGAAAATGTTGCCACAATTTATTTTTGTGGATGATATAAATTCCTTGATTTGTATTTTGCCAAGGCAACAACATAAAATTCAAAGATACTGAAAGGAAAAGCATAAGCGCGATTTTTTGTTTCTCGGATATATATATATATATAATGCAAAAAGGAGATTAACTAGACGATATTTGATTGTTTTTGTTTGAGAGAGAGGCATTCAATTAGTTGATCCAATTTCTCGTGAGACGATCCGCCCTTTTCTACAGCTGTTCGTGCCATTCTTCCCAGCTCTTGGGCCCTCTCCCTGGCGTTTCTACCTTCATCTCCTCTCATTAACTCTTTGACCTTTTCGCAGATCACGCTTCGATCAACGGTCATGATCTTACCTCCTTCATCATATTCTCGGGGAATCATGATTCCCGCTCGTAGTCCCATTGCAACATACTTGGCATTCAGCGGTTGGTCGGCTGCCACGGGCCATGTTAACAGCGGAACCCCCATTGACAAACTCTCGAGCACTGAGTTCCATCCGCAGTGGCTCAGAAACCCACCAACAGCTGGGTGTGCTAAGATCCTCTGCTGGTCCACCCAATCACGCTCCACCAAACCCATCTCCTTCACCCTTTCTTCCCACCCATTTGGTTGGACCCAAGTGCTTGATTTGATCTTCCAGATGAACGGCTGTCCTGCCATCTCCAGCCCAAAAGCAATCTCGTCCATCTGCATGTTTGACAACTCAGCTTCAGAACCAAACGATACAAAAAGCACCCGACTTGGCTCCATTTGCTGCTCTAGCCATTTAATGCGCGAAGAAGATTGCTTCTTATCATTCTTTTCATTAATTTGATCATCATCAAGAAGGAAAAGTGGCCCCAAACACCATGCTCTGGCGTCTTCTTGGTATAAAGATTCAAGAGCAGCAATATTTTTGTCACCTTCAAGCTCTTCGAAGCTGTTAACAAGAACGCCCCAGCTGTTCGTACCCGCTTCCTCGAGTTCTGTGATGACTTTGAAAAACTCATTGTCAGGATCGCCCTCTCTAGCCGGAAGAGGCATGTCTGCCTTTATTATTGGGAATGGAACTGATGATGATGAGCAAACATTTGATAATTGTATTTCCTCAGAGTATGGCAAGCCCCCCAACATGGCTGGGGCATGCAAAGTGAGAGCTTTGATTATAACCATTGGCAAGGCTCCCATTCCATGGAACACAATCCGGGGAATGCCGAATCTCCAACAAGATTCCAGCGTCCAACCTAAGAAGAAATCGGAGATAACACAAATGGGGAGACCAGCAGTTTCAGAATTGACCATCATGTCTTGCAAGATGTCTTCAAAGGGTTGTTGAAGCAATTTGTTGGCTCTAACAAAAGGAAGCAGGAGTTGCATTGAAGGAAGGTGGGCAGTGTTCTCGCAGCCTTCAGGCAATTCCTTGACTTTCGGAAATGGAATTACTGACAAGGAGATGGCGTTGGTGAACGATGAGATTTTGGAATGAATGAAACTGGCGTTTAATGGAGTAGTTATGATGGTTACTTTGAGGCCACGGCCTGCCAAGGCCCTGGACAAGTCTATCAATGGAAGTGTATGGCCTTGAGCCATGTAAGGGAAAACAACTACATGGAGAGGTGGTGGTGGTGTGGTTGTGATTGTTGTTGTGGAAGTGGGAATGTCCATGGTTGTGATAGATTATTCAAAGCTAATCAACTTTGAAGAATTGCATTTAGCAGCATTTGTTTATATATGCAATTGGACAAACACAAACTTGAAATCCAAATCTCAAAAGATTTCAGCGTCATTAATTACAAATTGAGAATTTTGGTCGTACGCGGGCAGATCACTAATAACTTTAGATTCTTCTTCTGAAATAAAATGTGCATCCATAGCATTGGTAATAAATGCTCTACGCGGTCATTCATTCCCTGAATCTTTAAATCTGTGGAATGCATGCTTTTAAAAATAAAAGATTCCTTGTATGTGCAACATTCGTTTGAAGTTTTTAATTAAAAAGTGTCTTATAACGTATATATTTTGTGAACAAACATGACTTCTCAGACATTTTCAAATTGAAGGGTCATGTCTGTTGGTCGTTTTGGAATTACCAGAATAGGTAAAAAAAAAAAAAAGAAAACAAATGGATATACTTTTTAAAATGATGTATCATAAAAAGAAAGACGGATTTGCGTAAAATTTGTATCGTGTAATTTTAATGTGCACATTATGAATAAAGTAGCCAAAAAAATGTGAACAAAGAGACGTAATTGAATCGAAAAAGCGTTGTTATAGGTACACAATTTTTTAGCGAATGAGTTCTAAACCTACAAAATTGGCGGCTTCATGACACAAAAGAGCACACCTCTCGATTTGGCCAAATATAGGGAAAAATAGTCTAATTTTGAAATGGGTCCATACATCCAAATTCCCACGTACCAAGAACCAAAAAAACGAACTTCTCAAGAAGAAGAAGAAATCTATAAATCCGGAGTTTGAAACAGTCACAACTGTTAGAAGCATAATACCTTGGGTACACTGTTAACTCATTCCATAAACAAAGCAAGTAGCAGGTAATAGCAATAATAAAACAGTAGCGCTACACCAATTATATCAGCATGGAACAAAGTTTGAGATCATGTTTAGAAATTCAATCTTTGAACTTTTTTTTTTTTTTTACCAATAGTACCTACTATTTTGTAATTTCTTTTGTTATTTTACTTTTTAAAAAAAAAAAAAAAAAATTCAGTCATGTGTCTTTATGTCATACATATATGGATATCATCCCACTAATAAAAAAATAATGGATGCACCATTATTTACATGTACTTCTTTTCTTTTGGTCCATAGTTGTGTTTGCATACTCATGAAGATACTTCAATGTTTACATACCAGCTAATTTAAAAATTAATGCACCAATTTTTCTTTTTTTTTTTTTTTTTTTTTTGTATTTTAGTACATAATTAATTTGGATCTTGAGCGAGAAATTTATTTACTTTTAACAAACCATGCCCTTTAAGAAGATGGGGGTGGGGGGGTGGGGGGAAGCCATCCCATTTTTTAGAACCTTCTAATAGGTAAAAAGTACTTGATATTTTCACATTAGTTAGATGAAAAACGCAATATTATATTTTTTTCTAAAAGATTATAAAAAAGTACAAAAAATTGCTGATTTTTAAACACAGATCCCCAAAACTTCCAGTTGCAATCTATCGAATCAGAATGGGAATTAACTGTCTTCCCCTCTCTCAGAGCTCTAGTTCTAACTTCCTTTTTGTTGGGGTTTTAAACCTCTGTTCTTCACTATCCTCATTTCTGTTTTTTTTTCTTTTTTTTTCTTTTTTTCTGAGTTAAATACTTTATCTATTCATCTGTTTTTTGTATTTTCAACTTGGGTTCTACTTCCTGATTTCTGAGAGCCAAGCAATGGGTGATCTAATTTTCTTCCTGAGGCCCACTAGCCCTTTTCTCCTCTTACTAATTGATTCCAAATACAACATGTCCATTCAACTACCTAATTCCTTACAGTTTGTTACTCGAAGCTAGAAGTTGTGGTGGAACTAAATCAACTACATATCACGTTTGTTTGTTCATTTGAAATATTATATATTTAAATATTGTTGTGTTTTAGAGAATTTTTATTTTTTATTGGTTAAAAAAAAAAAGCAAAAATATTTTTAAAAATTCATATTTTATATAAGAAAATAAGAACTTTTGTTATAAATTTTATAAGATAAATTTTATTTCATACTTTATAAAATAAAAAAAAAAAAATTAAAAGAGATCTTGTGTTTTTGTGCGAGTAGATGACTTGAAATTTAGTTCAACATGATGCAACTTCACTTAAACCACCGGAACCGCTAATAAAAATAAAAATCAAATATAATGATATCAAATATCTAATATAGCTGCAAATAATAAATAGACTGATATCAAGTATCTAATATTTTTGTGTTTAAAACAACACAACGTAAGTGAATGAATGAAGGTTATGTTTTATTTGATTGCAAAGTCGAGAATTCACATCTCTATGCATCAAATTCATTTTTCAACAATTAGCCAATTTTAATTTGCTTTGTGTTGGTTGAGTTGGATTGAAACAATTGTAACACTCCCGACGGTCGGCTGCTTAAATTCTCCACTTTTATTACAATTTCGGACTCTACACACAAAAAGTGGCGTACTTTTATTTATTCAAATGCAATTTCCATGGCCGGCGAAGGTTTGTTCCCAGCGGCATCGGTGACCGGAAGCGGGCGGCCGGTCCTCCTGCCAAACGAGGTGGAACGCCAATTACTCGACGCCGTGGACCTCGAATCCGAGGATCAAGAGACCCGCTACAAATCCAATTCCCCTGATGATTTCTTCTCCGCTTTGAAATCGGGTCTCCTTATCCTCACAACACACCGTCTCCTCTGGCTCCCCGCCAATCCTCCCAAACCCGGTAGCAGTAATGGGAACGCAATCGGCATCCCTCTGGCGGCTATCACCCACATATTCCCCGCAAAGAAGTCGGTCATTAGGACCATGTTCCACTCGCCGCGAATCCGATTCCAGGCCTCGGCGGCGGTGCAGTCGTCCTTCGGGAGGAGCGTGGTGGTCACGGCGGTGATTAGAGGGAAAGGGGATTGGGATGGGTTCTTGGCAAAGTTCTGGGAAACTTGGAGGGCGAGGGCTTGGGAGGAGGAGCCTGATTCTAATGCTTCTTCTTCTTCTTCTTCTTCGTTGACTGGTGCTTCAGGTTCGGGTTTGGGTGCTCTGAACTCCTCCGGGGGAGGACGTTATTCGAGTGATGGGTCAATCAGGATGGTGGGGGTGTCTGGGATTCTAAGGAAGGAGCAGGAGACTTGGGAGAGTACGGACAAGAGCTTGCAGGAAGCTTTTCAAGACTTGAATGCCCTCATGGTATATTCTTATCTTACATTTTTTCCCGCCTCTCATTTCCTTTTCATTTAGTTCATTTGTAACTATAGCTCAATTAACAATTGAGGAAAAGTGAATGAAATTTGGGAAACCTCTTGGTTAAGCATATGGTTACTAACTTTTCTAGAAACTTACGAAAATCAAAAATTGCAATTCCAATGAAGGTTAGCCTTTTCACGTAGTTTAGATTCTTCTCCTCGAAGTTGTCTTGCCATTATGAATTTTTTTTGTCTTATTTCCTTGGCTGGTAAAATGAACTTGATACCTGCTCATCCTTGGTTTAGTGGAAAAGAAAGTCTGAGTTTTTGGTGATTTATGGTTTGGTAACATTACGTAATTGGGAGGTTTGATTGGTGTGTTCACATCATTTCATTGCAAATTCCTAGTTTTTCAGAATTATTTCTCAAAACTCTGGATCATATGCATGGATATTAAAACCTATTCAAGTTAATGAATATATTGGAGTAGATTGATTGTTGTGAGTATTTTCAGTTCAACATTGAACATGATTACACCATTTGGGCACTGATCTTTGTTTTCATTTATATCATAGGGTCTTATTTCTTTGTCTCTCTGGTTTTTCTGTGTGCTTTATGATCTATATGTTTTCTTAATTTTCAGGGTAAAGCTAAGGAGATGATGATGTTAGCAGATAAAATGAGGCAAAAGCTTTTATCTGTCTCAAATTCTCATACTGCTGCTAATGATGAAGAAATGGGTTCCAAAGAAGAGATGCAAGACTGGTTATTGAGTGTTGGTATCATATCCCCAGTAACTAAAGAGTCTGCAGGTGCTTTATATCACCAACAACTCTCCCGTCAGGTTTTTTCTTCCATCTTTGTATGTTTTGCATCGTTATATACCTCACTTATCTTTTGCCTTTTAGATCAGTAACCTCCCAATAACCCTGTCTCTGTGTGCAGCTTTCATGGGGTGGGGGGTTGGGGGAGCTTCATATATTTCTTCAAACAGTATGGAACTTGTAAGGTTATATTTGTAGGGGAAACTATTCACAACAGGTAGATGTGCACATGGTCAAAGAACTTGTAGTTGTCTCCATATATTTTCAATCTATACTCTTTATCTACTCTGGCAACATTGCAATGACAAACTGTTTATTTTACTAATCTCATGTTCTAAATTTTAGAAACAACTTAGATAACTCTTGATCTACTCATAATATGCTTCTAGCAACTTTCCATGGTATTCTGTAGAGTGTTATGGTGCCTAATTGCTCTGTACATTGCTTTAATTTTCCAGCACCATTGCAAACTGTCTTCATCAAATTGTTAACATGTTAGATAGATTCAAAATTTGTCTGATTCTCCATTTTAGGAAACACAAATCTTATTTTTCTTTCATTTTTTTTAATTAGTTGGCAGATTTTGTCAGAATTCCACTGGAGAGGGCTGGAGGAATGATCAATCTTATAGATATCTATTGTCTCTTCAATCGTGCTCGGGGCACAGGTTTGTTTGATGCCATAAATTTTCCTTTTAATTTCAATTTCTTGGAAGCTTTTGCAGTGGTGGAAGAAACTCATTTATGATTCTTTCACAGAATTGATCTCTCCTGAGGATTTGCTGCAAGCATGTTCTCTTTGGGAAAAGTTTAATGTGTATGTATGATCCTATGTGGGATTATGACTTCCTGTTTTGAAACTTATAGTCTAGGGAATGAACAATGCAATCATTTTGTTTTTATGCGACAGATCAGTTGCACTTCGGAAATTTGATAGTGGAGTCATGGTAATCCAGAATAAGTCCCACAGTGATGGAGAGGTGATCTCAGTTCCCTTTGCATTGACCAAATAATATTACAATCTCTTTTTCCTAAAATGAAAAGTAGATTATATTTATAGTCAATTCATTCAATTTTGGTATGGGCTGGAGACTTATGTTTGCACCTGTATTTATTACTTTGATGGCTATTTGTCTTGTATGTTGCTTGGTTTGTTTTTTAAGTAAGAAAATTTAAAAAGTGAATTTATTGGAAAGGTCTTTGAGAATTTGAGATAAGGATGGTAACCAAAAATACGATGTTATTTGACCAAATTCTGAGCAAACAAGAACAATTAAAGAACAAACATCTAGTGTGCAGAATACAAATCTTAGTTTAGCAATCAAAGCATCCATCTGGCCATGAAGGAATGCTCCTTATAATTAGAATCTATGACAAGGAAAAATCCCAATAAATACACTTTCCAGGAGAGTGAATCCAACTAATTATGAAGCTTCCAACTAATTTTGGTGAAAGAAAGGCAGCAGAGGCTTATGTGCCATTTCTGCAGTGATTTATTACTCATTAGTCAGTTAATCTGCCATATGCATAAACTTGAAGTCAGTTGATAAATTTTATAGGGGTGGAGCCTCTTGAGAGCAATACATGATACTTAGATAATAATTCTAACTAATCCATGGATAGTATTTCTGCTGCACAGCATGAATGATGTCTATGTCTACTTTTTCCAAACTCAATTACATTACTTTAGTCTTGACACAATAGGGGGCTGCTATTCAGCATGAAAAGCAATACAGAATTCATCTAGGTTCCTGTGCAAACCATTTTAGCAACTACTGGTATTGGCATTCTTCAATTTTTTGCCATCTGGAGACCAGGTGTATTGGCAGAGCAGGGAAATTAACTTCATTTTGGCCCCTTTGACTTTTGATCCTTGCAAGATAAGAACATGTGCTGCTTAAACATTCTATGGTCGTATTTGCAATTTCTTAGTTATCATGTGCTGAAAAATCTGTACAAGACATGTTTCAAGGTACAATCTAAGACATTGCTACTGAATTTAGGTTATTACTCGAATCGAAACTCTTGTCACAAAACCTGATGCCCTCCAAGCTGGGATAACTGCCAGTGATGCTGCAATGGCATTGGGTATTGCTCCAGCCATGGCCAAGGAGCATCTACTGAATGCTGAGAGTAGAGGTACACTTTTACACAGTATCATCTTTACAGTATTGATTACTGATGAAATCTAACATGCTTATGTTCTTTTAAATTTGTTAACAGGTTTATTATGCAGGGATATTAGTCCTGATGGATTTCGCTTTTATGTTAACCTCTTCCCAGATTTTGATTCTGACAATATGTACTTGTGAGTGAAAAGTTCATCAGAAATTCATTTTTACTTTTTGCCTACACATTTGTTTCCTTGATTAATAATGGGATTAGGTCTCTTGTTAAACTAAGTAACTTTAGAATATGCTAGCTGGAACCATAGAAAAATTAGTATAATGGGAAATTTCCTGTCTAACAAGACTGTTTTCAACTCTTGTAATTTTTCACTTGCCCCTAGGGATTTGAGATGGGAAAGAGACGGATTTGATGTTCAGTGCATTTATTGACGTTTGTGTTAAAAAATGGATGATACTTTGAATTGGGTGTCTTATCCTTGAGTTGACGGAAATTGTCCAATTTTGGCCTGATCTTGATGATTAAAGCTGTTGGTTTGTAATTCAAAGATTAACTCAGGAAAGTCCATTTAATTTTTCAAGATAGTTTGCCTTTTTCCCTTTGGGGTTTTTTCCTGGAAAGTTGTAATTTTCAGGTGACTCTCCTTTGTGCTTGCAAAAGCTGTTAAACTCATCTATCCCTTCTTGACTTTCTTTGTGTTGTAGCACAAATGAACCATCCTTTGATAGCTTGGGATGTATGAGTAGATTAATTATTTTTGAGTTCTTTTTGCAATATAGCCTCATTGTTTTAGTGCATTCTAACGTTCAATTTTTTCCTTTCAGTAATTAGTATTTATTGGATTGTCAGATGTTGATAAATCATCTGATTATGGTTGGAACACGATTTGCTTATGTTTTTTATTCTGTCTTTACGAGTATTCCAATTACCATGTAAACAACAGGGTGAAAGATTATTCTACTTACTCAGCGTGGATAAAAGCTGCATCAGCCTCATAGGGGTGCTTTCTCCTTCTTCAGGAAGGTTTGAGATGCTTCTACCTCTCTTAATGCTTCCCACTCTTTGATGTTTGTGAAGATTGACATTCCATGCTCACCGGACACGATGATTCTGGGATTGTTGTCTCCGTAACTAGCTTCATTTGTCTCAGTTCAGGTACTAGTTAGGATTGGCGTGACTGCATGATTTCGAGATACCATAACCATGCGCGCGCAGATCATTATATGCCTGCCTCCGCAAACGAAGGATTTTTGTGCTTGAATTGTTTTGCTTGTTTCAAAACCTGTTTTGTCAACTACGCAGCTTGTAAACATGGCCGTCACAACCATGCGGCCAATTAATCAAAGGATGAGGGGCTCAGCATATGAGTTTTCTTCTAGTTGTTTTATTTTAGTATAGGGAGTGGCTAGGCCATTAATGTTATCTGCTATAGGAGAAGTTTCTCATTATTGATGAAAATGATTGCCATTGAATGTCAAAAAGTCACTCTTTTTTTTATTTATTTTTTTTTATTTTTATGTACATTATGAAAAATAAAGCTGCATTTTTTGTTGAAAGGCAAAAGTTTTTGGTATGTCTACTTTTTTTTATTTTCCCGATTTTCATCTTGAAAACTTGCAAAATTCAGAATTTCATTCACGAGAAGTGCCTGAGTTGATTAAGGGCGGGCCCTCATGGTAGGGTGTACACTGATCAGTTAGATCCTCGTAGTAGTTCGAAAATTTTAAAAATTATAATTAAATTAGTATAATAGTGAAACTAATCAAATTATTATTAACAGTTGTAAGTTAATTTGAGCGATTTGGTAGTGCGAATTATGTATAAAAAGATAAAATCTGTTATTCATATTTTTTATATTATCAATTTGTCCCATGATTAGAATCTTTGATATTTAAATATTAATTTGTCGGATATCAAAAATGAAAAAATATTTTTGAGAAAAGACAAAGGAGTAGTAATTAAAATATATATATATATATATACGAACAATGTTTATATTCAATGTTTTTAAGTGAAAGACGATGGTGTATGGATAATTGTATCTTTTGAATGATTTATATTTCTATATAATGAATTTTTATGTATTATTATTACAGGGGTACACGTCAAAAGAGGTTCGTCGTGGACCAACTGCATGGCAAGTTTTCCTCTACTCTTAACTGTTTAGGCCACCATACTTCAACCAACCCCGCTAATAAGCTCTGGAATTATCATTAGGTATGTGGCTGTCCCACGTCCAACTGCTAAGTTTATGGGAACGACAAAGACAACTTACAGGCAAGTTTACAATTTGAGATGCCAATTCGCACGAGATTGAAAATTAGAATTAAGAATTATAAATTATAAATAAAAAATTTACGAAAATAAAAGATAATATTGATTTTTTATTTAAAAATTATTTTTAATGATAATTTTTTAAAAATTAATTTTCAATAAATTAAAAATTTTAATTGATATTTTTAATTAAATAAAAAATTATAAAATATTATAAATATATTAACGTATATTTAATTTAATAATTTATTATTATAAATATTTTTTTTATTAACTTAAAAAAATATTAAATAAAATAATTATTAATAATAATTTTTTTAATTAAAAGAATCTTACCATTTTCTTTTTAAATTAATTTTATTTTAAAATTTATATTCATCGACTATCTTCTTCAATTTATTTTTTTATATAATAATTAAAAATTATATTAATTTTAATATTATAATTTTTTAAAAAAATTTATAAAATATTTCTTAAAATTAATAAGAAATTAATATTAAAAATAATTTTTTAGTTTTCTATAAATAAAAAAATGATTATGAATAAAAATTTTTTATCTTATAATAACAAATTTTTATCCACTATATCATATACATTAAGATTGTCATACATTTTTTAAGAAATAAATTATTTGATCAATTTTTGATTTATAAATTTATTAATTTTATCTAATTTATACACGTAATATAACTTATTCTTTGAAAAATTTGTCAAATTCATACTTGAATTTTTGTCATTTTTAATGTCATACTTTTAATTAATATCATCATTAAAATTTTTCAGTTTGGTATTTGCATGGTTTATTTTTTTTAATTTAATGACAAATATTTTGCTAATGACTCATTGTATTAGTAAAAAATAATTTGTTCAAACTATTTAACAAATTCTTAAATAAAAAAATATTAATTTTTAATATGATTTCCTCTAATTTTAAAAAAATTTAGTAAATTTTTTAAAATTATGGTGAGACTTTTTTTTTTTTTTGTGATTTTGGTAATAAAATTTTGAAACAAAAATAAAATTTTTAAAAATATTATTTTAATAATAAATGGTGAAAAATTAAGAATTAAATATAAAAATTTAAAATTAGAGATTAAAAATAAAAAATTTTAATTTTCTCTAAATAATTATTAAAAACTGATATCAAAATAAGTTTTTATCTTTTATTTCTATAAGTTTTTTATTTTTAATCTCTATTTTTAATTATTAATTTTCAATCCCTAATTTCTTATCAAACACTTAATCCAATTTCAAAGACAGCCTAGATCCCATTTTCCATTATCAAGATTCCTAGTCGGTCCCGACCATCAGCTTGAATGCCAAAGTGATGAAATTGTCACACCATGATAACCTCATATTATTGTGCAAGAAGTGGTCATTAGAGAACACAGGCACCTGCAAGGGCAGAAGTTTAAGGCATTCTGGCCCAAAAGAGATACTCAAAAGATGGGGTTGGGAGAAGCTTACCGGATAATCGCAATTTACCAATCGCTACGTACTTTCAGGCTAATCTTTAGCAGAATCAAACAAAATAACTTGTGAACTTTACCATTGAAGTTTGTAACATAACTTTTCACAGAGAAATCGATTGTGGTAAGCAGCACAAGTCTGCCTCCCAAAGTGTCAAAGACGGCTGTTTGGCTTTTTAACCTAAAACAACATTAAAAGCACAAAAGAGAAACTGGATTTTATCTACAAAACTTTCCACAAAGAAAATTATGTCTCAGAATGGAGCTGAAGATGTTCTACGAAGCTGATACTTTGGTTCGGGTGGCAGTACACTAGGCAACATCTTTTCTAGCTCCTGCAAGTTAATAACAACATCTTGATGTAAGAAAAGCCATTGCGTGTGGAAGACGAAAAAAGGGAGAGGGCACTCGAGCATACACAATTGCACACCAACATGAAGAAAATAATGAATGATTTTTCACCCTGATGTCAGGAAAAAGGGAAACGAAACATGTTAGCAGTTCTAAACGAAAGTTTAAGAGTAATACAACGTAAAGGAGAAGAAAATACGAATGCAGCCATCTCCCATTTTTTATACAAACACTTTGCTAGAGTTGAACACTGCGTCTGTGCGTGTGTCTGCTCATTCTTAACATATGATGCAAACAATATAATATCTGTTTCTGACACTAACCAGTTGTATGGCTATCGAATCAAGATACTTAATCAGAAGAAGATGCCTTCTGATTCTAGGTGCAATAACTTATTATGCAACGAGGGGAGCACTTTTACACATTTTTTAAGTCAATCACTTGAAAAACCAAAGAGTTGTAGAAAGAGGACAGAATACCCTAGGCACGTTTAAATGTATAAAGGAAAGGTAAGGACAGGATAGGCTAGATTCAATGTTCAGAATTTTGGAATGAGGTTGCACCAGGTACTGTCCTGCATCATAAAACTACCCTTCATATATCTGACATGTCATGGACCAGGATAGTGATTCGTAAGTATGAGACATAAGGCTCGAATGAACACTCAGAAATCTATGCTTGAAGGCTGACTCAAAGACACAGGATACAGATACAGGAATTATGGTGTGCAAAGTTGCATTACACATTTCTACATGGCAAGCATGTGTGATGCACCACTAGCAAATTTTGCATTGCATTCAGCTTTTGTTAGGATAATGGATAAAAATATATCCATTGAGCAAAAAATGTAGAAGCAATACGAAAAGAAAAGAGAAAAAAAAAATCTCATTGTTCCTATGAGCTCCTTTGTTCTTTTATTCAGCTTAACCAAATCTTTCCAATTAACTGTCATCATATTAAGATATTGTTGATACTACAAGAGATTTTATATGTTGATACTCTAAACCCACAACTCCTTCATGTTGCCCAATTAGAATATTAAGATATTGTTGATACTACAAGAGCCTGCATTGCCAACATTTATTACCATGCTGACTTTACCTAAGTACAACGGAGTGCACATCACAAGAGGACTTGAGGACACAATCAAAATACTAACACACTGAAAGCTGGAAAGAGTCTTTCCTCCAGAAATTGTCTACGTAAAACACAAAGACAGAACAGCATAGAGCACTTGAAAAGTTTTCGGAGAAGAAACTGGCAAGAGCCATGCTTCCTAAAAATAATTTTGAGATAAATAGCCTGAGAAGTAGAGATACTTGACATTTGTTGGATAGCATATGCCCAGAATGGACGGATCATCCATGCATCAGCATAATTTAATAAATTGAGGGAGCCTTCTTAGTTCTACAGAACAAATTCTCGTAATCATAAAAGAGAAAAATGAACATAATAGTGACAAATGGACAAGAAAAATATCATAGTAAAAATAATCTTGTTACTATCTTCTCACAACATCATCATGCCTATAAGTGGTCAACTTCTAATTTTGTACCTGGAAATAGAAGCTGTACCATCAAACCTTAAGATCTCCAATGCAGGCAATATCACTTTTTTTTATGCTAGCTTTATCCATGATAACTTAGCGCTTGAGCACTTCCACAATATTTCATGCTTCATCATTGGTGTGATAAGAACTAGAAGAGCCCGCTACTGCAAAATCTATGTAAAGTTTGGCCTATTTTTGGCTTCATGTTTGTGCAGCACATGTGTGCGTGTGTGGATATATATTCCTAGCTAATTTGGTTATCAAAATAGCTATTAAAAACAATTATCAACTTGTCCTAATATGATGTTCTCTACCTCTGAAGCAACCCACCAGTTTATCATTCAAAGGCTCCCCATACCATCTTGATGGTTTGAGTAACCATTTTTCTATCAACTTCTTGCCCTCATAAAATTCTTCCAGTCTTATGGACATGGCCAAAGATTTTACCATAAAGGAGGGTTCTGTTGATGCATTTAGAACTTTTGAACACCATGACCTGGGAAAAAAAAATTTAAAAGTTTACACCAGTGGGTTGACCATCAGGTCAGAATCTGAAATCCTGGTCAATGCTGTAGGATATTACAAAACTTCCATCGTTGGAAAGCACTTGATCAAACTCTTGAATTTTTTATCCCTATGGCAACTGATACACAGCATAAACTGGTCAAAATTTCCTCCTTATCTAAAATGTAGCCAAAATTTTTGTTTCTATGATAACCAAAACAGCAGGAGCTAATCAAAATATCCTGCTTAGCTAAATGAGCCCAAATTTTTTAACCCTAGGGGTAACCATACACAGGTTGAGCTAATCAAATGTTCCCATTTATCTAAATGTGGCCAAATTTGTTATCATTATGGCAGCCATATGCAGCATGAGTCAATCAAAATTTCATGTTTATCTAAACAACAACAACAACAACAACAAAGTCTTAATCCAAAATTAATTGGAGTTTGCTATATGAATCTTTTTGTGTCATTTTGAACTAAGTTTCGGTCAACATCTAATTATTCTAAATCTTTCTTAACCAAAGATTCACATGCCAAACTAAGGCGTCCTCTCTCTCTTCTATTTCCATCCAATTGGATTTGGTCCCCCTTGTTTATCTAAATGTGGCCAAATTACTGTCATTAATTACCACCAAGTTTGCTTTGGTCTAACCAAACAATAATTAAAGCTCAGGAAAAGAATTAAATTGCAATATTTGCATTATTTTGGGGGGTTTTTACAAATTTCCCTTGATAAAGAAAACACAAGAACAGCCATTAGCATCAGATTGTTTCCATTTGACAGAAGGAAAAAGTTAATGAAAGGAGGTTTTCTCTTACTATGTTCATAAACATCAAGGACGAACCTGAAGAATCCAGGTTCCATTAGTTTCCAGGAAAATAATTTGCATTTTCTGAGAAAATGAATTATTTACAAAATTTCCATTGTTTGATGTACAGTATAATATGTTTCTTTTTTCCAGTAGTTGTTGACCACAATATTGTTGGAATGTTGGGCGTCTCCAATCATACACAGAATTGAAATTGCCTCTGCAAGACTAGCTATGATTAGACTAATTTAAATGATGAATTTCTCAATGGTGGTTGTGAATTATACCAAGAGAAATACACCCTATGCTAAATATCAATCAACTAAATAGATATCTGCTACTATCAATTTTCTGGTTCAATCAAATATTTTGCCTTGATTGTGACAACATGCTAGCACACAGTTTCCAGGCAAAAAGGGAAAACAATATGGGAAAGCAAAATAATCTTGGCCAAAAGCAGGTTTGGCAGTGGGGGAAGATATGCGCAGTCAATTCCACTGAAACAGGGAAGAACCGTAGAGAGAGATAAAAGAAATCTAAAGGACCAGACTCACCTTCCGTTTCCTCAGACTTTCATTTTCCTCTTCTAGGCGGGAGACTTTGTTTTCTAGCTCATTTGTGTAGGCCTGATTACAGCATAATTTCAGGTCAAGAATTGAAGCTAGGGGAAGGTGTGCCAAAAAGGGGAAAAAATAATATAAATGAGATTTCAAGAATGAGACTAAATGAACACTGACCTGCTTACGGGCACGAGAACGAGCAGCAGATTCACGGTTTTTTATCATTCTCTTATGCCTCCTCTCAACAGACTTTTCAATTACATCTTCTGGCATACCTCTTTTTCTTGCAGGTGCCTGTGTATCTGATGATGATCCCACCAGGGTAGATGGTAAAGGAACCTGGCTTTCTAGGAAGGAAACATCCATCATGTGAGGCGGCGGTGGTATAGGCGCTGGTGGTATGGGCGGGCCTGGCATATAAACCCCCATCATACTCTGTTGTTGATGCTGATACTGCAGATGCGGGTATTGCATCCATTGACTGTGTTGTGGGAACTGCGAGGCTGCATTTGTATTGATCCCAACAACAGCACTGCTATCTCTTTTGTCCAAGGATACCTCAGCCACAATTCCTGCTTTCACTAGGAAATCCTCCAAGGTCATCTCTCCCAAAGTAGGCTGTCGTTCCTTAGACTTCTTTTCCCCAATATCTTTGCTTTGTTGAATGTCCCTCCAAACCTCATCAACTGTCTTCTTACCAAGGGCACCATTAAATGACAGGCTTCCCTGACACTGGAGAGATGCTTGATTGGCCAGCGGTGCACCCTCAGTTTCAGTACACGTTGACTGGCTAGCCTCAGCTGTCCATACACTTTTGAGAAGTTCATCAAGGTTCAAGCTGCTCAAGGGCTTCCCCAGGTAACCCAACTGATTCTGAACCTCATCCAGAGTGAGACCATACATTGAGTTTTGTCGTGGCAGTGGCTGGAGCTCAGACTGTTTGCCATTATTACTACCATCACCCTGAGATCCCATTGTCTGCATCCCCATTCAACAAACTTTACCTAAAAACACTCATTCTAAATATCAAACTCAAAGTCCTCAGCAACTCTGTTAACCTCAACTTTGTCTTACTACTAAACAAAGTCAATTCTCAAAAGCTAAGCCCAACAACAGGAACTGCAATAGAGAACTAAGCAACCTCTTCAAATCCTTCCCACTTTAAAAGATCTACAGATGAACTGCATCAAGGAGACTTATTATTTACTAATGCAAACTCAAGATAATTGCAACAGAAACCCTCCAAAGACCCTCCACACCAATGAAAACTCATAAAAGAAATTAGGGAAAATATTCCCATCAATTCCACGCAAGGAAGAACTAAAAGCTCACTGTCAAGAGCCTACACAAGTAACCTCACTTCAATTCGAGTATAAAAACACATCAAATTCACAGCTACAAAACACCATTGGCTACAGAAAGACAACAAGAAACAAAAATCCAATTTCAATAACTAAACAGGACTAATCTTAATCTTCCCATTGGAATCAAAACACATTCCAATGAGCCATTCTCCTCCAAGAAATAATCAATTCTGAAGCAATGAAACTGATCAGAGTCTGCAGGACAAAATAAGAACAAAGAGCTGCAAAAGTTGCAATCTGTTACATGCAAATGGGAAAGGGCACTACCATAAAAATAAGCTTTTGATAAACGAGTCTCAAAACGCACCAAGAATTCACATCAACTCACAAAAAACAAACATTAAAATTAATAAAAAGAAAAACAGAAGACCGAAACTTTTGCATGCAAAGAATAAGACAATGCAAAAATGAAACACTTTCGGAAAATAATCTGAAATTAGAAACTACGAAAAAAGAAAAAGAAAAGAATCAGAGCCCAAGAAGAGATCAAAGTCCCAGTAGTTAAAACTCCCAAATGCAAGTTAAAGATGCAAACTTTCCTGAAAATCAACCAAAAAAAAAAAAAAAAAAGTATCATGAAAATGAAAAGAGCAGTGAGACCTCGGAAATAACAATGAGATAAAAGAGAACCCAAAAAAGCACTTACTTTGGTGGTCTGATTGACACACCAGAGAGAGAGTGAGCGAGAGAGAGAGAGTGAGAGAGGCAGAGTAGCTTTGGGTTGGGTTTCTCAGAGACGCTGTCGCAGAGAGAGAGAGAGAGAGAGAACTGTGCCTGAGAAGTGACACACAAAACAACACCAAAGCCCACCACCCAACCTTAATTTTCCTTTCTCTATTTAATCTTCAAAAATTTTTATTTTAATCATATAATTAATATGGAATAAATATTATAAATACTCTAATTTATATGGAGCTAAAATTTTTTAATTATTCCTTTTCTTTTTGATTGGTCCTTCACGCTCCGTAAGTTCAATGAGGAAATATGATCTCGTAGGGACGGCCACATGAAATAATCATAGGGATATCTGACTTATTTCACTCTAAGCTTCCACGTGGCAGATTATTAGTTCATTGGTCGTTGCTCATTTTGCGGCCCTTCACTTCTTTTCAAGACATTGCCACTCATTCCCAATTATCTATTGTCTATTTTAATGTTGTGTCAATAATCCCTGATATCGGATTTTCTATTTTAAGGTTCCCCACAATTAGTATAATTTAATATTAATCAATGTTCCCGCCGGGGGGGGGGGTCACTCTGAATTGCATGCATCTAAGTTTGTACGTTTTAATTATTCATTTTTCTTTTCTTTTTTTTCTATAAATGTTCAGTCATTATTTTAATAACTATTAAATGTTAAAATCATTTTAGTTCATAAAAGAGTATTTAAATGCTCGTTTATAAAAATAAAAAATAAAAAATAACAAAGTAATGCTTTTCACATGGTCAAATATGCGGCATAATATATCTAATGAAATATAATACTAATTTCTCTGAGCTATTTTAAAATTTCCAATAAAAAAATTAATTAAACCATTAATGGACATGATAAATTTCAAGATGTAATATTTAATGTAGTGAAATGGGAAGAGATATATATATGATGAGGTGCAGTCGAGCCATTCACAAATTCCCCTCGTTGCATCCATCATTTTATTATCTCATCTTTTGTTCAATTATATATTTGCTAATTTTTATTTTATTTATTTCAATTGTATTTAAAATTTGAGCTAATGGTGCATTATTCTTGTCTTTTAGTATCTACGTAGGATGCTTGTCATGAAAGACATCTTTTGTCAATAAAGCCTTCGTGCGTCGAGTCTAAAATTGCTGCTATACGCGACAATTTCAATTATGCTTCGAGCCCAGCATGAAACATAAGCAAGCGAGTGCATTTGTTTTTTTTTTTTTTTTTCCTTTTTTTACAATCAAACCCTAATAGTTGATAATTAGAACTGTCAACACATAAAACCTGTTAAATTTTAAAAGATTATTGCGTTACAATTCTGAACGTGTGAGTTTATAAATATAGTTAGTGAGTAAATATACCTTTTTTTTTTTTTTTTTAATTTAACCCATGATAAAAAATTGCCTGAGATTGAGCCTCCGGATTACTCAAAGGATTTTTAGCTTAATTTGAATTGTACATTTTTTTTTTTTTATTGTTGGGAATTATGGTCATATAACATAACAATTTCATAATTAAAAAAAAAAATCAACTTTGATGGTCGTGTACGCTTATGTGACTTACAGTCCATTTATTTGTTAAAAAAAAAAAAAAAAACTTCTCTGTAGAAAATATTGTTAGTAGAAAATGTTTTCAAAAAAATTATTTTCAATTATTTGATAATAATTTGGAAATTTAATATGAGACATAAAAGTACTATATATTCAATAGAAGATTTTCTTTTTTATTTAAGAATGTAACATCATTGTTGCCTAAAAAGTAATGAATTATATTCAACGGAAGGAGCTTGGAAAGTTAGGTTGTATGGCATTGAAAATTGACCCCGTGAAGGAAAATGATAGAGTTGACTAAGGTTTTCTAAAAGAAACTCTTTATTCAATTAATTTTCTACTGAAATTCAATTCTCTCATCGCAGATCGTGTATCTTCAGTGAAAATGAATGTTCTCTGGAACGGCAAAAAACTATAAAGTTCTCGCCACAACGTGGGTTCTGACAAGACGACCTTATGTTCCATATTTGTACATACTCAATGCTCTTAATTAAAAATTATTATTATTAATATTATTTAATATTTATTTTTTATTATTTATATATTAATAAATATAATTAATAATTTTTTAAAAAATAATTTTTTTTCTTAATTATTAAGTTAGACTTTTAAATTTATAAATATGTAATAATTTTTTAATTTAAAAATTATTTTTTTAAAAAAAAAATATCAATCTTTTATTTTTTTTATTTTCATAATTTTTTTATTTTTAATTTTTAATTTCTTATCATTTGTTATTAAAATAATATTCTTAAAAATTTTACTTATATTTTATATCTCTAAAAAAAAAAAACACACTATCTTATTATGACTTTACAAAATTCATCAATTTTTTTCAAAATTAACCTAAGTTATACTGAAAAAACAATATCTTTCATTTAAGGTTCTCTTAACCTTCTTAAACAAATTGTTTTTATCTATTATTATTAGTCAAAAGACAATTAATCTATCACTAAATTGAAGGAATAAAACCTATTAATAAACTATTAGATACCAAATTGAAAAGCATTGAGGATGACACCAATTTAGAACATAACATTGTTAAAGATAAAAATCTTAATGAACTTATTATACTTATAACTAGATATTTTAATTTATTACTTATAAAAATTGAAAAATCTTTAGAAGAAGAGTAAATCGTAAAACTAACAAATTTATGAATAAAAAGTTTATCAAACAAGTTACTTCTTCGTAGACGAGTGACAAGTTCTATGTACAATAGTAATAATTTGTTATTATAAGATAAAATTCTTTGTTTAAAATCCTTTGTTTTTTTACACATAAAAGATTACAAAATTATTATTGATATTAATTTCTTGTTAATTTTAAGAAATATTTTTTGAAATCTCTTAAAAATAAATTTTGACATTAAAGTTAATGAAACACTTAAATATCATATAAAGACAATTGTGTAGAAAATATCAAACTGAAGAAAATAATTATTGAGATAAGATATTTTAAAAGTTGCTTTTAGTTAACTTTGAGGACAAAACTAATTTGAAAAATATAAAAATGATAAAATACTTTTAAAATTTGTATTGGTATAATTACTTATATATTAGTGGAAATAATTAATGGAGTCATTTTAAGATTTTGTCTTAGTTATTAAGTTGGATTCTTGAGTCTATAAGTATATAATGTCTTATGATTTTTTAATTGAAGCAATCAAATTTATTAAAATTATTAGTTTATTGAAAATTAATTCTCTCGAAACGATTATTAAAAGTTGATTTCATCAAAAAGATCAATTGATTATTTTTTAATTTTAGCAATTTTCTTATTTTCAATTTCTAATTTCTCACTGACTTCATGTTGAATAATTATTGTAATTAATTGTTTAAGCTATGAATGTTAAGAGATGGAGGGCCGTCCAAGTTTCACGACATGGACTACCCTTTTTGCACCTATTCTTTATTGATGATTTGTTATTGTTTGAGGCTACATATATGTCCACAATTAAAACTATTAAAGACATTTTCAATTTATTTTGTGCTATCTTTAGCCAATGTATAAATTTGAAAAAATTTAAAATTTTTGTTTCTTTTAATATTTATTGCAATCTTGTAAGGCATATTAGTTGGCTTATTTGGCTTTTCATTCGTAAAAGACCTTGAAAAATATCTAAGAGTTCCTTTTTTTTTATTTATTTTCATGAACAATAAAGCCTAAAGACATATCAAGAAATTATTTAGAAGGTGCAAACTTGACTAAGTGGTTAGAAAGTGAAGCGACTACCTTTAGTGGGATAAGGACCACTTATCCAATCAATAACTCAAACCATTCCATATTATTATATGACTACATCACTTTTTCCATCTATTTTTATGATTAGTTAGATCAATGTGGCCGATTTTTTTTTAATATAATTATTCTAAAGGAGTTTGGGTTATCATTCTTTGAATACTTAATCTAGAATTAGGCCCTTTGAATTCTTTAAAAGAATAAGTTAAAAAAAATTATTATTTAACTAAGTTGGTAAAAGCTTTACGTTATAAGGCTATTAAAACATATCAAATTGGAAAAAAGTTACGATAAAGTTATGATAAAAGCTATAAGCCATAACAAAGGAAGAATTAAGAGAATAATTTTTTGTGTGCATTCAATTATCTATATAAGCCAGATATTTAGCTTTAGTAATAAATCGAGTAATAAATATTTGCTACTTGTTATACTAAGAAATGAGTGAATTCCCTAAAAAAAAAAATAATATCTTGTTGTAAAATATCTGCTTATAGGATATCAACATCAGAATAAGCTTGCACTCAAGTAATGATCAAGTAAAGAAATGTAATCCATGAAATATAGTTCCCTTAACATAGTAAAGAATATAAAAAATAATAATAAAGTAAGTAGACCAAAATGTTGTCATGAACTGATTGATTATATGTATAATATATGCAATGTCTTGTTAAGTAATAGTAAGATATACTAAATTTTCAATTAGCTATTGATAAAGAGTATGATTTTTTAATAGTGTGTCATAAGTGGGAGAAAATTTGACATTGTACTTAAGAAAAGTAAAAAAAAATTTTCTTATCACTGATTCCTGCTTGAGTGAGTAACTTTAATTTATATTTGACTTAAGACAAATAGTATCTAATGGCATCAAAAAAAAAAAACTTATAATCCTAAATTATAATTGGGTAAGCCAAGATCTTTCATCTTATAATGTTGACAAAGATACTTCTTAATATCATTAATGCCCTATAAATTATTTCTTATGATAATCACATCATTAACATAAAGTATTAACAAAATGATTCTTTTGACACTTTTGTGAACAAATAAGATAATATGATAAGGACTTCAAGAAAAACCAAACTGGTGTACAATAATATTTAATTTTGTGAATCCTGCTTGGGGTGCCTATTTAAGGCCATAGAGGACTCGTCAAAGATGATAGACTCTATTAGATGAATGATCATATCCAGGTGAAAGGTGCACAAACAAAGATCTCTTTGGTGAGATCAATTTTAAGAATTGCATTTTTAACATTTATCTTAAAGAGCTTTTAGTTTCAAATTATAAAGATTGCCAATAGACTCCTGACTGAAGTGATTTGAGCTACAAGTGCAAAAGACTCCTCATAGTCAATCTTATACTTTTAAGTAAAGTTTTTGATTACTAATTGATTTTTGTATTACTCAATAGATCCATCTAATATAACCTTTATCTTGTAAACCCACTTTCACTTAATAATAGATTTATTGATGGGTAACTAAATCCTAAGCGTGAGTTTTTAAGAAGACCTAAAATTTTTCTACCATTATTTATTGCTAGACAAGGTTAATATTGGCTTCTTAATAAGTTTAAGGTTCTTATAAGAAAGCAATGGTTACATAAATAACAAAATCTTGAAAATGAAAGGGTAGTTCACTTGCTTAAGAGGAATGAAGCACAAGTGGAGGCTTAGGAAGAGACTTGAAAGGAGATATTAGATCAAATGAGAAAGATACTTTAGGATTAACTAGTGGTGTTCTTGTTGAACTTATAGAAAAAAGAGCATTTATGAGAGGAAACAATAATGAAACTTTAGTATTTATAAGATCTAACATTAATTTAACAGGAGGATTAGTGAAAAAGCATTTGACTGAAAGGAGGAAAAAGAAAAAAACATCTTATGTTTCCAAAAAATGACGTTACAAAAAATTCAAAGATATTTAAATATGAGATCCCAATATTGATAGCCTCTATGCTTAATTTTATAACTATGAAAATGACATAAATGTGTATAAGGATCTAACATAGTTCATTTATGAGGTTATAAAAGAACAAAGCAAGCACATCCAAAAGCTTGAAGGGATTGATATGTATGTGGTATATTATAAAGTTACTTAAAAGAAAATATATGTTTGATGATTTGGGATGAAATATAATTGATAATGTATATAGCAATGAAAGTAACTTCTTTTAAACAAAACTCAAGGAAAAGGGTGGAAATAAAAAAGACTCAAATTATATCTAAAATGTGACAACATTTTTGTTTAGTCTATATATTTTGTTATGAGGCATGAGGGCATAAGTTTTGAATAATAGTACTAGTTTGGGAAAAAAGTTATAGAAATTTTGAATTTTTGTATTTCATAGTATTATTAATATGAAACAATGTTATCATTTGAGAAAACTAAATTTTGATTATAGCAACAAATTGATCAAACAACTCAAAACAATTATTCATAAGATAAAGTTATATATAACATAAGTAATTATCCACAAATATCACAAATTATCATGATAAACCTATGATATTAATAAGAGAGGATCCTTGAATGTCATAATTAATAAATTCCAAGGGTGTAAGGGAAATTAAATCACTCTTATTAAAAAGTAAAGCCTAATGTTTGACAAGTTGATATGGAATATAATTAAAGTCAACATTTTTAATAAAACCTAAAAGACCATTAAAAATTAAAAGACTCAATTTAAAGTAACTTGGTCAAGATGAGAATGCCAAAATACAGATAAAACTAATGCAACATATAAGTAGTTGATCAATTAAAAAATTTCAAGGAGATAAGTTTAAATAATTATTTAACATTATGACTATTTTGAAGAATTTAGCTCGTTTGTAGATTCCATACATGACAACCAATAAAAGTGAAGTGTAAGTCAATACCAAGATTACATAATTGACTCATAGAGATAAAATTTAAGGTAAAATTAAGAATTAAAAAGGTATCATATATAATTAAGTTAAAAGTAGAAATATAATTAATATGACTAATATGCATTTGAAAATTATTAGTATTATGAATAATGGGTATATAAAGAGTCACATGTTTTGATTGAAAATGTGTGTGATCAGAGGTCATATGATTATAACATCTAAAATCAACGAACCAATATTTAAATTTACTTATAACAACTAACATGGTAGAAGAGCAACTATTATATTTAACTAAGACTTATTTGAAAGTATCAAAGTCAATTTGGCTTAGGAAAACCTTAAAATCAATGGATGAACCCTTAATGTCAGTAGTGGTAGCAACAGCCTTATGAAATTTGTTTTTAAAATTAGTTTGTTGATTAAGACCAGATGATCTAGACTATTGTTTGTTAAAGCCAGATTGCTGCTTGGCCTGTAATTTATGACATTTTGAGATGTGATGTCCTAATATTGACAATTTACTTTGTATTTCATAAGAGGAGAAAAAGTGAATAAGACAATATTAGTAGGTATTGTAGGGCAATGAGCCCTCATGATGATTAAATGAGTTTTCTCAAAAAGTAATTTAACAACCACACTTTCTAATGAAGATAATGGATCACGATGAAGTAAAGAGACTTGCATAAGTTCATAATCATCATGAGAGCCATAAGAAACTACATAATCATCATTTTATCTCTATAATGTAAGAACTTAACAATAGCATAGGATAATGCCACGTAGGTTCAGAAAGTACCAATTGGTCCTATATAAGATGCATTTGAGAAAGAAAAGCATTAATAGACTAACCCTGTTGTTGTTTCAAATAATAAAGATCACAAAGTAAATGATACTAATATATAACATCACAGGTAAAGTATTGTAAGGCCAATAAATCCTATACCTCCTTTGTTATACTAAGTTGACCAAATTAAAATTTTATAATTGGAACATATGTATTGCGAAACTACGTAAGAATTTTATGATTGTTACTTTACCACTCATCAATCTGTTTAACTAATTTTTCAAATAATTCTTTTGCTACAATTGGTTTGGGAATGTTTCTATTAACATAGTGCCAGAGTTTGCACCCTTATAAGAAAGTTGTACATTTCTTAGGATCGAATAATATAATTTGTCTCATTTAAATAGTGTTTATAGGCATGGAATCTTCATATTTATTCATATTAGTAACAAGTATGATGACAAATGATAATAAAAAAAAAATACAAAGTCAAATATAAGATGTACCAAAATAGGTTTAGTCAAGAAATGATTCAATAATAGTTGAATTAAATGATCAAAATTATAAACTGTTTTGGTGAACAGGTGCAAGCACTATAGTCAAATGACAATGTGGTAGGAACATGTCAATCATGTGGTTGACACTTAAGGCACCAATAATTAATAATTGTAATAAAAATAAATTCAAAAATCGATAATAATAATAAAAGAAGAATGATATAAAAAAATAAAATTTAATAAAAGAATATTTTTATTTTTTTAAAAAATAATTTCTCCTCTCTTAATTAAAAAAGTAAGAATAATATTTTGATATTATAATAAAAATTATAAATTATAAGAGAAAAAGAATAAAAAAATAATTTTTTTATATAGTAAATTATAAAAGAGTATATCTATTCATATATAAGTATATATAAAATAAAAAAATAATAATATAAAAAAATTAATAAATTATTTATTAAATTATATTAATAAAAAATATTTATTTATTTATTTTTGACATGATTGAAATATATATATAATAAATTTAGATTATATATATAATTATATATTATTAAATTATATAAAAAATTATATATATTTTTAATATAATTAAAATATATTTATATAATAAAATTAAAATTTATATAAAATTATATATTAAAATTAAATAATATTATATTAAAATTTAAGAAATTCTAACAAAATCTATTTTGCACAATGCTCCAAGAAGTTGCAAATGAGACCCCCCTGCTCCTTTGTAAAGGCAACTTATTAGTTGGGTGCCGTCTGACCCCCTTGCAGTCAAGTTGAACGTTGAAACGTTGATGCTTGTACAAAAGAGTTCCCAGGCATGGTGGGCTATGGTGAACTAGCCTAGGATTGTTGTGGCAACTAGCTTTAGAGATTACGATGGCTATTGGAGAGGAGTTATGAGCTATTGGTATGACTTTACTACGAACAGCGTGGCAACGAGGTTTTTGGAAGGTTGTCGTGAAAACAAATTCCACATTAACAATCCAAAAAATTTCAAATGATGGATGGAAGCTTGATTTATATCGTCTGCTGCTAGTTGAGTGTCGGAGATTGCTAAATCAAGATGGGGACTGCCGCTTCCAGCATACATTGTTGTGCAGACTACCTGGCTGACTTTGACGTTATGAGCACTGTTCCAAGTCGTACAGAGGGGAGTCCCCATCTGGGTCTTGGAACTCTTCTTCATGCAGACATGGTTGGTGTGGCCACTTCCAGGGGAGGAGTTACTTAGTTTCTATTCTATTGATTTATTTTGTTTTTGTTTTCTCTTATTTTCATGTCAAAAACAAAAAAAAAGGTAGCGTAGATTATTAGGACTATATTCTTTTAATTAAAAGACTTGGTCTAACAAAATGTAGAAATTTGTCCTTTATTTGAATTTTTTGATTGTATATTTGAATTCTAATTTCTTTATTGTCCTTTATTAACTTTTAGGCGGAAAAGCGGCGCGGAAGAAGGGGAGGATGTCTCTATGACCTCACATGATCAATAGTCCAAGAAGGACTAAGGTAATTCTCTTTTTTTTTTTTTTTTTATAGAAAAATTTAGTGATAAGATAATAAGATTAACATTATAATTTTGCATTGGTATGCTATAATTTGGTAAAAATACTATTGAATTATAAAAAGTAAGTTATTACATAAATTGTACATCTCTCATGTATTTTTTTATTGCATTATTATGCAATTACTTTTTTTATTTTAAAATAAAGACAGGCAAAGTGGCGAGCTGAACCGACCATACTTTTTGTCGCCCTGTGACGAAACTGCTAGAGCATCTGGAAATTCTTCTGGATGCACACGCGCGTACCCTTCCCCTATTTCGTATTTCTATTCTGAAATTTTAAATATGAGAATCAAAGTAAGGGAGACACGTGGCGCACTATTATGCATTCTTCCTTCTTTTCCGTTGGCTTTGTTTGGAGGCCCCTCACCCCCGCTGCCTTGTGTTTGTCCACCTTGAACTATTAAAACAAAAAACAAAAAAAAGAGAGAAGAAAAAGACAACAAAATGTCAAGGTATGAGATGGTGGGTCCTACTTCTATCCAGACTTCCCTAGTTTTTCGCATTTAAAAAAAAAAAACAAAAAAAAAGGAAAAGATTTGACTGCTTATGCTGTGTCCTTAATGGATGGGCTCTAACTCCCAAGCCCATAAGTGCCTAGCCATGCCCATTTTATGTCATTAAGCCCAGATTAATTTAGAACAAGAGTGAGCCATAGTAGGCCCGGTTGAAAATTAATTGGGTTGAAATTTGTTAAAAAAGATAGAATTTATTAGGGCCACAAAAAAAAAAAAAAAAAAAAAGAGAGAATTTATTACAATAAAATTTTCTCTTCGTACGTTTGATGTTCAGATTAAAAAAAAAAAAGAGTATAGTCTTTATTATGCATTTTCAAAATTTTAGATTTTTCCAAAAGCAATTATTTGATTCAAGATTTTCCTTTCATTTAATTTGATGTTTATTTAATGTTGGATTCCATAAAAACTTTTTGTCATAATAGAAAATAAAATTATTATTAGACTTGTGAATAATAGAAAAAAAACAATTAATATCCAAACATGAAAAGTCCGTACAATCTCGTGTTAATCCCAATCTGAGTTCCAGAATTCTTGAAGGATAGAATCCTATCTCGAAATGCTGTTGGTTTTTCTTATTCTAATTTATATTTTCGATCCAAAATTATTAGTTACTATTTAATAATTTTTAAAATAATTTTATTATTTTTATATATTATATATTGTTTAATATTTATTTTATAAATTAATAATTTTAATTATAATTTATAAATTAAATAAAATTAATAATAAAAATAAAAAATAAGATGATTATTCATTTAATTTAATTTAAAAATAAAATAAAATAATAAAATTAAAAAAATTAATTTTTATTTTTTTAATATATATAAGTATATTATTTTATTAAAATTAATTATAAATATATATTTAAATTAATTTTATTTATTTATAAATATATTTAAGATATTAATAATTTTTTTATAAGAGTCTCATTTAATTTTAAAAATTAAAATTTTAATTTTATTAAAATTTTAAAAAAAAATTAAAAAAAAAATTAAAAAAAAATTAAATTTAGCCCCTAAAGGGCGGAAAGATTCCAATAAATATTTTCAATACGATTTAAATTTTAAACTAAAAGATTTTTCTTTTTCTTTTACTTTTTCTTTTTTTCCCATAATTCATTCAAAGGTCAAGAAAGTAACCCCGCTCCGCCGGTTCAAACGATGCCGCTCTGCTCAAAACGTCGCGTCGTTTTCTAGAAACTAAACGGAGCCACTTGCACTAGTACTCTCTCAAAATCTCATTTGGGGTTCCTTTCGTTATTTCTTACTTCCTCTTTTCAAATTTTGTTTTGAAGATTAGGGTTTCAATTCCATTATAATCTACCGGTGGTTTTTAAGCTTAGATTTAGGGTTTTATTTTTTTATTTTTTTATTTTTACGATTTCGCTGATCGAATTGACTTCTCTTACGTAACCGGAGATGTCCGCTTCGACGGTGTCGATCACTGCGAACACGGCAGCTCGACGGAGACATGTCGTGGGCGGCGAGAAGAAGTCTAATAACGTCGAGTTAGTGGCCACCGTGGACCAGGCTAACGGCGCCGGTGGCAACCTTGCAGTTGCCAGTGGCGGAGGCGTGGATAAAATCACTGCGTCTCAGAGCAAGGATCTCAGCCACCACTCGATACGAGGGGAGGCGGTTCTGGACTCCAGAACTTCGAAAGATCTGGTCCAAGTGAAGAAGACTGCCTTGCCCAATTCAACCGCCTCACCGCGCAGGACTCGGCGAACTGTGCCCAAGCCCGAGAAGCCGCGGTGGCTGACGGTTGTGAGTATTTTCACCAAGAATTTTGCACTTTTATTGGTATTGATAGGGTTAGCGCAGATGGTTAGGAGGCTGGTCTTGAAATCCGGAGATAGTCCCGTGGCGGGCACTGAAATTGGATTATCAGAATTTGAGGGGCGAATTGCGGAAGTTGAGTCCTTTGTAAAGACTACCTCCAAATGGATTCAGGTTCAAGTGGAGGCTGTCGATAAGAAGATTGACAAAGAGGTTGGAGGATTGAGAAGTAAAATGAGCAAGCAGATTGATGACAGGGCTTCTTTTTTGGAGACTGGGTTGAAGGAATTACAAGCCAGAAGTGAAGTACTGCAGAAGTCAATAGGAGAGATAAAGGCAGTGGATTGGTTGTCAAAGGAAGAGTTTGAAAAGTTTTATGAGGAGTTGAAGAAGGGAAAGGTTGGCGAGCATGGCGCAACTGATGTGAGTTTTGATGATATAAAGGCCTACGCAAGGGAATTGGTGGCAAAGGAGATAGAGAAGCACGCATCTGATGGACTTGCAAGAGTGGATTATGCCTTGGCTTCTGGTGGAGCGATGGTTCTGAAGCATTCAGAGCCATTTGTGCCTAAGGAGAACAACTGGTTTTCGATTAATTCTCTAGGAGGAAGGAGTGCCCGAGGAAGGATTCACCCTGATGCACTTAATATGTTGAAACCAAGTTTTGGGGAGCCAGGTCAGTGCTTTCCGCTGAAAGGAAGTAGCGGATTTGTGCAGATTAGACTACGAACGGCAATTATTCCTGAGGCTATTACTTTGGAGCATGTTGCTAAGGTAATGCTTTTGCTTTAGATGCTTGTCTATTTAGCAAAGTTGGCTTTATGTCTGCTCTTAGTTCACATTTTATTTCTGTCAGACATATTCAATGTTTTTTGTGAGATGTGTTTGTTGATCCAAGTTCATTATGGTTTGTTTTCCATAAAATTTGGCATTTATTGTGTTAGCATTGTGCAAATAGTATTCATGTGGTAGCTACAGCCCACCCTTTGTTTTGTTTTCCTTTTTGAATTTTCCAATATAGGATCCAACAAAGTCATATGTGATGCTACCAGCTTATATTTGTTGATAATTCTTTTCACCCGTCCAATGCCTTAGGGTCCTACATATTGTAGTGGGGTATTGGTAGTGTGACTTTGAATTGTTGATTTGTGTGTGTGTGATTGTGATGATTCTAAACATTGTAGTGTTTTCTCTACTTGTCTTATTTTTTATATTGTTGTCATTGTTTCCTTTCCTCTGTAGTTTCTTTTCTGAACTTTTACTAATCATTCGCCTTCATGGGAAAATCTAGAAAATAATATTATTACAGAGTCTTCAAATTATGATTGACATTGGAAGGATGATAATAAAAAATGCCGGAAAGAGAGAGAGAGAGAGAGAGAGAGAGAGAGAGAGATGGTGCATTCTTGAAAGGTGTGTTCAAGCAAAAAATTGTTGTGTTGTATGTTGTTTGACTCTTCCCCAAATTACATACTATGGGAGCATCATGCACTGGGACCTTTTTTATTTTTTTTGATATATTGTTTGACTCCAAATGAAGATGTTATGTAGACATCAGAGTGAATTCTTACCATTCATTTAAGACAAATGAAAATGTCACGGTTTTTTGTGCGGATATGTTTGCAAAAAATACTCCATGCTCAAAGGAAGTATAAGCTTTTATTATCCTTTCTTTCAAGTCAAAATGAAATTGAACTGTTTTTGAGGAAATTACAATCAGTTCAGATTGCCATAGAGTTCCAGTAAGTTTACTTTGGTTATTTGCACTGAATAATTGGAACCTATTGAGAGGACATGAAAACCATACAGTTAGCCATGTTGTTTTATGGTTTGTAGTGCTAGACAATTTGTATAATTCGCTTCATCTGAAGTACATTGGTAGTTTCCATGTAAAGGAGAGAAAGCTAGAGATTCTGAAAATGTACTTAGATGGCTTTCATACTGATGGTGACATCCATGCCTTTTGCCCTGCCTGAATTCTTTGAGAATAAACAGCACTTATCATTTTACTGCAGATGTATTGCCTTCAACTTTTCTGTGCATTGACAGTTTATATTTGTCTCTTAAATTATGCAAACAGCTTGCAATTCCCTCATTCCAACCTAATTTTGTTTCCCTGATAGTATATGCATGTAAACCATACATAGACCTTCGTATATATTTGTTATTATTTATGGCCTTTCTATTTGTGCATCCCGCCAAGATAACCCTTCTTCAAATAATTTAGGTGCTGAGATATGTTTTATTATTTTTCTATGGACAGAGTGTTGCTTATGACAGGTCAAGTGCTCCTAAGGATTGTCGTGTGTCTGGTTGGCTGCAAGGGGATAATTTTGATTTAGCTGTTGATGCTGAAAAAATGTTTATTTTGAGAGAGTTTACTTATGATCTCAAGAAGAGTAATGCTCAGACATTCAACGTGTTGGACTTAGCAGCTTCTGGTCTTATTGACACAGTCAGGCTGGACTTCACATCGAACCATGGAAGCTCTACCCACACCTGCATTTATCGCTTGAGGGTGCATGGCTATGAACCTGATGCCATTTCAGTCATGAAAGTGGAATCTTGACGCTCCGATTTCTAGCCTTATCTCTACTTTCTTCTTGCGACTGTTTTTGAGGTTGATATTCTACTTTAGGGCTTTAAACTGAGCTTCAGACTTAATGCGAGCGTAGATTTATTCCACCTCACTTTAAATGTCTGCTTTTGGGCCGTTTTAGTTTTAACTAAAATGCTTACTCTTCAGGTTAGTCATCATTTGGGCTCTTAGGAAAAATTGTAAGCTAGTTGGTGGTATTGCATGTAAATGCTCTGTATTTTTTTTTTCCTGGAAATTCGTTTAGCAAGATAATGATGTTACTGTAACACTGTTTCTTCATTGATACACTTGCGCTGTTGTAGTTGTCTGGATCATTTCTGTGCCGTACGTTAGATAACAGTGGCTGTTATGCCTGTGATTGCCTATATTGACATGGCTTCCCAACGCCACCGCGGTATTCTTCCCACAACGTAGGATGCTGGATTTTCTTTTTCGTCTTAGTTTTTCCTTATAGAGGATGGTTGTTTCATGGTATGTTGCATCGACTTGCGCCAGCTGAATCTACCAGTCTGTGTCATTGTCTGTCTATATCATTATTTTTTATTATTTGAATCGAGGGTTTCAGTGTGTCTGACGGCCTCAGCCAGGTGCCGTTAATCTCGTATTGTTGGGCCCGTTGATCCAATGGAGTTGCTGGCTAGTGGTCAAACTCTTTTGGCGTCTATTGTACTGAAGTAGTCGCCATCCACCCACAGGTTGCCCTACGCGGGGGCGGGTAAAATCTAAAACATGCTTGTACAAAGGGCGCAATGACGGAATGATTGTTGACATGTCAAGGTTCTGAATTAGTGGTTTACGTTGATTACTTTGTGAAGTCACATGCCCTCTTCGAAAATGATTCGCTAATCAAAAAGATGCTGTTTCAATCTTTTGGTCCCACGATGGAGGGATGGATGGCAAAAATAATGGATTGGCTAAGAGCTAGCCCTTCGCTATCACTACTTATTGAAAATCTAAGGCGGCGAAACACAACGTATAGGAATTGCACACGTTGTCCGCATAATTGGACGAGAGCCCTTTGAAAAGATGCATCCCTTCGTCATTTGGCAAGAATAAAGATGTTTTCTAGGTGGAGCTAGTTGGATGCTCAATGTAATAAATAAATGGGAAGTTGCTTTTCTCCAGCGCAACACTACAAACTACAAATGGCATCGAAGAAATAAAAAAAAAAAAATCTATTCTTATAATCTTCTGATTAAAAGAGAGAGAGAGAGAGAGAGAGAGAGAGGTGGAGGACTACCACCACAAAGGTTTGAAGCACAAAAATTGAAACCCCAAAAGTCCTAAGAGGCGGGGGACCCTATTTTTGGTCCTTGTCTGCTGCAAACAGACCGGCGTCCCCCTATTCTAGGATTGTGCATACTTTCGTTCCATGACTTCAATTCCTCAACTTTCCCCCGTGTGTTTACTTACTAAGCAACCAAATTTTTAAAAAAAAAAAAGAAAGAAAGAAAGAAAAAGATATACAGTATTACGAGGAAGAATTAATTGAAATTGGGGACGAGGATTCTGGGGTCCTCATAGAATGGCATGCAAAAACCATTTGCAATGTGTTTCCTTTTGGTTACATTTCTCTTGGGGGAATTACTCCATGTCAATTATCACGGGAACATCCCAGATGGCCAGAAACTTGAGATTGTAAAAATTTGAGAGCACATTGGGGAATGCTAACTTGATCGTGTAAACAAATCTAATTAATTTCCGTGGCCACACACACACACAAAAAGCTTTCTAGACATTGACTCACACATATTACAGGCCGATAAACCTTGATTTTCACAGGAAAGTGCGTGAAAATCACGGGCTAAATCTTAACATTTGAACAAAATAAAGTAAATCGTAGATTGTTAAAATATGGTTTTGCCATGCATTTTCTATGAAGGAAACTTGAGTTGCTTGTCTATTTTCCGTTCCATTCTTTATCCTTTACTAATCTTTTTTCTCTCGCCCCAAATAATGCGGTCAAAGGAAACAAATTGCGAAGTTCCAAAAAAAAAAAAAAAAGCACAAGAAAACTTGCCCGTTTCTCCATCTGGCTTTGGAAGGACATTTAAGATGCCATACCCACTCGACTGTTTACTTTCTCCAAGAGACTTCAACATAACAAATTTAAAAAAACAATAAAAAGAAAAAGAAAACTAACTCTTCCGGACGTCCTAACAGAAAATGGGACCGTGTCATAAGCTTCTTTTTCGGTCCTATCAACGTTGAGTTCTATATATTTTGTGTAACTAACATTCTGGGTACTTTGATTTTTAAGGCATCAAAACATAATAAACAAAGAAAAAAGAAAAAGGTAAAGGAAAGCCAGGTGCTTGATACAAGTTGTTGGAAAATCTTTTTGTGTTATGTTTGTTTCCTGAACAAAAACTGACCACAAAGGCCAACTGCATTGATTCTCTTCAGTTTTCCCATATAGCAAAAAGACAACCCCTTGGGTAATTCCCATGTATCCGTTTATGTTGGACAATGAAATTTTGGCTGATACTTATAAGTTCATGACATATAGGCCAAGAGTTGGCCTTCCTACAAAAGAGTATGCAGTGGTAGGTTCCTTTCTTTTTTGGTCTTTTGTTTTTCTTTTTTTCTTGTTCAACTAAGCAGGTTTCGGGGTTTCTGGTTATTTGACTTGCATGTTCTTTTGTTGGTAATTCTGATATTGAATAGTTAATTTCGTTTTCTCTTGAGTTCGACCCTTTTTTTGTTTCAGGTATTGATTGCTAATTTCTATTGACCCCTTTTTTTTTTTTTTTATGTGATGGGGGCTGATGCATCGGCCCTTTCTTTTTTTCGGCTGTTTTTGCTGGGATTGATGATAATGAAGGAGGTAGAGACATGGCCCTAGGGAATCAAGACCAGCAAAAGAAGGTAATTTTTGGGTTCCTACATCATTTTTGTGGTTTGAAATTGCTAAGTCACTAACTGGTTGGTTTTTATTGTTTGTAAATCTATGTTAGATTTTTTTTTTTCCTTATATTTTTATTGTCGTTTGATAAAGAAGTAGAATTTTTTTCAATCTTTCCTATCTGACATTGGATCTTGTGGTTTGCTACATTCAGTCACTTCTTGGAAAAATTTTCTCAGTCAAGGACGGAACCGGAAGGAAAGGGAGGAAAGCATCATTGGATTCTTGCAGTGAGTGCCAAGAGATTTTGTCGTTCTTTCTTTCCTTTTATGAACGTGGGGAAGGCAATAAGGAATCACAGTTCAGTTTTTCAGGATAATATCCATATCAATGTAATTTCTCTTTTTGTTAAAACAAGTAATGTCTTCATAAAGATGCCATTCCATTCTCTTCTTCTGGGAAGAGAATCGTAGCTTTTACTGTTACATCAAATTATTGGTCCCCTTTTACCCTTATGTAATAAGCTACATGTTGTACAGTTAGACCATTAACAAGATGCCAAAATTAGGGGTTGGCAAAGGCTTGGTGGTCAGGAATAATAGCAGTAAAATAAAATGACAGGGGAGAGAAAGGCATAATTGCAATTTTCCATGACATTAAGAATATGTTCATATTTGAAGTCTTACCTAATGCAAGAAAGGAAGCTAAGATATAATGATAGTTTATCTTGTCTCAGTCTACCAGTGGCCCAATATGGATGATTTTTTCTCCTTCCATCTCTTCTTGTCTTATTTAAGCAACTGCAACCTTTAACAGTATAAACTGCCGTCAGCAATCATTGAACAAGATTTGCCTGGCATAGTTTTTCAGTGTCCAGGATTGTCGATCTTTCGTTTCTTATTAGAACTTTTTCTCTGATTATTTGTACTTGCAGAAGCTGCTTCTGATTCAGCTCTGGAGTCTTTGTTCTTGAACCGCTTAGGCATTCCAATGCCAAGTGGGGGAATTCAGTCATTCAGGTAAGCAGCAGATGATTTTCTTTTGATCCTTTTGTCTCAAAGTGTTCGTTTACTAGGAAAATCTAAACTTTTCTTGTTGTCCTTATTTCTCCTTTCCTAGAGTTTTTGTAGCAACTTGGAATGTTGGAGGGAAATCTCCAAACAATGGCCTTCATCTGGACACCTTTCTTCAGGTTGGAAAGCAATCAGATATATATGTTTTAGGGTATGCTCCCCCCCCTCTCTCTCTCTCTCTCTCTCTCTCGCTCGCTCACTCTCACACACACACACACATGTTGGCTAAGTATTTTATTTAAATTCAACAAAAGGCACCATGTTCTCTTCCATTACTTTTTGTGATATTTTGCACAATTCTCAAGCAAGACAGCTAACTTGAATGCTTTATAAGCTTTCTATTGTTGTACTTGTCTCCTCATCAATTACCCACAAGATTGAATACAAGATAGCTAAAGATTATTTTTCTTGGCACTTGAAACAATATGGCAAATGGATGGGTTGGTTCCGGTACCAAAGAGAGAAAATTTTTAGTGTCCTTGTTGTGCAGAGACACGCTATGTTTGATTATGGTGTGGATTATTTTGTCCAGATACGTTCCCTATTTATATGGTCATATGTTTTCCTCTGATTCTTTCTTTTTACTATTCATCAGTTTTCAGGAAATTGTTCCACTAAATGCTGGAAATGTGCTTGTGGCAGAAGATAATGAGCCTGCTGCAAAATGGCTAGCTTTAGTAAATCAATCACTGAATGGACCACATGGTGTGACTAGAAGAGGATCAAAAACCTCAGCCCCCTTTGGAAGTTCCCTTCTCTTTCAAAAGCCTTCTCTTAAGAAGGTTTGTAAGAGTTTCAGGACAGAGAGCAAAAAGAGGCTGAAGGATTGCATTTGTTCTCCTGTGTTAGAAAGGAAGAATGATAATGATTTCTGTTTTTGGTGCCCACAAGCAAACAAAAAAGAAGATAATATTTCATCAGAGGATGAGGACGAATATGGACTTAGCAGCTATGCTTCTTCGGAGAGTGTTACTCCTATTGGCGTTGACCAGATGAAATACAGCCTTGTAATGGGAAAACAAATGGTTGGGATATTCCTTACTATTTGGGTGAGGAAGGAGCTTGTGCAGCATATAAGCCACTTAAGAACCTCTTGTGTTGGCCGCGGGATCATGGGCTGCTTTGGAAACAAGGTAGTTTAGCTTCCGTACACAATGCAAAATTATGTGCATACTGCACACGCCTGGAGTGGAAATCAGTCTTTCCTTCGGATGAATGTTTTTTAATACAAGACTATTGTTTTATATGCCTGAAACAATTTCAAATGTCTGATGCAGGGGTGTATATCAGTTAGCTTCTGTTTCCATCAGACAAGCTTCTGTTTTGTGTGCAGTCACTTGGCATCAGGAGAAAGAGAAGGAGATGGGCACAGGCGAAATTTGGATGTCATTGAGATACTTAAGAACACACAATTTCCAAGGATTTGCAAAACACTTTACAGTCAGGTGCCTGAAAAAATTATCAAACATGAGTAAGCATCTCTGAGCATTAAACAATGAGTTTTAATGCTCTATACTATCTTCGGTGACCCTTTCCTTTTTATATAAATTTTTGATGCTTTTCTGCCCAAATCTGATTTCAATTTGAACAAATGGTCTTAGCCGGGTCATATGGCTGGGAGACTTAAATTACAGGATATTATTGAGCTACCCCAAGACCCGAGAACTTCTGGAGCAATATGACTGGGACGCACTTTTTGACAAAGATCAAGTAAATTCTTCTACCTTCAACAGAATAAAGGAACTTTTTGTAAGCATTCTATTGCTAATCTTGGTGGGTTCCAAAGAAAAGGAATGAAAGAACAAAAATATAAAAGAAACAACCATGGTGGAAGCCTATTATCAGCAGGGTTTAGGTTTTTTCTTTGGTTAGAGGAATCCAGAAATAAAAAAGGAGGATTGGATCCTTAATTCTGGATAGGTTCCAGTTTATATCCTAGTTTCTTATGCATGTGAAAGCTCTTGATCTTTTACTTGCAGAATCCATGTATGAAACTGATTTTGATCTCATACACCAAAGTCTTAATGGTCCTGACCTTTTCACTTCCTGAAAAGGTAAACACATTGCACTCTGTACTCTTGCTGCGTACTAATATAGAATTTATGGTCCATTTTGACAGCTTAAAATTGAGAGGGATGCAGGGCGTGTGTTCAGGGGGTGGAAAGAAGGAAAGATTAAATTTGCGCCTACTTACAAATATTCTTACAACTCAGACACCTATGCTGGTGAGACGATAGAAACCAAAAGCAAAAGAAGAACGCCAGCTTGGTATGTCTGGAATCAAATGTGTATATGATGTGTGTCACTCTCAATGGAACAATTCACAGTTAATTGGATATTTGGTTAACAATTTCAGGTGTGATAGAATACTTTGGCATGGTAGTGGGATCCAGCAAGGTTCTTATGCACGTTTGGAGTCCCGGTTTTCTGACCACCGGCCAGTATGTGCAACGTTTGATGTCGATGTACAAATTATCAAAGGTGGACCAAGGAAGGAAGTTAGAGGCTGCAATTACCCCCTTTCCAGAAAATGATTACTTGTAGGAAGGTGAGTATTTCTGAGGAACACAAGCCTGTTACATGTTACTGATTGTAATATCTAAAGAATAATGCATCATGTTACTGTTTACAAAAGGCGTTTCTGCTACTAAATCACGCTTTGAATCTTTGTAAATAGTAAAATGTCTGGTTTGTTCTTTAGCCAATTCATAGCATTGATCTCTGGATGATGCTTTTGATCATTGTGCCCAAAAATGACATTGCAGATTCAATCCACCAACGTAATCATGAATACCAAACAATCTGCATACTTTGCTTACTATTCTCATTTTCTCGTTTTTCTTATTGGCAGGTTTTAGTAAACTGACCATAGCTGTTAGCAGTTTGGAGAGGATGAATACATCTCCAGATATATGAGCAATAGGATGGAAAGCTGGGTTAACTATACAAATGGGTTAATTATAGATTAGGCAATATTTTTACAGGTTGATTTTCTCCAGTTGTTCAAATCAAGTTAATCTGCATCTAATCTTCATGTGATCAATTTACATCATCTCCATGTGGGTTCCATTCCTCAAGTCAATGGAATATTGATTTCTCTCAAACTATTCTATCTGTGCACATTATTTTCTGGTATATATAATATTGCTTATATTTAAAATTCATTTAATCCCAGGACTCTCATTTGATCTAATGGTGCAAACCTCGTCAATGAGTAAACCTCGTCACCATCATTTCCTATCTGTCCAGAAATACTTGGCCAAAACATCCCAAGTAGTTTACATTTCCATTTTCAATTGCTCGGTGTGTTACAATGAAAAAGTGAACCGGCTATGGAAAATACAGGAAAACAATGGAAAATGTTCAAAACAAAAACATGGGACACGCACAATATGAGACAACAATCTCGTTCTAAATGCCCAACTCTCAGACACAACGTTTGTAGCTGGCACCTTAGTCTGGGATCTACTTATTCCCCTGCAGAAAAGCCCTCACAGTAAACTGACTAGCTTGCTTGCTGGTAACCGTCTTTAGACCCTTCCAGTGAACTTTGTTCTTGTTTGAAGAACCAGGCCCAAAATTCTGAAACTTAGTGTAGAATATAGTGTGTCCCTTATATGTTATATTTGCACATAGTATTGTCGGTTGGAATGTAAATAGAGTGCATCCTGAAAGGCATCCATGGTGCATTTGTAAAAGACCGAATGATCAGCAATTGATACTAAGGCACTGCCTGGTGCTTGGAGGCACCTGCCGTGTTCTGAAGCCCTATTTCTCGGGCAATGAAACCCTTGCCAAACACAGCTGGAGTACCCGAAACAGACGGTGAGAATGTCGAAACAAAAAAAAAAGTATTGATTGACTGTTCATTGGCTAAAATTAGGTTCTGAATGCTTCAAGTTTTATCACCAAAAGTTGCAGATGAGAACGTGGGAGTTCCATCAACAAAATTGATGTTTCCAGATACCGTTGTTGCATTGATACTGAGATGCTTGTGACAATTCCCTTTGTTGACAGAACTAGTTTCACTCCTGTTCCAATCCAGCAATGCAACCTTAATGTGAAAAGGAAGATGCGAAACTTGCTGATCGAGAAAGTAGAACCAACTCGACAGCAGCAACTCTTTTTGGTGTCTAGTTATTTCCAATGTTTAGTTTGATTATAATTTGAAAAGTACTTGCTTAGTGTTACTTTTGTAAAAGCAGAAAAGTCAAACTAATGTTTGTGGGATTAGGTGTATTTGTCCCATTCAAGTTGCTTGCTGAAGTTAACTTGGAAGCATGGGAGATTTATTGCATTCATCATTCCCTTTGTACAATTCTCCCAAAAACTTGCATCTCTCTTTCTCTTAAACCATAAGTGCTATCACAACTTTTGAAGGGTCTTAAAAATGTGAGGAAAAAACAAAGAGAGAATTCTTTTCCAAAAGACCTTAAACACTTTAGCCATTCTTAATGGTCTCTTGAAGCTCCTTTCTTGCTTTAGCACTATTTATTTTTTCAGGTGAAAATTATCCTATCTGTATAGTAAAAATTAAAATGTACTTGAGGTCTTTGGATCTCTAGAAAATAGTGGAAAATGAAGATCAAGTTGTTGCTTTCCCCAACAATCCTACAATGACACAGCTAAAACATTATTGTAAAGAAAAAGCAAAGGCGTACAAAGCTCTTACTTGCATTCACTTTGGTGTCATTGATGATGTCTTCACAAGGATTATGGCTTATGAAGGAGCAAAAGAAGCTTGAGACAAGTTAAAAGAAGAATTTCATGGAAATGAAAAGTCCAAAGGAATACAAGTTTTAAATTAAAGGAAAGAGTTTGAATCCTTAAAGATGAAAGACACTGAGACAATGAAGGAGTTTTTTGATAAACTCATAAAAACTGTCAATCAAATCAGGTTGTTAAGGGAGGAACTAATATATCGAAGGATAATTGAGAAGGTTTTGGTGTGTCCTTTTAAAAAGTATGAGTTTAAGAGTTTCTTATCAAGGACTCTAAAGACTTGAGTCAACTTACTTTAGTTAAACTAGTAAATGCATTGCAAGCCTTGGCATTAAAAAGAGCTGTCAAGCAAAATGATTCTATTAAGGCAACATTGATTGCAAAAGGCATGAAGAAACAACAAGAAGGGTTAAAAAGGTCTCAAGTAAAAGGGAAGAAAGAAGGAGAAAGCAGTAAAAAGGGAGAGAAGAAAAGGCAAGAGTATCCACCTTGTAAACATTGCAAAAAGGACGGACATGCTAAGAAATAATGTTGGTTTAAACCAAACATTCAATGCAAAGTCTATAAAAAGATAAGACTTATGGCTTGAGTTTGTAAAAACAAAGGAAGTTAAGTATAACAATCTTAGCAAGCATAAGTTACAAAGGGAGGACACTAAGAAGAGTAGTTATTTGTTGTAGCTAGCTTAATTATAGAAGTGAGCAAGCCATAAGCATGGTCACTAAATAGTGGATGCACACATCATATGACCTAGTTGCATCAAATTCCAAGCATTTGGATCTGTCCTACTCCTCTAAAATGAAGATTGGCAATGAGGAATATATACAAGTTAAAGGGAAAGGATCAATTACAATTGAAACTTTCATAAGTATTAAAACTATTTTGATGTTCTTTTTGTTCCAGAAATATATCAAAACTTATTTAATGTAAGTCAATTTTTGAAAAGATGTTATTTAAAGACAAAAGATGCAAATTATTGATCTTACTAGTTGTGAGCTGCTTATAGTAGAAATAAAGAAGAAAAATTTTCTAGTAAACTAAAATGACACACCACTAACTACATACACTCACAAAAATGGTAAGTCTAACTTGTAGTATAGAAGATTATGACACCATAGTTTTTCCTTATTAAGTTTATTACACAAAAAGAAATTAGCCCTAAATGCACCTAAAATAATTATAGACGGTTTAGTTTATGAAGTATATTAGTATAAAAAATAAACTAGGTTGCCTTTTACAACAAGTCAAGATAGGAGAATAATTAAAAAGTTGTAACTAGTTCACACAAATGTGTGTAAACCTATAAGCATAATATCATTGAACAATAACTGGTACTTCATTTTGTTCATTAATAACTTGATAAGAATATGTTGGATTTACTTTTTGCAACAAAATTTAGAGGTGTTAAAAGTCTTTTTTCAATTTAAAGTATGAATTAAGAATCAAGTAAGGTGTCAAATCAGGATGCTTAGGTTAAATAATCAAATTGAATATACTTCAAACAAGTTCAACAAAATTTTGTGCAAAGTCTTAAATTCATTACCAATATACAATCAGTCATACTCTTTAACAAAATGGAGTATGTGGAAAAAATTAAAAAAAAAAAAAACCATCATAAAGATGTCTAAATGTTAACTATTTAAGAAGAAGTTGCCCAAAACATTTTGGGTAGAGGTAGACAACACATTAGTTTATCTTTAAATAGGCTTTTAGTAAAAATACTAAATGGGAAAACCCCCTATGAAGCATGACATGCAATCAAGCCCTCAATGGGTCATCTGAGAGTATTTGGCTACTTATATTATAGTTTGATTCTTAATGCAAAAAGGAACAAGTTAGGTCACAAAGCAAAATCAAATATCATGATTAGATATAGTATTAGTGTTAATAGCTACAAGATTCACAATTTAAAGACTCAAAAAGTCATCATTAGTAGAGATATAAAGTTTGATGAGCAAGGTACATGAAACGTGAGCATATCTAAAGCTCAATCTAGAAAAAGGAGCCTTAACATTCTAATTAAATCATAACTAGATTTGGTACCGGTAACAGATAATATAGGAAAATTTAATGATGATCTAATTAGAGGGACTGAGTCCCTTACTAAAGTGTATGAGAGAACCAACATTGTTATTTTAAAGCCAATAACTTACTTGAAAGCTGTAAAATATATTAATTTGATCAATGCAATGAAATAGGAGATCAATATGATCAAAAAGAATGAAACTTGGGAGCTTGTAAATAGACTAAGTCATAAACATGTCATTAGAGTGAGATAGATTTACAAAACCAAGATGAATGCAAATGTTTTAATTAGTAAACTCAAAGTTAGATTAGTGGTAAAATGTTACACACAACTACAAGGAATTGATTACTTGGAAACCCATGCACTTGTTACTAGGTTAGATACCATTAGAGTCCTTTTATCCTGAGCTACATAGAATAACTAAAAAGTATTCGAGTTAGATACAAAGTTTGCCTTCCTAAACCAACCTTATAAAAGGAGACTTATGTAGAACAACCCGAAGGATTCTTAGAGAAAGAAAAAGAAGACAAAGTATGCTTACTTCAAAAGGCCTTATATAGGTTGAAATAAGCCTCAAGGGTTTGGTATAGCAAACTTGATGAATACTTGCTGCAAATGAAATTTGAAAGAAGAAAAAGTGAAACTACACTTTATGTAAAAGCCATTAATTTTGATTTGATCATAATTGCTATTTATATTGATGACCTATTGATAACAAATGGAAATGAGAAACTAATTGAAGATTTTAAGCTAAGATTATAAAAAAGCTTCAAAATGATAGACCTTGGTTACATATCTTTTTTCTTAAGGATGTAGATTACTTAAACATGCCAATAAAACTTCATTTGGTAGAAGAAGTATGTTAATAAGGACCTCAAGAGGTTTAAAATGTCTAATTGTAAATCAATTTTAACTCTATTAGTGTTGAATGAGAAGTTGTGCAAACATAATGGAGCTAAATCACCTAATAAAAGGATATACATAAACTTAATTGGATGTTTACTTTATCTAATAACTACAAGGCTTGACATAATTCAAGCAATAAGTCTTTTGTCCAGGTTTATGCAAACACCAAGTGAGTTACACTACAAACTAGCTAAAAGGATATTAAGATATATTAAAGGAACAATTAAGTTTGGGATTAAATATAAGAAAGGAGTTGAGATCAAGTTACATGCTGACAATGATTGAGGTAACTCTTGTGAAGACATGAAGAGTATCTCAAGATGCTTGTTTTCACCTATCTCAAGTACCATCACCTTGTGATCTAAGAAATATGAAACAGTGGTTTAATCAACTACTAAAACTGAGCATATAGCTATAGCTACAACAATCAATCAAGTCATGGCTAAGAAAGGTTCTAAAAGATTTGAAACATGAACAAATAGAGGCCACAGAGTTCAAAATTGACACCCAAGCTCAAAGAATCTTGTTTCTCATGGAAAGACAAAGTACTTCAAAATCAAATTTCATTTCAACAAAGAGGCTTAATTGGAAACGGATGTAAGCTTGATCTATTTCAATACTCAAGTTCAATAAGTTGATATATTGACCAAAGCTCTTTTTAAGTTTAGATTTGAAGGTTTAGGAGTTGAAATGGGTGTGAACAACACTAAAACTCAGGAAGAGTATTGAAAAAATTAGTTTCACTCCTATTCGAATCCAACAATGCAACCTTAATGTGAAGAGGAAGATGGGAAACTTGTTAATCAAGAAAGTAGAACTAAGTTAACAGCAACAACTCTTTTTGGTGTCTAGTTGTTTCCAATGTTTAGTTTGATTGTAACTTACTTGCTTAATGTCATTCTTGTAAAAGCATAAAAATTAAGCTAATGTTGGTGGGGTTAAGTTAATTTGTCCCATTTAAGTTACTTGTTGAAGATAACCTGGAAGCATGGGAAATGTATGGTAGTTATCATTCCCTTTATATTAAACCAAATGTGTTAAGCCCTTGAAAGGGCATTTTTGAATGAAAAGAATGTATGGTTAATCCTGCAAGTTTTACGGCACAAGGATTTCTCTTCCCTCTTTACAAGTCTCCCAAAAGCTTGGATCTCTCTTTCTTTTAAAACCATCACACTTAATGCTACTTAAGTTGTTAGCCTGAAGAGATCTTTAGATTGAAGTTGACCCGAGTTGGCTGCAGGCACGATGCTATTGTAACAAGAATCATTGTACAATGTAGCGTCGCATACAACTTTGATGGACGAAAAGATGGAGGCAGCCCTAGCTTGATGGCCACCAAAACCATTAGTCCTGGTCCCCACAATGGCTGTAACCACAATGGCCATCAACACGATTAAGAAGAGGCTCACGATGGTGATTCTCTTTTAGCTCCTTCCATGAGCCTCTAACATCACTTGATCGACTTTGTGAACTTACTAATTTCCTTTTGTTGTTTGAGTTTGAAGTTAATGCGCTTTATCAGTTTTTTTTTTTTTCCCTTTTATCAAAGAAAAAAAAAAAACATCGCAAGTATACCGGTTATTGTTTTCACATGTTTTTGCTTGTCTCATTTAACGAGTCATATGGGGAAAGGCTTGTTAAATGAGCACTATTAGGCTAAGTGGGCTTTCTTCTTGCCAAATTCAGAGGATTTTCTCGCATTCGGCTTCAGTGTTAATGAATCCAGAATTCACTACCACAATATTGACATAAATCCTTAATATTCGAGAATGAATATCAACAAGATAACTCGAATCTGGATCAATGTAAAAGAAAGGACATCAAAACGCTACCAAAACTACCATCTCGCCTGCTTATCATTCGATGAACATACCAATTTGACTATGTATAACACGCGCTACGTGCAATGCACTAGAGTTTATTTATGGAGGAGCAGTACAATTAAGAGAAAAATACAAAAAAATCTCGGAGCTTTTCATGTGAAGCACAACATATCATGGCTGAGTGCATAAAATTGCAAGAAATTAAGTTGCTGATTGAGTGGAATTTGCATGGAAAACAAACAACTTATTGGCTCCCTTGATGATGAACCAAGCGTAAACGTCTCAATAATTCTGGCTGGCACTGCTTAATTAAGATACGTCTTAAATGAAAACATTTAGTTAGTCTAGCCTCTGTAAATCGGAAAAATGATATTGTTTGTTGCTTGGAACAGAAAGAAACTAAATTGAATAGAAGGTTTTGTTGTTGGGGGGGGGGGGGGGGTAATATGAAACCTGGTATTCAACGTTGACCCAACTAAACTTAAATTTAATAATGAAAAAAATTGACTAATTGAGCCCAATGTCCCCATTTACATGTTATTAAACTAGACAATGATTCAGGCATAACTAAATTTAATCTGGGAAATAATTCAAATAAACATTTTAGGCTCCCTTCTGCCTGCTAAAATATTATGATTTCTTTTATTTAATTGGTAATATTCCTTCAAAAAAAAAAAAATTCTCGATTGGCTCGTTTCCATTGAACCTAGGACCTTGTTTGGCATTTGAATTTAAGGAAACAAAAAAAAAAGAAAAAAATTCATGTGGCTTTCCAGCGGAGGAGGCCCACTCGCACTTTTATGGAACGTCCGATGGGCTTTCGAGTTACAAATCAGAAACGATATTGTTCTCACTCCTTAACGTCAAGACTAAAACGGCGTTAAACAGTTAGCCGTTAACTGTTAATCGTTAACATCTTGCTCCATGTTTCTGCCATCGTTGCCGTGGCAAGTGATGAACCATAGTCTACTTGTTTCCCAATCTCAAGCCCTAATTCCATGGCTCTCTCCTCCAGTTTCGGCCCTCCTTTCTCTCTCCTCCGCCTCCGCCTCCGCCTTCCCTTTCACCACCTCTGTCTAGCCTCTCTGACTTCTTCTTCGGTCACCGTCATAGCCTGCCGGATCTCTGATCCTTCTCCACGCTCTCCTCCTTCCCAGGTCCCCATCCCATTCCGGCTCAGCCTCGCGTCAGAGAGGAAGATTGAGTGGAAATTCAAGCTATTTGGGGAGCAAGCGACTGCTTTTGTATCTTTCTGTTATGCTCTTTGCTTGGTAAGAAAATCACACCGATTGATTATATTTACATGTTTTTTTGTTCCTCTGTGTTTTTCGAGAAAAATGTAGGAGACAAGAATCCAACAAAGCTGTGTCAAGAAAGCTTATAATGCCGGCTATAGTTTGTGTTTTGTCTGATTTGGATCGCTTTTGTGAGTATGGATCGTTCCACCATGGGATTTTGGCTGCAGGTTTGCAAATCATGAACTGGGGTCTTCCCTCAAGAAAGCCATCCAAGAAATGTACTGGAGTTGTTTCTGAGACCGAGAGGTTATTAAGTCTCTTCTTGATACCCTTTTGTTCTGCAGGAAGCTGTTACCATAACAATTCTGCGTAGGGATGTTTCCTTGGTCTTATTCATGTGATAGGAAGTTTTATTCAGGTGTAGGCGAGGCAGCCTACTATGCATTTGTGCAGATGGCCCATGTAAAAAACAAGATCATTTATCCACACTGTCTTGCTGAATGATTTTGTAGTTGCTTTAATTTTTATAAACTCTCTGGTCCAGTGTCTTCTTTCAAATGGGTGTTCTTAATTAAATGTTTTAGCTTACAAGTAGTTCAATTTTGCATGTTGACAGTTAATTGTACTCCTTTATGGTGTTTTGTCTCTTTGGTGCTTTAGGGATTAGAGCATTTTATGAACATTTGGCACTACCCTGAAGCGTGCCCCCATCCACCCCATTCCCCCTAACAAACTAAAACAGTCCAATTTCATGGAAAATGCATGCATTTTTTGTTCATGAAAGAACATTTGAAAGAAAAAGTGCAAGTTCTTGCTATGGGGGTTGTTTCACAAAACTTGAAATTGCAAATGCTACTTGTGCATATGTAATTTGTGGATTTGTGTGCTTGGCTTCAAACTATGTCATGCCCTTAGTTCAAAATTTTCAACAGCATCATGCTTCTTGTTTTTCCATGTTATCTACGTACTTTTCTTTGCCATGATTAATTTTGTTTCCTTTCCTCTTTTAGTGACTTGAGATTTACTTTAATCACTTTATGCAGGATTTTGTCTTAAGATACCAGCTCTTCTGAGGGCATGGGAATTTCAGTTCTATTGATGCAAATTCTCCTGCTGGCATGAAATATATGGAATGCAGGCTGGGGGTACGTTGCATCGGTCAAATCTCATGCATGTGTATAGATTTATATAGGGGCCTTTTTATTTATTTATGCCTTCATTCTATTGACTGTAAATACTCAAAACATTTTGTTGAAGTTCTCTTCCTTGTGCCTACTTTGGAAGCCAAAAGATGGCATGATAATGTTGTTTGTTTTACCGAATGATGTCTGCTGTGTGCTCCATGGTTGGTAACATGATGTGTCAATTAGCAATTAGTATGTGCTTCTGCTATGGTAATGACAAGGTATGCTATGTCTGAAAGGTAGAAAGGGAGGATGGAAATGGAAGGAAATTCAGAGAGGAAGCAGAACTATGATTTTTTTGCATTTCCAGTGAAAATGCTAATTTCACCTTTTAGATTACAATGTTCATTTAATGGTGAGACATTCATGCAATAAAGTGTTATAGTTGCTATTTCCTATGGGGGCTTGAATTTGCGGGAAACTAAACATTTCCTGTTTGGGGAATTGAGGAGCAATTGACCCACACTGATGTTGAATGTTTTGAAAGGTTGTTTTGGTGCAGCTTTAAGGTTTAAGCTTAGCTTGGGCAATTTTGATATATAAGGCAAATTGTATTAAATAGGAGATGCAATATTATTTGGTCTTTGGTGATTCCTGAAGTTGGGCTTATTTGAGGAAGAAGAGATCAAGTGGGCATTTGAGCTGGAAGATTAGTTGTTTATCTAATGTGGACTCCTTTATTTAGTTTCATAGCATATTACTACTTGCCAATTGATTAGGTTCCTCATTTCTTAATTCCAGTTATGGTGGCTGAAAGATTTTGGAAGGAACCAATAGATACCAGTTAAATCTCTTTTTGGTTGGAAATAAGTCAGAATGTGTTGTTTTTTTTTTTTTTTTTGGAGGGGGGGTTTACATACTTTAATTTTTGTATGGGCTTTTCTATGTTATGCGTTGTAAAACCTTTATTCTAATGCATAAATGTGGAGAACGCTTTAAGCTAATGGTGAAGCGAGAATATCCATCGAGATTTTTGGTTCTCCTTTTCTTTCTCTTCCTGGCTAAGCAACAACTTTGTCCCCTTTGCATGCCAGATTCAAGTCAAGGTCAGTTAATCTTTGATTTTATGATTGCTTTTTACTCCAAGGATTTTGGTAGACTAGGCCTATTTATTATGGCTTCAACACTGAAAGCAGCCATCATCATGCTGACTAGGGAGAATAATTTTTATAGAAACTTCTTATTGAGATTTTAAGGGAAGCATTTGGTGGCCGCAAAATGCCGTACTGATTTGTAATTGATTTTCCTTGCCGAATACAATGCTGTTGAGAACTCAAAATAGTTCATATATGTGCATCTGCTCTACTCAGCTGTTAATCCTGCAAATAATGATTGAATGATTAAACTTTCATATTTTTCCCTGACTCAGCATGCCACATTGGTGAACACAGGTTGAATTGCCATGAGGAATGTAATTATTACAGATGAATTTTATAAATACTTTTGATAACTATGAAAGGTTAAAAATCCTTTCATGGATAAATTTCATAAATTAGGTCATTTTTGTAGGCATTTTAGGACTCACTTGACAATGTTTTAGGTGGCACATAACTTTGTGAGAATTGTTTGTTTGAAGTTTTTCTTTTCCCCTTCATGTATATTATATTAAATAAACACTCAAAACCTATTGTTAAATGACGATGTGTTTTTACGGTAACAAATATTTGGAGAATTTAATGTTGCACTAATTTGTAGGGTTGGCTTATATGTTTCATATTGAGTATTGTGTGCATTTGAATAGCTGAACTTTTCACTAGAAATTTCAAAGTACCTTCATTAGCACCCATTAAGATAACTGGTGAGTCTTAAAATTGCATCATTTTGTCAAGCTAATTTTTTTTTTTCCTCTTCTATTTACCATGAAGCTTACTGTCTTCATTTTCCTTGATTCTCTTATTTCCCAGAATATTCCTTTTCTTAAATTTCTCCCAACTCATTAAATATGCAAGCAAATCTATTTCCCTTCAGCTTCAATTTTTTTCTCATAAATATTACTCCTATTTTACAACAATAACTTCCACAGTATGAACGTTAATTTGTTCAAATTTTACTCTTTATCTTTGCTTCTGATGCTAAGTTAACATTGACCACCTGTCCACTTTTTTATTAATTTGCTGTTGCATTACCATGTTTCAAATATTGAAAGTTAGAAAAACACTTGATTGTTGGAATAACATAAAGGCTGGCCTTATCTTGCAATATGGTACTGAGTTGTTCAAACTGAATAAAAGAAAATTATAATAACTAATATAAAGAAGAAGATTTCAAATCCCAAACCGTGGACATATACCAAAAGGTTAAAATGCTTTTTGGTCTTTGAACTTACATGTTAATTATAACTTGTCCTGCATGCTTTATGCACCATATTACATTTTAGTACACACAGATTTCTTCAGAGTGCTGAGAGTGTTCTGATGATTCAAATTTAGAACTTCAAAGGAAAAGATCCCACATAAACATGCTTCTCATTGGAGTATATTCCTTAATCTTATGATCTTTCAAGTGAGAAAACTCAGATTAATCCTTGAGTTTGTACTAGAATGCAATTGCACCTTTAAGGTAAATCTTGGTTGAATTGAGATCTTTGAATTTTGAAAAAGACATAATTGACCCCATCCATTGTGACACTGAAAGATACCATTTTCTTTTTATTACTGTGCCAAACTATACAATCTTTAGACTATAATCCATTCCAGGAGAAAGAAGTCTTAAAAATAGAAATTTGATTACCACAATGGATACAGGACCCTTTTCAAAATTGAAACAAACCTCCACTTTCCAAATCTGCTTCATGAGCTCAACAAAGAACTTATTACTTTGATGTTTTGGGGTTGCATTAGGAAACAGGTTTCTCTTAAACTGCAAGATCTTCTTCTTGGCAGCAAGAGATTTATATCCAGGCAAGAGCTCACATCAGTTCCATTTATGTTCTCTGAGCTGAATTTTTTTGCTGGTTTTCTCTTGTTCGGACTGGCTGGAGTTATAATCTTTCAATTTCAAAGTTCAACCCATGGGAAAAACCCTGGGAAATAAGACAGTGATCCATAGAATGTTGTGTAAGGTTTAAACTGGATTCATTTGCAAATATTGTACCATGTTATTGTGGTGATTTTAAATTGTGGTACCTTTAATTCCAAAGAATTTTAAAATTCAATCCCTGTTGAATGAATGTTATCAATGCTTAAATCTAAGTGTAATCAATATAACTATTATTTGAAAATGTTTCTTTTTTTCAAAAAAAAAAAAAGCTATAATGAGTACAACCTAAGACGTTTTGTGGTTAAAATGGGAAAGATGATTGTTCATTTGAATCTCTTTATCAGGTTGGAATATTCTTCCCTCAATAAACTAAAGATTAAATTTTAGTGGGAAATTGGACCTAGTACATAATTGCTTGAAAATGGATGTAACGGACTGTATTAGTAGCAATCAAAATTTGTTATATTTGGTTGATGTTAGAGTTCTGTTCTTTTCTATCCTTTCATTGGCATGTTATTTGTATGTGATGCTACTTACAAATGTGTTAACAATATTTTTTGGAGGTGTTATTTAGGTGTTTCAAGTTGGTGATCACTTTACACTGTTGTCTTGGGACACATTTTACTAGTGCATTGTATTCTTTTAGTAGCAGTCAAATTGACAACTGTTTCCAGCACTCTTCATATGTGTTAAACTTGATGAGTGTAGCACCATTGGCTTGTTCTAGGAGATTCGATGTAACCCCCACAATGACACCCTCTCTGCCCCCACACAGAAAAGAAAAGGAATAAAAAGAAAAAGCCCTCTAAAACACAAAATCATGTTAAGTAAAAGAGCCAACGGTTGAAATGTAGGCTGGTGGTGGCTCTGCTTACACCTGATGGTTATTATTTTGTCATGGTCTAGTTTCCTTTTTGAAATTTTGGTTTAGAGACTTTGTTTGACCTCCTACAGTTTCCATCATCATATAATTAGTCAGCTAACCTCATTTATGGCTTTTGTTTAAACTATTAATTGATTAGAGATTTTGCTAATTGATAATTTCCTTTTCAAAGGTCATGAATAGTCCATTTACCTTAAGTTTCTTTTTTATCATCAATGCAGTACACATGGTCACCAAATTGTCAATGTGATTGAGGATTATTTTTGCATATAAAAATAGCCACATACCATCATTTCTTCCTTGTGTCTCTTTTATCTATAAATTGATTCCAAAGAGGGAGTTCTTCCTAGTATTCTGATTTATTTCACCTATGCAGTTCTTTTGTTGATTGGAACAGGCCTTTCTCTTTCACCTTGGTTTATTCTTTTGATTTATCTTTGTGACAATTGATACACTCCTCATTCATTTGCTTCTTTGTTCTTGTGTCAAAACCTCTTCAAGATTCTGGAACCCACCACTTATGGCACCAGATTTACTATTTGAGAAAATACTCACAGAAACAGCTATATCCACTAGAAAATTGAAATCCCATTGTAGAAATCTTCCCAAATTCTTTCATTCCTTCCCGTCTCAGCTGAAGCACTCTGTTTGTGAGTTCAAATTTTTGCATGCTTGTGTCCAGACTCCCAGTGGAAGCAAAATTGTGGTAGCTGAGTTGGTTACTAATGATGATCAACCCATTAATTTGTGTCGACTAAGTGGTGTTGAATTCTGTGTCCATTGGGGTCCAGTCTTGCAGGGAGGATTCAGATATCAAAGTGGTTTTAATGTCAAAGTTGAGTATTTTTGGGTTCATGGTGATCTCCACCTAACCATTAAACAGCCACAAACACTGCAAATAGATTTAGAGGCGCCTGCACAACAATGGAGGTATTTGGGAATGAGAGAGTTGAAGAAACACGACATACGCCGTAAATGCTTTCAGATTAACCAAACTGATCTCAGGGAATTTATTGCCAGCACCTCTTCTCAGGATTTAAGGGATTTGCTTGAGAATTATGAGCCAATGATGGTAACCGTTCATACATTGCAAGGGGTTGAAGATGGGCAAATTCAGACTGTCAGCACGAGATTCCATGATTGGTCATCAACTGCTATTAAAATCAATTGTAAGAAAACTATGGATAAGTGCCGAAATTTGTTCGAGGTGAATGGAATTATTTTTGTGCTATACCGATGGATTGCTGGGCAGCTAGAGATAGGCATTGGATTACCTGGTCAAGAGTTGCCAGATTGACTTCCTCTTGTCCAAATATGAGTCTATATTCAAGTAGGTAAAACTATTTTCTTCAGTCCTTTTTGTTCTAGCAGGACATCTAAAAAACATTTTTAATGGGTTAGGATTGGTGGATATCTGTATGAATGGGTTACGGCATCCTCTGGTGATCAATGTGTTGCTGCTAGTTATAGTTTTGCTCTACTGTTTTTTTAGTGCTGTATTCTTCTGTTGTTGCCTCTGGTTTATTCTGTTTCCTTTTCTCTGTCTAGTTTTTGTCTTCAGGAATTCTGTTTTCTCATTTTGTCATGTTATTTTCATCTTTTATTTTGTCTGAAATGTTTCCTCTCAGCAAAGTGTATTCCGATGTCTTGCCTTTATTCGTGGCAATGCTTTAATGAACTTCTTTAAACTATGGTGTGTCCCTGCAATGCATGTCCTCATCTCCATGGTTGTGTGTGTTCTTCATAGTGCCTAATATTTTTTTGATGTGCTAATGACTAACTTCACGATGTTTTATTTCACTTTTAGGCAATAACGTGAGAGAGTTTGGAGTAAAAGGGCATTCCAGTGCACAAATCTTACATTTGTGAGGTAGGAGAAGTTTGGAGAAAAGAAAACTATGAAAGTAGCTGAAAAGAACTCTGCTCTTTCTTCTATCATGAGTTCGTATGTGAAATGTATCAAATGTTCATGTTCTAAATACAAATATGATATACTAGATTATTAGTCACCAATGTTCACTTTAACTATGTGATTAGTCACTAGATGTTCGTGCTAGCATGATGGTATGATATGCTACCAGTGTGCCCCATGTTGGCATGTCATATATGAGAGTTTTTCTCTTGTCCATCAAGAAACTTATTGAAATGACATACTGCACTGTAAAGTGATAAACCTTTCCCATCTTACAAATTTTCTCGCCATTCATCAGGTGATTTGAAAACGAGAACTCTAGCTAAAAGATTGAAGGTTCTCAAGTTTCCAGTGAGGAACCAATGATGTTTTTATGAAGAAGACACCATTTCGTCCAGGTCTTCATCCTTATCCTTGATTTAAGCGAAAATAACCAATTCAATAGGCCATAAGTGATTTTTTTTGTTCTCTTAATGAACCGCAACTATATACCCTTTGCTTACATTCTAATCAAATGGTCAACTTCTGACACATTAAAGATTATTCTTACAAACAGTTGAACACTATGATGGTTTTAGTTGGATGTTATTCGCTTGGTTTTTTGACCCCTGGGAGTTTAAATTTGCTAAAATTCTTTCTACATGTCGATCTAGACATAAAGATGCAACCGGTCGATTGGACCCAATTCTATGATTGATAAATGTAAATCGTACAGAAGGAGATTGAATAGCCATAAGCAAATGTATGGAGGAGGAATGTCAAGAGTTTTTTGTCGTTACCTGGATAGCCTACGTTCTAAGAGATCCTCGGGAAGTTGCAGAGGTTTGCAAAGCTAAGAGTTTTGCCACATAATACTTCCTAGAAATTTGTCCCAACAAAATTCTTATTAGAATTTAGCGATTAGTTAGTTTAATATATTTTAAATACGCATTCACATTATACAAATATAACAATTAAATATATATTTATTATTTTTTTCATTGATTGAAGTAAAAATTTTCTTTATTTTATTATTGCGTTCTTTGAATCCCATAATGCATTTACTTTCAAATATATTTATATGCTATCATTAAATAAAATGTGCAACTGTAATCAAAGAGGTTTCCAATTAAGAGTGCGTATAAAACTTCAGAGATTCAGGGAGTTTTTGGTTTAACTCTTTACCCTGTTGATTATTATTGAGTCCCAAACAGTAGACTCGATGGTGTTTAGTAAAATTTTTTAGGTGCTTTCGTTGTTACGTTTCCCTGCTAACCTTCTCAAAAAGTATATAATAATAATACTAATAAAAAGACTGAACTAATTTTCAAGTGAACTAACTTATAATATTTTAGACTAAATTAATCTTAACAGTATTGTTGTAATTTTTTTCGAAGTTTTCTCTTCTTACACAAAAATCTCTGGCCAATCGATCCTTATTCTGCGCCTCAAACTCTATCTTTCTTATAATTGCGTACATTTTGTTTTTGTGTTTTTTTTTTTTTTTTTTTTTCATTTTTCGAAGCTCTGCAAACCCACTGCAAGGCCTGAGAGATTCCATCTGTCTCTTGGTTGCTTGCTGACTTCCAATGGTATCCATGAGACAGGAAACAAGAAGGATCTCAGATGAATATGAAGTGTCACAAATCCTCGGAAGAGGTGGATTCTCAGTTGTCAAGAAAGGTACGAAGAAGGGTGGTGGATAAAGAATTGATGTAGTCATCAAGACACTCAAAAGATTGGGCCCATGAACCCCATCAGGAGTCCTGCCCTCCCGGGGCGGGGACAGGGGTGGGGAGAAAAGCGTTGCTTCCCTGACCTTTCCAGGGTGTAATCGAGCATCAATTTCTGATGCACTTGTCAGAAATGAGATCTTAGTTACGAGGAAAATAGTGGAGAAAGTATCTCCCCACCAAAATGTCATTGACCTCTATGAAGTCTACGAGGATCAGAATGGGTTGCACCTTGTGCTGGAGCTTTGCTCTGGTGGAGAATTATTTGATCGGATCGTGGCTAAAGACCGCTACTTTGAAACCGAACCAGCTGCGGTGGTCGGGCAGATTGCACAAGGGTTAGAGGCTCTTTACCAGGCAACTATAGTCCACAGGGACTTGAAGCCATAGAACTGCCTGTTCTAAAATATGAGGGATGATTCTACCCTCAAGATTATGGACTTTGGATTGTGCTCTGTCGAGGAGTTTACTGATCCTATTGTTGGGTTGTTCGGCTCCATAGATTATGTCTCACGAGGAGCTCTTTCTCAAGGCAAAATCAGCTCAAAAAGTAATCTGTGGTCTTTGGGAATAATCCTGTATATTCTGCTTTCCGGGTAAGTTGGGTTGTTTTCCTCGTATCCACTCTAGAGTAAGGTTGTGAAATTCCTCCTCCCTTTCCTAGCTTCCCTTGGTGGACACATTTCCAATTTCCTTTCTTTGTCATCAACGTTTCGGGGATCCACCTTTCATTGCACAGTCAAATCGGCAGAAGCAACAGACGATATCGGAGTATGTTGAAAGTAATCACCCATTCCAATCTTTAAACTTCTTTCTTCATATTTGAATCTTAATCCTCTATCTATGCTACTGCAGGGTGATTTCAGTTTCTCTGAGAATACATGGAAGAATATCAGTTCATCGGCAAAACAACTGATTACAGACCTTCTTCAAGTTGATCCTCAAAGAAGGCCAAGTGCTCACGATGTAATGGCAATCAAGCATTTAAGTTGATGACTTTATCTCTGTTATTACTCAGGGCAATTTAATTGGGCGACCAGTTTTTCCATGACATATGGAAGCAGGTCGTCAATCGTCCATGGGTGATGGGAGATTCAGCCAAAGAGGAGCAAATGGACCCTGAGATCGTCTCTCTATTGCAGAGTTTCAATGCCCATCGCAAGCTTCGTGCTGTTGCAATAGCTAGTGTCTGGAGTAGCACAATTTTCCTGAGAACTAAGAAGCTAAAATTTTTACTGGGTTCCCTCGACCTTAGGGAGGATGAGATTAAGAACCTCCGGATTCAGTTTCAGTACCTATGCCTAAGCCTTCAGCTTGGATAGAGTGCAAAAATGTTTTATCAGCACTGGATAGCAGAAAGATTGTAGATTAGTTGGAACATGCCATCACTAACACCGCTGGCACCCCGCATTTTTTATCTATTCGACAACAATCGTGATGGAACAGTTGACGTGAGAGAGATCCTTTGTGGGTTCTCCATCCTGAGGAACTCACAAGGAGATAATGCACTGCATCTTTGCTTCCAGGTGCATTGCTTTCGTCTCTGTTCTCACTTGACAGATTCATATACTACTCAAGTATTCATAAAATATTTGGTTATACAAGCTAGGTCTTGGCACATTATAAAGTTACCGCTCCACTGTAGCCCCAACAAAAAGCTGCAGTGAAATAAAAATTTGAAGAGGTTCTTAAAAGGAGTTCTGAAAAATTGCCTAAGGCTCCCATTTGTTGCTAAAAAGCAGAAGTATCCAATCTGAAGACTTGCATCCACTTTCTGCCATATATTTTGGCCAGCCCGTCCACTTTTCTCCCTTGCCCTTTGCAGCAAGTAGAATCACATGGACTCCTGTGCCCTTTCTTATCCTTGATGCCTTATTCATTTGATAATGTTCACTTTAAAATGATCTTATTTGCATAGTTGTAAAGAAGCAAATAGAGAATTTAAAGAATAGTGTAGCCTAAGCAAATTCGGCTTATGTTTCTATTATCCATCAGATGTATGTCATAGACCGATCTGGATGCATCACAAAGGAAGAAGTTGCATCCCTCCTCAGAGATCTTGATATCTTAACTATCAAATCAAGTATTAACTGCTTTGTAAATAAGATAACAGGGAGATTTCCATTTGAGCAGGCTTTGCCCGAGGACTGCCTTTCTGTTGATATTACAGAACATGGGAAGTTGGATGAAATTTTCGACCGCATGCATGCCAATAGTGACGGAAAGGTCACCTTTGATGACTTCAAAGCTGCCATGCAGAGGGACAGCTTCCTGCAGGACGTACTCCTCACCTTACTTCAGCAAAAATAAATCCCTGCTTTATGCACTGGCCATAACAAACTATCTTTTCATTTGAGCCAACCCCATCTCTTTTGACGTTCCTTTTGTTTTTTAACTTATTTCAAATTCTTTTCAATCGCTGATCTGAGATTCATTGTGGTATAGACAATAGAGATGAAAAAAAAGAAAGCTGTCTCTGGTTTCACTTGGAACATTTACATTGCAACACGTAAACTATTAGAAGAAGCATATAAATCAGCGATCCTCCTCAACAGAAGCTTGGAGAAGTCATGCAGATGCAATGCTAATTGATGGATGAGCTTGGGAGAAGTCAGCTGCTCAACTTCAGTTGCCTCCCTGCGTTTCTCTCAGGTGTTTATCTGCAGATGGACTATTTTTGTTGGCTCATTCAACTCTTTATTCTAGCTGATATGAATCCTAGCACTGCCTTGCATTCCACTAAACTTGTTCCTTTCACCTACCTAAAAATTACAATATTTTCTATAACTGAAACCATACAAATAAGATGTTATTATAAAATAATATTAGAGTTTAAGACATAATTTATTTTTATATCTGTCCAGCAGTTTTAATTTTTTTTAATTTTATAATTTTTTTATATGGTATCAAAATTTTTATAATTAAAAATTTTTGAGTTCAAATGCTTATCGTGCATTGGCGCTCTTAGCATACTTGGCTTGCATGCGAGGAACGTGTAGTTTACAATGTGACTTAAGCTCAATCCCACTGCATACGTATCAATAGTTACAGATGCTTGGAGTTTGGTGAAGTGTCACAAGTCATCTTTAAGTTCCGTTCGTGTCGCTAAAAATAATTACCTTGATACAAATATATCCATGAAATTAAATACCAAAAATTAAATTGTCTTTTTTTTTTGGGCCGGCGGGGGGGGGGGGAGGGGGAGACTAATTACATGATGATTTGCTAACTTTGTCAAATATTAACATTCTTTTTTTTTTTTCTATTGAACTTACCGTCAAGTTCTACCTTTCTTTGAGGACAAACCTGTTTGCACGCTGAAAATTTTAAAAAAAAAAAAATTTAATTTAAAAAATTTCTCTAAAACGAACAAAAAGGAATGGTTACAAGCACTCTGGAGGTCATTGCACCCAACCCATCTTTGTTTTCTTTCTTTCAAGGTGTTTGTTTGTGTGCTAAAGCCCTTAAGGAGCGGGAGTGGGCAAAAGAGATGGCTTTTGGATTTTAACTTCATCCAGTACATTATTTCACTCCACTGTTTTTTTTTTTTTTTTTTTTTATTGTCACCTAAAGATACACATGAGTATTCTTTTTGAATGTCCAAATTCTACCTTTTTTATAGTTTTTTTTAGAGCATGTATAGAACAGTTTCATTGTTAAGTTAAAAATTATTAATAAACAGTTGAAGTATCCCAAAAAAAAAAAAGAAAAAGAAAAAGAATACAAGTCTCAGAAAAAATGTAAACTTGTAAATAATTATTTTTAAAATTTACTTAAAAAAAAAAAAATCGTGTTCAAAACTGGGCATTATGTGAAGGGTTGCAGCAGAGTGCAACCTTATTCCTAGTATTTAATGAATAATGAAAAATAAATGACAAAATAAAGAAGCCAAGTCATTGCGAAAAAACAAACCAAAACAGGTAATCTTTTAATCGCTATTTTATGTTTCCATAAATCACTAGATTTACTTTTGTCCCAAATAGTCATTTTCACATTGTGTCAGCAACAACAGCTAACTACGATGATTATTGATCAGCGGAAATTATAAATTATCTCCGAAAGCAAATATGTAAATTATATGCAATTCTCATTCTGTAGATGTATCTGTTACAAGGGAGCTGTATTTTATAGGGTTAGATGTAAGCATATTCCAACCTGATTGCTGGTAATGAATGGAAGTATTAGCACACCTGACTATAATTAAGACTTGAATCACTGCAATTGAACATTCACATGATACTACACAGATGCTTGTAAACCAAGGGGAAGCACTACGTCAATACTTCTGATGCAGCAAGCCATTTTGATGTAGCCATTCTGACAGAGAGACATCATATTTGACATAAGAATTTCTTGCACATCCTCTTGCTCACAGAGTACATTAAAATGATCAGTGCAAAATATCCAGAGTCACCCCAGATGTCAAAATGTATTAGTTAAATGTGCAGCTACAAATGAAAACCCAACTATAAATTCAGTATTTTCTTTAATTTTCTTCTCCCTTCCAAAATGGAATGCACCATTTTCACCATGGATTTCGCACAGTCTAAAAAGCTAACCCTTTTTCTCAGTTTGAAATGCTCTACAGATTGTGAGTCTATGCCAACCTATTACTGTGCTTATGACATATAGATATTTAATGCAAAGAACTGCAAAGCTTCCATATAACTTAATCCCTACATTAACTACTCATCTAGCTGAACTTCTGGATGTCTTTTAATGGACACAGTTTCTCTTTAAGTAGGCAACACATAAACCCCTTTATCCTAGTCGATTGCCTTTTGTTCGGGGTTAGGCATCACACAAGGTAAAAGGGTAACAGAACTGCAATTGTGTGCTTGCTCTTGACTGATGATCATGGGGTATAATGCAAAATAACAAAATCCAAAAGATTCCAGTATTAATTGACACTGCAGTGTGCAAAGCTTTAATCCACATGGCCGCTATTACTCTAAAGCCAAGCTCACTGCCAATGTCAATAAACAACACATTGATGAGATGGGATAATTGAGGTTCCATCATTACTAATTACAATAATTCTGAGATTTCACTGCAATCATCTTGCTACTTTATTTTCTTACATTAACAAATTCCAAATTGTGTAGGCAATGTAATAAGAAACCTTATTTTTTTATTCCTTTGACAAGTTGGCCCCTATGACTCTAGCCAACAAATCATCCTCTGCATCTTACGTTGAATGCTTTTCTTTTGTATTTTGGCCTTTCCAGGGTTCTGGGACCATAATGATCTATATAAAGCATATAAAGCAGACCCTTCAGGCCTTTGGCCTAATTATCAGCATCATCACTCTTATTGCAATACAACTATTCACAGTTTCTTGATTTATTGATGCTTTTGTGGTTCAATTGTCACTAATGTCTTCATCTGCCTGTTGCATTAGTTTGTCACCAACTAAAAGCAAATTTATTCACATACAATATAAAAATTCCCAATCCTCCAAGAGATTGAGATTAGACTACACATTTTTATAATTTTCTTTTTTTCTTTTTTTTTCAATCATGTGGATTGAATAATCCAGGCAGTAAGAGGAAGAGTACACTTACACTCTCAAAGTTGCTCACGGATATATGCCATTGATCTCAACATCGAACCCAGTGTATCTTTAGAAACCTGAAATTTCACCTCTGTTTCTCCAGTTGTCGTCTTGGTATCTTGAAGCTGGAAACCGTAAGTAGACAGTAACATTTGTTACATATTCCACATGGTACAGGTCAAGCACAAAAAGTCAGCTTCACACATTGTTCTCAATAGTTTATACATCTAGACTAGAGAAGCTGCTTTCGATTGACAAATCATAAGATACCTTTTCCTTTGTCAGAGATCAAAATGACATCTATGAAGCTACAGGAGATAATTTAAATATATAGAAACAGCCAATCTCTCTTAAAGCTTGGCTACAGTAGGGGAAGAATTAACTATTCCAAATTACATGTCATGAGAGGTCATTGAACATTATAAATAGTCTGTAAAATAGGCTTTTGAAAAAAGGGTTATTATAAAGTCATAGTCCTAGAATGGGGTAACAGAAAATTTATCGCTTTGAAGAATGTGCAAAAGTCTAGATGTATACAAATAATGAGCCATAATTTACTTTTAAGAAAAAAAAAATGGTGAAAATTATAAATGCATAAGAAGCCTGTTACACTGGTGGATTGGGGGTATCTTGTTTCAGTAATAACAGCTAGATGTCATGGGGCCATTACTTTCTCCCCAAAAGACAACCTGTTGGGGTGTGCAGTACACCACACCCGCTTATATGGCCCAAGGTCCCCCTATTCCTTGACGATGTGGGACAGGCAGAGCAACCCGTCACATTCTCCCACACCGAATTCATCGACGTCCTCGTCGATGGCCTTGGACACACACCGAGGCTCGGCATTCCACGCCAGCCTAGATCCTGGACACGCACCGAGCGTCGGCATTCCGTGCAGAGTCAAGGTCCCAAGGCGGGAGGGGTAGGCTCTGATACCACTTGTCACGGGGTCATTACTTTCTCCCCAAAAGACAACCTGTTGGGGTGTGCAGTACACCCGCTTATATGGCCCAAGGTCCCCCTATTCCTTGACGATGTGGGACAGGCAGAGCAACCCGTCACATAGAATCCAAAAAAGTACTAATAAATTTGGCAACACTAAGTTTGTTCCATTTTACATGACAATGGTCCCTTACTGTAAATCTTCAAGATTTGTCAAAAACTTCAAGAAATTGGTGCGGAAAGGAAAACGTGAAAATTTTTAACTGTGCACCTTGTGTTTATCATGCCAAATACTCTATTGTTCATAGAGAGACGTCACAGTTTATTCTGTTAGCAGAAGCCCAGATGGTGCCAAATGTAGAAACAGTGAACCAAATAGAAATTGAGAAAAAAAAAAAAAAAAAGAACAAAATTTCCAGACAAAGCCTTAAATGCATTGAACAAAAAGGATCCAAGAAATAAAAAAAACACAAAAATATAGTGAACTTAAAATCAATAAGAAAAAATTTCAAAAAACCATGCCAGAAGTGTGAACATCTAAACTGCTCATCATATCACCTGCTCCTAGCCATACCAAGTCACCCCAATGTTATGAAAGGAAACAAGCTTCTAAAACACACTGTTAATCATACCTAATAGTGCATGATATCCAAAAATCTTAATTTGAGGAGGCATCTAGAATCACATATTCATCTAACATGGACTTGAAACAAGACATACTGAAGAAATTTTACACACTAGATGGAACAACCCCAATATTACAAGCCAAAAGCTTGCTCGGAAATTATAAAAGAAAAGACAAGATATGAAGGAAACATAATTTTATGTACCTTCAAATTGATGACAGCAACTCGATTGGCTGGTGTTGACAGCTGCTGACCAATGCGGGCCATGGATTGCAACATTGGCTCCAATGTGACCCTTGTTAACCTAAACTGCACCTCTGAGTTCCCAGATGGATTCTTTCCATAATCTTGGAGCTAGAGGGGTGAGAAAGGTACATAAATAATTGGTAGACTTCAATAGCAAAAGAAACTGGTTGTTGATTGCCCCATTTGGTGTTATCCATGCTTATTTATTGTTTAGAAATGCATGGATTGGCCAAACAAATATTTACTTAATTGAAGTAAATTTCAAAGTGCTTATAAACAAAGAGTTCTTCAAAACATGATATTTTAGTCCTCAGTGGCGAAAACTTTAAATCAAAATGAGAATGTTTCCAAATTTGATCTAACCCCAAAAATTTCACTTTTAACATTTAAGGACTAAAGATTTAAATTTTTTAAAACCTTAGAGACCAAATGGTGGAGCATTAACATTTGGAATCCTTACGTGTAGCATGCACAAAAACACAAGGACAGCAGTAGTAATTTTCTTTACATATATCAGTGGAGACTATAAGAAATTTCCAATTTTATATCTATTGAAAATAAGACTAATCTATTGCAAAATGCAAGAATCATTTAATGTTTAACAATTGAACTAGGATTGGCTCACTAGCCATGTTGAATTAATCACTATTACTGAATTCAAAAAAGGTTTACTGGGATTTAAATAAATCAAAAGGTATTTGATTCAGTTTTCATCATCCAGCTAACCTGATAGCACATTAGCAATTACCATTTTAAAGAACCAAAGCCACTACAAGTATAATTACTCCATGGAAAAGTAAGCAATGTAACACAATTAGCCTTTGAAAAATTACAAAATGCTATATTTAACTATTCGCAAAAGGATTTAAGCATAATGAAAGGAGAGGTGGCATACCTTCAAGTTGATGACAGCTACCTTTTCAGACGAGGAGCCAGTCTTATTTTCTATCACCCAAGTCATGGACTTAAAACAAGTGAGAACCACCTTGATGAATCAAATGAAGCACTCAATTAAAGAAAAAGAAGAAACTGCCAGAATAAGCATATAATGAATGTTGGAAAGTTATTGAAGCTTCATACCTTGTTATCAGACAGGCCACCATCACTGTGGACAGACACAGGAGCCATACTGGGCTGATCCATATCAGCAACAGGTACTCCCACATCATTAAGATTAAATCGTTGTGGTATTGCATCTTGCCATGGCCACAGTGATGTCACCATTTCAGGAACAGATAAGGGGGCCTTGTTGATGTCTTCTTGGCCATTTCCAGTCCTTTCAGAAATAGGTGGTGTAACTTTAGCAACATTTTTCTTAATAGCAGCAACCTTTTTCTCACCCTCTCTTAAAGCACTCATTGCTGCATCATAAGTCTCAACAGCATGTGCTCCTTCCTCTGCAAATCTGATTGCTTCCAAACACAAATTGTTGAAGCGTGAGGTCAGAGTTCCCATGCTATATAAATCTGCACTTTGTTCCTCTAACCCAGCCCAGTTTTTGGCATTCCTTGTCCAACGCTTCAATATGTAATCAGATGGGAGGGTAAGAACATTCGTTACTGTAAAGACAGTCAATATATGTCTGCAGAGGATGCCACAGTATTCAAACATCTGACAGCTGCAACTTGACTTCATCTCAGAGAAATCCAGTGTCACTATGTACGCCTTGTCATCTTGTTCATATTTAGCAACCCTGTATTTACTGAACACCCCATCATCCCCAATATAGTTCGCTGTATACACAAAAGTTTCAACCAGTTCATCCTGAAATTTAGCAAACACCTTCTTGGTATAGAGATTTGCTGCCTGTTGCTCCATCGGTGATGGTGTCTTCAGCAATGGAGTGGTGCAAATTGTATCATAATCTGCTTCTATTTCCTTTTCAAGAGAATGTTCTAGAGCTCTTTCATACTGCTTGAAGAACATGGGTAATGTTGTCTGTTGATTCACATACCCATTAAAAAAAGAGCTTACCCCTTGATTTGATGAGAGTGCTGCAAAAAAATTGCCACGAAAATAAACTGGTGCCCACTGTTTCCGAGCATTATACACAGCCTGAAGCCACTCATTCCTTTGAAGATCATATTTATCAAGGAGAGAGTACCATGACGATTCAAACTCTTCAATTGTCTCAGAAAAGTTGATGCAGCTATAAAGCTCCCCATAGAAGGAAGGATGAACGAGGTATATATGAGCCAACCTTTCTTGGCCTTCTCTCAAGATATGCCATTTGCAGATGCAATGGCGAGTTTCTGGAAACACCTGAGCAACTGCCATTTGTATTGCTCTGTCTTGGTCTGTAGTGAAAGAAACAGGGGGACGTTCATTCATTGCAGATAGCCAAGCCCTGAACAGCCAAACAAAGGAGGACTCAGATTCATCTAGCAGCAATGCACAACCAAACAATATCATCTGACCATGATGATTTACCCCGGTGAAAGGAGCAAATGGAACCTGGTATTGGTTTGGCCTGTACATTGTGTCAAAAATAACTGCATCACCAAAGTGCTTATAAGCCATCCTTGATTGTGCATCAGCCCAGAAGACATTAGTCATGCGGTTATCATCATCAAGATGTATTGCATAATAGAAGCCAGGGTTCTCTGCCTGCATCTTCTTGAAATAGTTTAGGAGATTTTGAGCATCCCTTCCAAGAGTCCTCTTTCTGCTAGGAGGCCTGACATGGTTTTCATGCACGGATGCAACATTTCTAATTGGAAGAGTAGGTTTTATGGGAGAGGTATTCATACTGCGATTTGAATCATAAGATACATGATTTCCATCCATGGAAACATATATATCACCAGTGGTGTCTAACACCTCAGCCACATTCCTGATGGCACCGGCAAAATGCCTGCGAGGTCGAATGTGATGGACCTTGCTATGAGTCGCTAGAGAATGATTATGGTTCTCTACAAATTTTGTCACAACCCAATTGTCCAAGTCCTTTCTCCCTATCCTAAGCATTGCATTGCAGCTCTCAACATTTTTCCTTTTAAAAACCTCTCTTGAGCACGCAAAATCCCACGTTACAATCGGCCCATCAGGCTTAGTACGCATAAACTGACCTTCACGAGTACTAAAACCCATACGCCTGGCATATGAATCATAGAACATCTTTGCAGCACCTTCGGATTCAAATTCCATACCAACACAAGGTGTAGCACTTCCATCATCTTCCTCATTTCTTAAACCCCTTTCCACAGATTTGTCAGTTAGATTCTGTCTGTCAGCCTCATTGGGAAGAGCACTCCCAGACACATGATTGTCCCCTCTCCCTAATCCTTCAACATCCATACAGGGAGAATATGGATCCTGATTTCCCTTTCTTTCTCTAGGCAGGTTGCAACGAAGTCTTCATGCTGACCGGAAGCAACAACAATCTGCATTAGACACCCACCTGTATAAAAATACATTACCCCAAAAAGAGGAACACACAAAAGAGTGAATTCACCAAAACCACAAACATCGTTGAAGTGCAGTCGGTCTGTATCACATCGAGTCATGTAAGAATTTAACAATAATCCCATGTTCCTAGAAATTTCCTCACTTCTTGAACACTGATCACAAAGCCCAATAAATAAATAAATAAAACAATCACAAATTAAAACAACCCAAATCACGTCCAATACGGAGGAGCAAAACAATGTCCAATCAACCATAGCTTAACCAACAAGTAAAAAATAAATAAAAAATAGAAAAACACGAAGAAGAACGAGAGAAACCGACCTTAGAAAAAGAGTTGCTTCGTTGCAGTTAAATTATTTTAATAACTTCTTCTCCTTTCCTTTAATTTATTTATATATATTCTTCTGATTGAAATGAAAAATTAAACAAAGGAACGAAAAATAAAAATGAAAAAGGAAAAAGAAACCCACTTCCCTCTGCCTCTTCGCGGGGACCTGGGGTGGTTTTGTCTATTCACTTCTTACGTTGTACTACTATTACTACTGCTACTACGACTCTACTGTTCTGATTTGTTGGAGGATAGAAGGCGAAGAACGCAGATAGAATGAGACAACAGCTCTGTCGAGCTGTTTGTTGTTAACCCAACCCCGCTGCTCCAGTGTTTTTTTTTTTTTTTGTGAGAATAGCTCCAGTTTGTTGTTAATTCCATCTCGTACCCCCATTTTCTTTGCATTTTAACATTTTGACCCTCCTCTCTTTTCTCCCGTCCTCGTCCTAGTACTTTCGACCGGCTTTCGTGTTTGCCCGACGGAACACGGGAATCCTATTCCCAGGTTGAATATGAGTCTGTGCAAACATACGCACGCATTCACCCCGAACTTGACGACTCCGATTGAGCCCTTTTTTGGGGTAATAATTTGATAACTTTCAACAACAAATTAATTCGTAATCTGGCCATTAGCAACAACAATGCCATATCTTTGGAGGTTCATTCTAAATTGTAAACTCAGAAAAATAAATATTATCAGTGAATCAATATAAAATTTTCTTTTTTTTCTTTTTTTTCTTCTTTCCAAAGTATGCATAAGAAAACAGTCTGATTATTTAGCTAATAAAATTTTATTGTCTGAAATTAAATCTACACAAAGATAGAAATTAATATTTATGTCTCGAATTAAATAAATAATTTTAATAGATATAATTCGAGTTTGAATTATATCATCCATATCTCAATTGTAATAATCTTTAGACGGCAAATTTTTAACCAACCAGGGGCAACAGTTAAAGCTAGAGTAATTCATTTGCGTAAAAGAGCACATCTTAAATCGACCACTAGCCACTCGTGATTGACTGGTCCGAATGCTGGATTCACTACTCACAACTTCAGAGGATTGCTAGCCACGGTCACTTTTATTTTGTCTTTTTTTGCATTCGCCGTATGAAATCAACACGTGGCAGATGTACGGTAACATCTAATGTCTAATATATTTTAACTTAAACGGATAAAATTAAAACTAAATATAAAAAATTATTTTTTAATTATTTATAAATTTTTAAAATTAATCAAATTATAATTAATTTATTGATTATTGTCCACTTTTGATTATTAATTATTAAAATTAATAATTTTTATAATAAATTAAACTAAATTATAGTACAATTTTTAATTTTATTTATTTAATTAATTAATTTAATTTATTTTCTATAACTTTCATTTTCATACATTATATTTTATGTTTTCACGACAATTTCATTATCTCTCTATTTCTCTCTCTCTCTCTCTCTCTCTCGCTCTCTCTCTAGAATTTTTGGTTGTTGTTTTTGGGGGCCTGGAAAAATAAAATTCTTTACCTTTTAATTTGCTCATAAGCCTGTGTTATTCAGGTGAATAAATAGCACTTGTGTTCATTCATGTTGTTTTATTTTCTTTCGTTGCTCTTTTTTTTTTTTTTTTTTTGAAGAAAAAAATGTTGGATATGTAGACTAGATTGGCTATCAAGAAAATGAACAAGAAGAAGTAAAATCAACGAAATTGAAATCTCTTGCTTTGTTTGTTTATGATAAAAAAAAAAAAAAACCTCTTTTGTGGGTCAAAATTAGAAGGTTTTGTCTTAATTTTTAACATTCTACTGGGGGGAAATAGTGTCGGAACGAACAATCACCGACTACGAGAGCAAGGCAAGAGTGAGCTTTTGTAATTTTGAAATTGAAAAACAAGCATCCAAGCTTTTTGCACCGTAGAAGATCTTGCCACCAATTACTATAATTTTTCATGTAAGATTATATATTTTATTTGACTAAATCTTTATTTTGTATGTTCTGAGGTCTCGGGTTATTTTTTAAATTAAATATAATACGTGACACTCAAAGTATTACGTTTTCTTGAATTGAGTTAATAAATTATAATAATTTTTAAAATAATAAGTTAGTTATTTTAGAGTCGAAGGAATTGACTTGTGGATATTGAATCTGTACTTAAGCTTCATGTTTTGGTTATCATGAAGATGAATATGGACTTGAACGTGAGTAACGGGAATTAAAAAAAAATAATTGGCATTAGAGATAAGGGCAAAAGTGACCACAATTCTTTGGCTAAAAGACAGGGAGTTTCGGAATGGAATCACATACCGGAATGAAATTCCAAGCAAGTGAGGATGCACGTGTTTTTAACATGCAATATTCTGAAATATATTAGATTTGGAATCTCAAAATTTGCTAGTCGTCGTTCTAAAATATCTCGTGCCTTCATTGATGTTAAATTTGCTTGCAATCGGCATGGGATTAAGCCACAATCAAGCGTTGTTTATCTTCCACTTCACTTAAGAGTTAAAATTTGATCGAACGACAATTCTGAATGTTAGAAGAAGAATCGAAGGAATATGATTTATTTAAAATTTTGTTGAAGAGCATAATCGGTTTGCTATTTTTCGGTGAAGCATATCATTTTTCTTGTTATAAGAGAAATTGTTTTAGAAGATAAAAACAATATTGATATTGACTCTCACAAAGCACCAGTTTTAATTAGAGACGCCTTTTTTAGAAGTATGCTTACAACACAAAGATTTTAAAGTGGTCAAACTTTTCTTCTTCTTTTTTTTTTTGACAAATATGTGAAGAGGAAAACAACTCTAAGGGAACTAGGTGAGAAGTATATAGAAGCTTAATAAGCAACAAGAAAATCTTATGGAGCAACAAGATAGATTACAAATAGATTATTCACACTTCATTTACTTTTATTTGTAAAATATATAAATAATTTGAATAATTAACTTTGGACTCATATATTATAAGCAAATGCAAATTCAAGTCTCTTTGATATTCTTGATGGTATTCAATTGCCTAGAAATAAAGGAGTAGAACATTTTTTTTTTTTTCTTTCTGTTTATAAATTTATTTAATGTTTTTTGTCGGTTGTATTTATTTACATTTCTTTATTATTATTATTATTATTGTCTTTTTTTTTTTTTTTTGTTCTTTCCTCTATTTTAGCAAGTTAATAGTTTACAGACCTCCAATTTATATACCCAAATTCGTTGAACATTTTCAAAATGGGATAAGTCACAAATGAGTCCTTAACTATTATAATTGTTCTAATGTAGTCCTAGGACAGATGTCGTCTACAGTCAGAATCCTGATGCACATTTTGCGAAGTCCAACAATTTCTCCTCTGCCATTGCTGTCGTGGGAGAGCCTCCCCATGCTGAGACAAAAAAAGACAGTTTGAACCTGACCATTTCCGAACCAGGTCGGAGTATAATCACCAATGTCTGTGGGAGTGTCAATTGTGTTGCCGTGGTCTCCGGGCGCCCGATTGTCATCGAGCCTCACTTGACACAAATGGATGCTCTGGTTGCTGCTTGGCTGCTAGGAACTGAGGGACAAGGAGTTGCAGACGTCCTGTTTGGAGACTGTGGATTTACCGGCAAGCTTCCTCGTACTTGGTTCTAGACTGTTGATGATCAGCTCCCCATGAATGTTGGAGATTCTCATGATGACCCACTTTTCCCATTTGGTTTTGGACTTACGACAGAGCCTGTCAAGGCAAACTAAGCAGAACTCTGTTGGGACAACCAGCATTTTTTATTTAATTTTTCTTCGGGAAATCACAAGAATTTATTACTTCTTAGAGCACACGGTGTGTTTGGACTTTTGGTTCTGTGTGGTCATGCTTGAGTTGGCAGCCGATAATCAATCAATGGGCATCTATATAGCCAGGTGTCACCGCCATTGAAAATGTGTACGAGTGTACGTGTGTGTGTGTGTGCGCGCGCGCGCTCAGGGGAAAAAAAAAAAAGAGATTAAAAAAAAGAGAAATTTTCCTTTGCAAAAACAAACGAGAAGATTAATTATATAGAAAAAAGAATGATTGAGTGAAATTGTGGAGGTATTTGATGGCAAAAAAAAATAATATTATATATATATATATAAATAATTATATCAATTATGTTATTAATAAATTTTAAAAATTAAGAATTCTAGTAATTATAATATTCATTAAAAAATAAAAAATTTAAATAATAATTTTTTTTTTTAAAAATTTAAATAATATGATATATAAATAGAGTAGTTACAAAATATTATTAAAAAATAAAAGATTAATAATTTTTTTTTAAATGGCTTAAAATGAAAAGTGAGCCATATCACGTGATAGATATATATATATATATATATATATATAACATCGAAACTCTAGAGATTAGGCATTTCTTTGTAATTTTGACATTTTTAAAATGTTATATTTTGATTTGGTTGTTTCAATTTATTTTTATTGTTAAAAAAGTTGTTTCAGTTTGTGAAAAATCTAAATTAAGAGGGAAACAAAATAAAAAAAAACAAAACAAAACAAAACAACGAAAAAAAAAACACTTGGTTCCATTAAATCCACTCCTTTTTCCTTTTTTTTCTCTCAAGAGAAACTGATAAAGAGAAAGAGAACAATATGGAGAGAAAGCAAATAAGATTTTTTCCCCCTTTAACTATTTTTTCTCCCACATTTACCACAGCAACAGACTCAAGGGAAATCCTTAACCATCCCCATTTTTCCACCAGGGAAAATAAAAAAGGCAGAAAAAGAGAGAGAAAAAAAAATCAAACGGAATAATTACAAGAAACAACAAAGGTCTCTTTCCCATTTTTCATTGCCTCCAGCTCCATGATGCTGCTATCTGCAGAGACGCCAGCTTCCTCCACTCCACTTCCCGAGGTTCCGGAGGACGTGTGCTCCATCTGGATCCCACCGTCATAGGAACATGTCTCGAATATCAAGTCAATGTTGTCTTCAAAGGCGCCCCTGTTGTCAAACAAGTCCGGCAACTCGCCGGGGTTCTCGAGAGGGAGGTCAGGGACGACGACCGATGAGAATGGGGTGGTCATCATCGCGGCGGATTCCAAGCAGAAGCCCCAGGTGAAAACATCGTGGCCGTCCATAGGGTCTTCCAAGTTAGTGATCATTGCGGAGGCAGGGGAAAAAAGCTGTATCTGTGATGATGCTGGCACTGAAATTTCGTCCTCTTCCTCTTCTTCTTGACGCTGTGGCGGTGGCGATGGCGGTGACGGCGGTTGTTCGACTTCGGCTTCGGCATCCTCGGACTCGGTGGAGCAGCAATGGGTAGGATGATCGTGATCAGGGGGAGGAGCTTCTCGGAGGATGCGGTCCAAAGCGATGCCTTTCTTCTTCAAGCGGTCTACGTAATTGCTGATGTCAAAATTGGTCACCGCATTTGGTCCTCTGTATTCTATTGCCGCCATATCGTATGCTGCCGCTGCCTCTTCTTGTGTCTCTTTTTAATATATATATATACACATACATATATGTAAAAGTAGTCAATAAAGAAACCAGAAATATTTTTTAAAGAATTCATCGAGATTATGAATCTGATTCAGCACATGATTCTTTGACCGAATAACAAAACGATTCTGTAGTAAAAGGAAGTTATTGATAAATTAAACAATAAAAGTTGGTGGTCATACGCCATTGACCAAAAGGGATTTCCCTCCCTTTAAATTAAAATATAGCTGCAAAAATTAATAGGTGATATACGGTTAAGATTAGTGAATAACTGAAATCTATCTAATATGTACATACTGTTGAGACATGCTATAAAAAGGATAAAATTTTGGAGTGAACGACTAGGATCATATGCTTTGAAATTTAAGTTATGAATATGATTGAGTTAGCAATTAGTGGCAGGTAACAGATGGCATAATTTTTAATTAATAACAGTCTATGAGACATACCCCTCAAAGAAATTTAATTTTTTTTTATTTTATTTTAAAAGTCCTACTTTTTGAGATCTTGTTTGTTGGGTTTCGTTTGGAGAGAGAGAGAGAGAGAGAGGTGGGGGGGGGGGCGCGCTCTTGCCTATGAAGGCATCACTATTCCCAATCAACCCTTAAGGTCTAGGCCATAATAGTAACTACCAAATGGGCCTATGTGCTTCCAACCTCAAATGTAAGACGTAAAATGATGGCGTGGAAGGGCGGATTTAATAATTGGGTAACTTCACACAGATCCTCCCAATTCAATTTCAAGTATCTCAAAATGCATAACCGTTACCTGATAGGAGCAACATTATATAAGGAAAAAAGAAAAAAGATAAAATAAAAAGGAACAAGAATTTTCTCTAATGCAAATAAAAAAAATAAAGTTCATTTTCGTGGGCATAAAAAAAAAAGAAGAAAGAAAACCTTAATGACTAAAATATTTGAAAACGAACTTTAGTGAATTGATCACATTATTTTCAGGGCAAGCTTCAGAATTAGTTTTGTGTTTAGTCCTTAATTAATCTATATTAAAATATTTTAATCAAGAGGATTCATACAACAATTCATATTCATCATGATGCCACATTTGAGCAAGACAGTGATTGACTCAAGACTCATGGCCCAATGAACTCGCAACCCACCATTTTTGTATCAATTAATAAGCATTCATTAGCTCTCTCAAGTCGGTGCAGTTTTAATTGGGTAACTAAAACCCAGATCACTACCCCAACAAATGACACATGCACCAAAATTGACCATCCGAATGCGTTCATTAAATTTTCAATTAAAGGCACAAATGCGGGCCTCACATTATCGACATCCATGCAATTTTCCATTAAAGAATTCAATATTAAGTAACATTGCAATAACATTTTGAGTTATTATCAAAAGAAAATACTAATTTCATTTTTTTTTTTTTTTTTTTTTGCAGGAACAAACCAGTTTTCAAAAATCTAGAAATGTTTATAATTAAAATATGTTTAATAAAAGCATCGATAAAAATACAATTATAATATTCAAAAATAATTTTTAGTAATTATAACATGCCCGAATCCAAAGACATGAATCGAAACAAATTTGCAAGATCGACTAGGGGTTTTAACTTTAAATAAAACTGACAAAGCCAATCTCTAGTTTAATATGGTTTTTCTATTCTTCTGTACATTGGTTTTTTTGATTTTAATAAATGAGATGCACTTCCCTTTTCCGTGGCAAGATGGGGTGTCACGCTAATGGTGGGAGTGTCACGTGCAACTGCTTGCAATTGTCAGTGGCTCTCTGTACTTTAATTATTCGGGATGATTAATTAGGCTAATACAGTATTTATCTGGGACTAATTAGGCTAATTACGCTATACCTATAAGAGCGGAACTACCGCACCCATATTTAGTTGGTGGCTGGCACCGCCAACTTCAAAGTTAGAGGAACTTAGACACAATAAAAGCCGGCCATATTCTTTCCTAAAAGGAAGAGTAAGTCCACCTTTCTATTTTGGTCTCCACGGGCCACAACACCAAGAGACGGGGGAGATCATGTCTAGCCATGAGTACATTCCATGGAAAGTCCTATAACAAGAGCTCGTTGGAAGTCAATTTGATAGGGAAAGTCTGTGGAAAAAAAAAAAGAAAAGAAAAGGGGGTGCCCCATATGCATAACCTTTCCATCCAACTTAGACAGCACTAAATTGGGTTCACAAATGGGTGGTGCCGCTGCCAGCAGCACACTTCACAAATAAGAGGTGAGGCAAAATGGTAGTTGGAAGTCAATTTGCCAATAAACTCTTCACGTTCCGACGTTCCAACTTCCACGGTTGGGTCGGCCTTAAATTTTGTTTGCCATTGCGAAAGTCTTCTTTTTAGTTTCGATTTTGTGATTTGCGGCCGCTGATTAAAGTGTGTATGTTTGTTGACAATGCCATGGTGGATGGTATGAGACTCAAAGTAGCTTTATTGGATTATGGAAATATGGTATCAGAAAAGTAATTTGGCTAAAGAAGAATGAAGAAATTCTTACCATAAGTTCCAAGATAGAGGTACTTATTCCCGAAAACTCGTCCAATTCGAGCCTCCCACCGACCATTGTGATGATGCCTGTCACGTTTTCAAGGTCAAGTAATAATTGAGTATACGTGCTTCACGACGATCGATCAATTAGACCACGGTTTTGAGAAAACACATTAAGATCAAGTGATTTCAAAATTACAATTTGTTATTTTTCTTTTATATATTTCATGCCTCTTCTTAAAATTAAAATTCGAATAGAAATCTAAATTTTTAAACGCTGAGTTCAACCAACAGCGCTAGGGGGGCTAGTAACTCATGTCAGAAAGCCAAAAAAAAAAGAAAAAAAACAAAGAGAGACGGGGGGGAATTCACCTGGCCACCCCACGATACTTAGAGACGCCTCTAGAGAATCCACTGCTTCGCCGTCTAAGAGATGCCAAGTACTCCTCCTTGCTGACCTTTTGCATCTCTTCAAGCTCTTTGGTGTAGCTCTCTATCTGTGTCATCACAGTGAAATGGTGACCTTGTTACTAAATATAAATCAATTAATTAATAGGTGAAAAGGGCACGCACATTTTCCTTCAACAAGTAGCCAAATATACATTATGAAAATTATTAATAATGAAGAGAAAATAAATGGGCACCGGGAAATTCAAGGTTGTGTCTGGGCCCCAGTACTTGAGAGCAGCAAGATCATAGGTATGAGCGGCGGCTTCCTCGTTATTGTATGCCCCTGCATTAATAAATAACCGACCTATGATCAAAAATTAATAAAATAGAAATTTAATTGTTGAAAATAAAACCTTATAATTAACTGTATGGAGGTGATAGATTTTGGTGGGGGGGGGGACGAGAAAATTAAAAATAATGGGTTCAAATCACAATGACTTACCCAAGTAAACTGAACAGAGACATTGGAAAAGTGCACATTGAGACGTTGGGGGTTTGTTGTCAAGAATAAAACATTAGTCAGAACACATAATAAGAAGCAGTATAAGAAATCTCAAGAAAGTCTGCAGGTAAAAGTGCAATAAACAAAACAATGCCAGATCGCCTTTGCTTTCTTTTTCTTTTTCTTTTTTTTTTTGAAAAAAAAAAATCACCTTGTCTTCCCTTCTTGTTTTGAATGTTATTCCAAGAACTCTTGTCCCAAAGGTGTGCCTCAAACCTTCCTGTCCATCTATGCCTGTTGCTCACGATCATGACAGACAAAAATGTCACACATGCAATCTCATAAAACCCCAGAAAATCTAGAGGCACACACGCATGCACATACACTCACCTTGTGACTCCTCTGTAAATGGAACTTCTGTTGGGACCTGGGCTGTTAGTGGCACTCGGCTGGCATTTGTCTTGCTGGTTGTGATTTCTCCTGGAGCGTTTAGACCTCAGTTTTGCAGCTGGTTGCAATTGATGGTTGGGAGGACCATTGGAGCCAGCACAAGAGGAAGAGGCGGAGGAGGCAGAGGAGGAGGAGGAGGGAGAGGAGGAGCAAGAGGATGCAGCTGGCGACCTCTTCATTTGTTTTTTTTTTTTTTTGTTATTGTAATATGCTCAAAAGGAAGTTCAACAAATGGGAATATAGAAAGAGAAAAAGAGAAAACCCCTCAAGCTGGCAAAGGGACTTATCAGATAGAAATGGGTATGGTTAGGTTTCCTGTTTCCTTAACTCTGCGGCCTTGATTTTGTGACTTGGAGGGTGTATTTTGGTGACCAATAGTGGTTTACCAAAACAAGGAGAGGCAAAGAAAGAAATGCATTGAAAGGCATTTAAAGAAAAAAAAAGAGAGAGAGAGAGAGAGAGAGGAGAAGAAGAGGGGGAGAGAGGAGGTGTGTGGTTAATTATTTGAGTTGGGTTAATTAACCATGAGTTAATTTAATGGCCAACACCTGGCTTAAGGTGCAGTCATGCTGCCAATGGGGCATTTTCTGCTATGCTGGCCCTTCAACCTTTTTAATAAAAAACAGAATCTGATTACTTTCTCTAAAATTTAAATAAAACTCAAGCATAGTTTTGTTTACGGTGTATTGTTTTTCTTGTGTTTTCACACTTCGCTTGCTGTGGGCCAGGTTTTATGTAGAGGCATCAAGTGAGTTAGGTTGGTTAGATGAGTTTGGCCTACCCTTGGAAGTCATTTAATTTGAGTCTTAAATGTCAAATTCTATTAACCAAATTTGAGATTATGGTGAACTCATAAATTAAAATGACATACCATTTTTCTATATAAGGTGACACATACCTATATTGTAAGCAGGACAAATAAGATAATTGTGCATGGCATGCGTAAACTTTAAATTCAAATTCATTAGTTTTAGTATCAAAGCATGTTCTTCCGAGATTATTTGGAGAATGAGGATTATAGTGTGTGTGGGTGTGTGTGTGTGTGTGGTGTGTGTGTGTGTGTGTGTGTGTGCGCGTGTGCTTCTTTATCTTGTGAAAAGAAAAGGAAAAAGAATTGCCCATAAACTAATGTCACATCATTAAAATTGTGAATGTTTACAATTTTTGAGGCCATAAATTATGAATTTTCGGATTCAAATAATTTTCAAATTAATTATGAAAAAAAGGCAAAGCATAATCTTCAAATTGTTAGCTGAGCTAGAACCGGGTGAAATTCTTCCGACATATCTGTTACTCGCATGTCTGTTGCTTTTGTTGGGGTGTGAATGACTTTGGAAGCTTAAGGACGTGTAAGAACACATCCGAACGAGAGTCAAATGAACAGATCGCAGCCGACTCACAACAAGGACTATTGTAAAATGAGAAGCAAGTAGGCACATAAGTAGGCAAGTAGTTGCTAAGGCTGTACCGGAGACAGACGGATGGACAGGGGTTATTGGAGAAGGGGCTGAGCTTTCTCGACGCCTGGCAAGCCTTTGCACATGGGGTTTGACTAGCTGGCGCCGATAGCTACGTTTCTCTTTGATGGCTGTTGGACACCCGGGGGGGGGGGGGGGAATTGTAAACCACTCCCTCCTCCAGACGAATCACGTTTGCTTACTTTCTCTGTGCCTGTGTTATGGGAAATAACACATGGATTAAAATAAATTAATAAAAAAAGAGGATAATGTGGATATAGGCAAGAAAAATACAAATGAGGAATGATGAAATATACATCAGATAATTTTTAATAGCGGTACACATATTTTATTATTTTCATGCATATTTTGTTGGTCTTTTTTCACATCATCTATTTTTTGGAAAAAAAAAAAAAAAAAAGAAGGAAAAAACTCATGGGGTGCTCCCAGGTCTCATCCGCCATCTCAATTTTACGTCAAGAACCCATCTATGGAATAACACCCTTATGGTATTATTAGGTCATTGCAAAAGGGCTCAACAACTTCTGAATTGAAAAATCAGACCGATCAAAGGAAATATTATGCAACAAATATGTGCACGCAGACTGTAACTTTTCATATTATTAATTTAAAAAAAAAATCATTTATTTTTATTTTATTTCTCTTTAACTCCACTTGTGTCGAATCTTGTGTTCGGTCTTGCCAATCCCGTGGACGGAGATAGGTTGTGGTAGGTTTATTTTTTTTCCCAAGACCTTTTTTTTTTTTTTTTTTAATTCAGAAGAAGAAAATTCAAAGACATGGTAATCAAGATCACAAGGTGGGGGTAATTTTATAACTACCGGAATCTCATATTCTTTTTGTCCAATAAAAAAAGCAATGCATGGCATGCGGGGTATGTCTATGTAAGTGTATGAAAATAGTTTATTTATTTTCTTGTGTGAGAGTTTGATCGAAACAAAGATAATGTCTTGGCGTCATCACAAAATAAGGGAAAAAATTGACCATTTAAAAACTGATATGAGAAGATTTGATTTTATAATTGGTGGATCGGGTCTTGATAAGGTACTAGAGTAACTAACCAAGATTGAAAAGACTTTTGTCGATACTCTTGAATGGTAGACTCATCCGGGATTTGACAAGACTCAAAAGAACTGAAAAAATTGATATGTTTATTGTAATTTAATTATGATAAATATCCACGATTTTGCATAGGTCAATTACCTGGGCGATGTGGAACATAATTTTATTATCCTCAATGAGGCACTAGGCAGCCTACTTGAGATAATTCAATGGAGATGAAGACACCACCCAAAATTGAAAAATTTTATCTTGGAGAGCAATAGTCAGCTACTTAGACATGTACTTTCTTCTATGTAGAGTTTAAGCAATAATCTCTTGATTTACAGAAAACGTTGCACTTAATATGATTAAAAAATGCATGGATCAAGGGCTTATTGCTTGCACCAACCAAAACAGATTAAAAGAAATATGGTATTTTAGCCCTGAATGGATTTCGAAAAGAAATTAGCACAGGCCGTACTTATCTGAATTCCCACCCCAAGGTTGGGATCATGGGAGCATGCAGCATTTGCGTGGGAACAACCAGACCATTATTCTTCTTCTTTCTTAATGATTTTCCTTTTCCTCATAAATTTTCAGGGAACTTCCCAGACAAAAGTGAACAAGTAGACAACCGAAAAGCATCATGGAGTGCATGTCATTCATAGCCACACTCCACATGTGATCCTCCAACTGCATCTATTAAACTAAGAGGCAGAAGGCGATAATGGCATTGATAAGCCTCCACCCCATAGTAGCATACCACCAGACTCAATTCTATTCTTAAAGAACACCCTCTCAAATAAGAACCTTTGATGTGAGGCTTGCAGTTTATATGTTCACCTGAATCACAGTGCTTTGATTCTACAGTCTGCACGTTCATGTTAACTTTCTCAACGTCCTTTTCAAAGTTCTTTACATAATTCTTGATATCTTGCCGATGCTCGACCGTACCATTCGGCTTGTGAGCAAAAGAAAATTGACACTTTGATTCAATTGTGCTCCTGAGCTGTTTAAACTGGCTTCATCGGAAGTGAGCTCCTGAAAAATGGGGGCTGTTAGTCTTGATGCAGCACGGCTGCTCATACCAACCAGATCCTGTTATGCTTGGAATCATGGACAAGATTTTTCACTAGACCAAAATTTTATTTTTGTTTCTCCGTGAATTATCAGCCTTAGTAAATTACAAAAGGAGAGAGAGGATCGGGTTTGGATATTTTCAGAAAATCCCCAGTGAGCAGGCTCTCTGCAACAACAGGAGGCAATGTGCACACAGCTGACACTCCCAAACCCCATTAATGCAGAGGCCTCATGCACTAAGATGCTTATTTTCAAGGGAAAAAGAAACGAAAAGAAAAACAAAATTGTTCACTGATCAAGACAACTGCATTTTCCTTGAATTTTGTGAGAACCACAAAATGATCATGAATAAACCATAATGCTACTCATATGCCTTCTCCGTGTTTTCTTTGGTCAACCATTAAGGAAAAATCCAAACTCTCTTATTTGGTCATGGCAGAGTATTCTTTAAGGACAAATTGATATTGGGTCATCCGGCATAATAACAAAACAGTTGTTCAAAAGGATCGGCATTTGTACTATTGCAAGCATGCAACGTTAGTTAGCTAGCTCTGAAAATAACGCATCAACTCCCAGTCAAATATCAAGCTGAAAGTCTTTTGTTGTATGCTGTCCACTTTACTTTGGGAGGAAAATAAAAGAAAACCAAGTCGGGGGCCTAATGAACCTGTTCATCATAAAGGGAACTGCTGGCACAATGATGGGCTGAAACATTAGAACCTGCATGGGAAAATGATGCAGGATTTTGCCAGCATGAGTAGCACCTAGGTTGACTGGTGGGTCATCTTGTGATAAGAAGTCGGAGTCTTCAAAAGTTGAGAGTGAGACACATTCATCAAAATAAGCCAGGGCTTCTTCTGTCAATTGTCTTTGACATGCTCCTTTTTTCAATGCTAGACTGTCAGGAGAACAAAATAAATAGAGACAGACAAAAAGCTCATCTATGCGATAAAAGATACCAAAAAGAAACCCAATACGAGAACACTGAAACATCAACCACCACTCCGAAACATGGCAAACAACCGAATGGGATATAAAAAAAAAAAAAAAAAGGAAAAGAAAATGGCCTTTTTGAAAATGTCTCAAAAACTCAAAGAAGATATCAATAACTGTGGTCTACAAACAGGGCAAAAAAAAATCATAGTCATTACTCAATCAAATGTCTAAAGAGATGCGTTTATAGATTTAAACCAAGTAAGAATTTAAAGTGAGGGCCATTGTGTAATGATAAAATTATTCTATTATAAGTCGAGTGACAAAAACAATTTCATTGTTAAAACAAATGGTTGAAAATTTACAGTTATGCAGTGAATTGTGTCAATTTAAGATTTTGAATTGGATTTGAGGAGCATACATAATTGGGTTATTTTTTACCTATGAACCCCACTTGAGATTTAATCTGTTTTACTTTTGAATGCACCTCAAATAAGTTTGGTTCGACAAGAACATCAAATGCAAAACCATGGTCAGATTTTTTTTTTTGGTCCCTGCAAATCTATAATCTAAGTTTTCAAATAGAAGCAAGAAGCCTGGTCCGTTGCATAAGTAATGGTTGACACGAAGCATTCAATTGCAGACAATCTCTTACGGAGAATTTACCCTTCTTCCTTGATGAGAATCAAAATGGGCATCAATTACAATTGTTTTAGCTTAGGTTAGTGAATTGGGACAAAAAGAACTGGCGTTCCATTTTACAGCTGAAGTGGCAAAAGTGATGCAGTGGAAGCTATTTTAGATGAAGTAGTTAAGAACTTTCCAAAAGTGTAACTTGTATCTCACGTCATGAATAAAAATTATTCTTATATTTATTTATAAGATAATATTTATTTTATATTAACAAAATATTTAAGATATTCATGTGTCAAAATTTAAAATCAATTAAATTTATCATTGAAGAAGATAGACAAAAATATCTTATAAAGATATATAATATTTCATAAATAACATAAATAACTATCTCCATAATATATAAATTTAGGAATAATTTACCCCAATTAAAATGATTTAATTGAAATAAAATCCAACATTGATTTATTTGATAAGGAGTTTTTGACACTTCACCAAAATGATCAACATTTTACAGTCGATTCCAAGGGAATCTAGTGCTGCAATATTGTAATATCTCATGTAATATTTGTTTCCTTTTTTTTTTTTTATTATCTATTTTTGCCTAATGCTCTGTCTAGTCCGAGACTTTGGTAACACAAAATTCTATTACCTATCGGTGGGTCTCAGAACGTTATATGTATAGCCTAAAATCAAGAAAAATAAATAAAATATTAATTAATTATATTTATTTATATAATAAATAAAATTTAAAATAAAAATCTATTTTAATATTTTTTTTATAACATCATGTGTCAATAAATCAAAGTTCTGATCACCAAAAATCAACTGTATGCACAAAACTTCGAGCAGAAAAACGGCGCCGTAACAGTGGCTCTCCTCTCGAAAATCAACTTGGCGCCTAAGAGGAAACCCTTGACAAGAGGGGAAAAAAAGGGAAAGAAAAATCCCAACGCCAACGTCAACCAGAAGCCCTCCTAAAACCCTAAAGAAATTGTTTCCCTTTCTCATTTTCTCTTTCTTCAATGCATGAATTCCAAGTCTTCTTCTTCTCTTCGAATCTTAAACCCTAATTCCATGGCTCTATCTTCTACTCTTCGCTCTTCTTTCTCTCTCCTCCGTATCCGCCATCGACACTACCGTCACCCTCTCGTCTCCGCCGGCTTCTTCTTGGGTCTCCGTCGGAACGTGCCGGAGCTCCGTTTCTTCACTGCAATCCCTCCTTCACAGTCCCGCATCAAACCAGCACACGCTCACCGGAGAGACAAGGGGTTGGGGAGAGAGGAGAAGGACGGTGAAGCACAGAATGGGAGCTTGTTGGTGAAAGATTTCGGCGGAGGCAGAGACGGCAGGGTTGTCCCTGCAGAGCTACACAAGGAGGCCACTGAGGCTTATGTGGCTTATGCTCTCTCGGTTTTGGTGGGCAGGGCTTTGCCGGATGTGAGGGATGGGTTGAAGCCTGTACACCGCCGGATACTGTCAGTAGTCATTCCTTTATCTCTTTCTTTCGTTTTTTTTTTCTTGCATGTAACTTCTGTTTGGTTGGTCAGAAAGTTGACTTGATTTTATTTTAGGGGATAAGCTACCAATGTGAGGGTTTTTTCAATAATGTAGTTCTCATTTCAGTCTTGCAGCTCTCTGTTTTGTTCCATTTGAATTCATTTTTGGTCGGAATTTGATTTTTTTTGAGCATATTCTGTCTGGTCAAACAACTTTTTTTTTTCTTCGTTTTAATAATCCTGTCCAATAATAGACTCAATGTAAACAAAACATAAAGGTACAACACTCAAATGAGAAAGCAAAAAGTAATACAACTACATAGAAGACATTTTAGGATTGATTTTGGACTTATCAATTTTGTTTAAGTCTTTTGGGCATTCAAGAAAATGAGGGGAAAATTGAAAGAGAGAATTTCTATTGTGACAATGTTTCAAGAAGGTGCATAATACTGAATCCTGGGTATCAGGATGCCAACTTAAGTTTGCCTCATTTACTTTTTCCTTTTCTGCTTTTTCCCTTTCTGCTTTTTCCCTTTCTGCTTTTTCCCTTTCTGCTTTTTCCCTTTGGCCTTGTATGCAATAATTCCATAAACAAAGAAACTATACTTTTAGTCCCTTAATGAATTTTTTTTGGTTCTTTTAACATTCTTGATATTGTGGGCTTCGTGGCCATTGTGGAAATTTGGGAAAAAAAGGGGAGAACAATTAAAAACTTTGATGCAGTTTCATTCTGTACAACTATTTCGTATTTTTGCGTGATCTATCATGTTTATATCTTTCATTATCCATTTTATATGTTGGTCTTCTTTTGATTATGCTGCATTCATGGGCATTTATTTACCGAGTTTTCCGTAAAAGGATTAATCAGCATTTCTCTCTTGTCTAAGTTGCTCATAACTGTGGAATGTTCCATCTGGAAATCTTGACTGCAGATTTGCAATGCATGAGCTCAGTCTTTCCTCAAGAAAGCCATTCAAGAAATGTGCCAGAGTTGTTGGTGAGGTTAGAATTCTTTCTTCATTTCATTAAAGTGCTGCCTGCCTTCCCTTTTTTGTGGGAACTAGAAAGTGGAAATGTTTAATGCCATTGTTTCAGGTTCTAGGGAAATTCCATCCTCATGGAGACACAGCAGTCTATGATGCCTTGGTGCGAATGGCACAGGTAACAATTAAACTCTATATGCATCTATTGTTTCTAAATGATTCTGGTGTTGCTTGATACTTTGATCTATCTGTGTGGTGTCTTCTTCTGTGAGAAAGTTTTAGCAAAGGTTTTTAGTTCAATTTTTCATATGTTAGTTAGTACTCCTTTTTATTATTGTGTTCAGTTTGATTCTTTAGAAATTACAAAACTCCAGGAAAATTGACTGCACCTTTTTTTTTTTTTCCCAAAAATTGAGGAGAACAGGTCCTTTTCTTGATATACTGGCTTGTATCTTTCTTTTCTTTTCCTTCTTTTCATGTTTTTTAAAGGCTTAAAAAAAAATCAAATTTTAATTCTGGTATTTTACCCATGATATTTGCTGATTGCCATAACGATCTGTGTTCTTTGCTTCAAAATATCCTGTGCCTTTAGACTGGTTCAGCTGCTATGTTTGATGTTTCTTTGCTTTCCATTTCGACTTTCATGTCTTTGCTTGGCTATAATTAACCTAATATCTAGTTAAACGGTATTTTCTTGAATTAGTGATTTTTTGTGTAGGATTTCTCCTTAAGATGCCCGCTCATTCAAGGCCATGGGAATTTTGGTTCTATTGATGCAGATCCTCCTGCTGCCATGCGGTATACAGAATGCAGGCTGGAAGTACGTCGCAGTAGTTGAATTCGATGCATGTTTGTACATTTATGGCAATTCTTTGTGTGTATTTATGCCAGAATTTTGTTGGCTACAGATACTCAAATGGTTATCCTTTTAAAGTTATCTTTCTCACACCTACTCTAGAGCCATAAGGGATTGTGGCAATTTTTTGGCCAAGATCTCTACTGTGTGTTCTTGGTTGTAGCTATAGTGTTGACAAGTTATTTGTATTTGGGAGGGGAATAAAGGGCCATTATGCTGGCAATGGGGTCGTATGCTGTGTTTGAATGGAAGAAAAAAGAGGATGGCAGGGAACAGAAGAAAGGAAGTTTGAATAGTATCAAACCACTCTCATAAATGCAAAAATCATCCTTGCACATTTGGGTAACAGTTGTTGCTGTCAAACTGAAAGGAAAATGTTATAAATATGAAAATACTAAAGCATTAATGAAATATTTTGCCTTCATTTTGATTGACATTCATTTCTTGGAGAGCTTTGTGCCTATTGATTATTGCTTTGCTTCTACTTATATAAGTGTAGTTTGCAGGATTTAGTATCCCAGAATATTGTTGCCTTTAGGATGGGTGTGACAGTATTCTTCATAAGGGCTGCACCATGTCATATACGTTGTAAAAAAAGTGAAACATTTGGTGGAATTTATGTTGATAGTGCCCCCAAAGACCTTTATCCATACTTAGCCACGTATGGAATTTCTGTTTATAGATCTGGACCTGTGGTAATTACACTGTGAATTTCTCAATAAGGCAAATGTAGTTGTGACGCAAAGCAGTTTTGCATGGTTACAGACAAATTTCCCAAGCTTATGGATGCTATGGTTTAGAGGTGTGCTTTACATGGTCTCTATTCTTTATGACATTTTACATAGACAATTCTTTTATAAAATGGCTGGTTTCTAGGCATCTTTGTGTTCATTGCTTTCCAATTGTTGTCTATGTGTGTGTTTGTGTATCTGTCATGTGTTCAAATGTTCAATGAAAATGCTTAATGTGCTTAACATTTTGTTAAAATTTTGGAAGATGATCCCAGGTAGAAGCCCAAATGTGCGTTGGATGCTCTGTTTAAGCACATTCTTGTCTTTGAGTTGTTATAATTGCTTCTATTGCCATTTGTAATTTTCCCCACCGTTGTAGAAATGCAAAATTCAATTGAGTATTTGGTGGAGGTCCATTTCTTTGGATTTATATGATTGGCCGTCATATACTTGCTTTATTTTGCTTGAAAGAATAGTCAACAGTTTCGGTCTAATTTTTGCAGCCGCTTACGGAAGCAGTTTTACTGGCTGATCTTGATCTAGATACTGTAAGCCGTTCCTTTTCCAAACCTGTAGATGATTGACATTTTTAAAAATCTGACTTTGATGATTCTTTTTCCAGGTTGACTTTGTCCCAAACTTTGATGATTCTCAAAAAGAGCCATCACTTCTGCCAGCTCGGCTACCAGTCCTGCTGCTGAATGGTTCTTCTGGGATTGCGGTAATCTATTCCATTAGCTAGTTGGTTAGGTTGATTTATGCACATGTTTAGTATCCCACTTTTTCTATATCCTAAATTCAACATAAATCTGTTCAATTCTTCCAGGTCAGTATGGCAACCAACATTCCTCCTCATAATCTTGAAGAAGTGGTGGATGTGTTATGTGCTTTAATTCACAATCCAGAAGCAACTGTTAGTATTCAAAACTTACATTTCTTAATTAGACTTAGCTGATTCTATGGAAAAATAACACTCTTGTAATTGATGCCTATTCTTTCTCTATTTTTATGTTCGTAGTTTGTGTATTGGCCTATAGAGTTTGTTTCTTGGATTTTGGGCTGAAGACATTTTGGTAGGAGTTGATACACAGGAAGACCACTTTCAAGTTATTTGTGACCACTGATTGAGTAGGGTTATTGTTGTGAATCAGGAAGTTAGCTTTCAGGGAGGCAGAAAGAAATCCCCTCTGCTTGGACTAATGATTAGAATAATACCAACAAAATCAGGCTCATGCTATTGGTAGGTGTGAGAGAGGAAAGAGGGGAGTTGTTGATTTAAGATGCATCTTAGCAAAAGAGACCTTACCCAAGATGGTGCTATAGCACAACAAAATCTGAACGGCTTTGTCTATTTCTATTTTCAATCTTTGGATGTGGCATATTTTAATTTTTGGTCAAAAACATTTGCTGTTTATGTAGGTCTTCTTCCACTTTTAGCTTGCAAGATCTGGGGGTTAAGAGAAAATAGCTTAGTGTTATGTATTTTACCTTTGAGAGAAATTTGAAGACCTTTATTATTTAAAAAAAAAAAAAAAAGAAGAGGAGGATTTTGATTCAGGAAGCAAAGGTATTCCTTTTTTGAATTATAAACCCAGTGTGGCTTGAATAGTGGTGAAACAAATTTGGTTTGTCTGAAAGCTTGTTCTGTTGCATTTGATATTCAAAAAGTGAAAACAAGTACATTTTAGCTGATCCATTCCTCAGTCTTGTCAAGACAGTTACCTTGGAATGACAATTACAAGATTACAGATGGTATTAAAATGTATTGTTAACAGAAGTAATGTTGAAAAGCTAAGCTATTTCCCACTTTCTTACCCTTTGTGGCAACCATTCACTTTTCTAATGTTTTTTAATTTTCAAAATGTTTTGGAAGCTCCTCAGATTGGGGTAGAGACTCAAGGTAAAATTGAGCTCTGGGTTTGTCAACTAATGAAATGTCTTTCCTAAAATAAACTTGATGCCTTTCCTAAAATAAACTTGATGCCTTTCTTGTCTCATCTAATTGGTTGTGACATGGGAAACACTCTCCTCCTTTAATTTTCATTGGATCTTGATGTCTTTCATTTTACAGCACATGGTTCTTGAAATAGTGTGCTTTTTAAGTATTTAAATGAGATGCTGGAATTTTCAGTTTCTTAAATAGAATTTATAGTAAGTTTAGTGTTTATTCTGCACCAAAGTGTATCAAATAATCCTCTTTATATTATGACAGTTGCAAGAATTGTTAGAATATATGCCTGGACCTGACTTTCCTACTGGAGGACTAATTATGGGAAATCTTGGGTAAGATGATTTTATTTGCACTTTGCTTTGCAGTATCGAGCATTGCTGTCAAAAGCTCCTAATTTTTCAAATTAGTAAGAGGATTTTGCCTTGTCTTCCCATGGTGGTGGCTTTCTAAGATTTTTAATAAAAGTCCTCATTTTAAGTGATGAAAGCCTGTGGTGTTGGGCATAAAGTAGCATGCATGATATATTGTGATTGCTTGTAACAGAAATATGAAAAGATTCAATGATAAAGTTGTAGACGTTGCAACTGAACAGTATAACTGGATAAGGTGGGACACAGACCATTTTAGTTGTGTTGTGAAACTGTTTCTGAACTAGGAGAACTTAATTACTATGGAAGGCAGTAAGTTTTACAGAGTTCTTTGTACTTACCCTGAAAGTGCTCAGATAGGAATGCAGAATCTATCAGCAAGTGAAATATATTGTTTGACATTATTCTAATGCAATTATAACAACACAAGCGCATATGGCTCATATTTGCCTATTTGTTCAAGGATCCTCGAAGCATATCGAACTGGGCGGGGACGTATTATAGTTAGGGGAAAAGTGGATGTTGAATTGGTTGACTCAAAGGCAAAAAGAACTGCAATTATCATAAAAGAGGTGACTCCTTAATAGTTGCTGTATAAATTATTTATCTTCCATTTGTCACAGAAACAGTGATGTTTCTGGTTTTGATTGAAGCAGATTCCTTATCAAACCAACAAAGCATCACTTGTGGAAAAGATTGCTGAACTTGTGGAGAGCAAGGTCTTTTTTTATTCTCGGAAACTATCATCTGTCTCAAGGCTGTAATGAGTGGATAAATTTATTGCTTAATCTTTTCAGAGTGCTATTATGTTTTCTTTGGTGGGCCTTGTAGTTTATTCATGGCTTCACATGGCTTGTCTTCTGCTATGGGTTTCTGTTTGATTGCTGATTGCTAACTTTGAGTTCTAGAGAAATGTCGAAGGTTGAAAACCTGGATCACAGAGACTGTCATTTTAGTAGAGTCAACCTATGAGAGTTACGCTTACTTTTCTTTAATGCATGTGGAAAGGAAATGATGCTGATAGCCAGTCATAACATCCTATGCGAACTGATGTCTTTCTCCCCTTTTTCTCATGTTTTGGTATTTCTTGATTAATTGAGGGTTTATTTTCTCAGCTTCTAGTCCTAGTTGGCAGTGTTGGTTCTCTGTGACCAAGTATATTCAAATTAATGGTTTTCTTCATGTATGGAATTGTATCTTAGCATAGTAGTTTTATATGTGCTCTTTAGAGTCAAATTATGAAAGAGTATGATATAGAAACTACAAGGCTGTTTTATTTCTTTCTTGTTGAGGTCAATGATAAGTGAGAAATTGAGTTCACTGAACTTAACAGTGGTGGTTAGATGTTCTTGTAAATGTGATTTAGCCTGCTTTACCTTTGCTCAATTTAAGCAATCCTTTAAAGCTGCTCCTGTCTGAGAATCTGCACCCTGATTGTCTGATGAGTGTGTGTAGCTTACTTTCTGGCTGGGAGCTTATTGATACATTTGATGATATAAAAAGACTTGATGTGTCATAAATCCCCATATTTGAGCTATTTGCTTTTATTTATTCCTGACAGAGTTTAGATGGCATTACTGATATCCGTGATGAAAGTGATCGCTCTGGAATGCGTGTAGTCATTGAGGTAGGAAACAGAATATTTATTTGATCATTATAAATGTTTTGTTTTGTTTTTGTGTTTTGGCAAAACTTCCTATGTTTGCATTAACTAGTTTTCTTACAGCTGAAACGGGGAGCAGACCCTTCTATTGTTTTAAACAATCTTTACCGGCTGACTCCTCTGCAGACCAGTTTTAGCTGCAACATGGTGGGGTAAGTAGTTAATTCTTGGTACCATAATGCAGATAGAAATCCAATAGTCTTAATTTGTTTAGACACATTCAATAGACAAGTTATGAAATGCTAATTAAGTCCTTGTGTATTCTATTCTGTGTGGTATATTTAATATCTCTTGCTATATTTAAACCCATAAACCATAACCCTTTCTGTACAAATACTCTTTTTTATCATTTCTCATAACACATACATGGTGGCTTTTATGACAGTATTATTGATGGACAACCTAAACAGATGGGTCTGAAAGAGATGCTTAAGGTGATCTCCTGAATTAGTTCAAAACACAACCAGTTATCATCATATGTCTTCTTCATCTTGTTATTTTATTGAAGCACATCATTCTATTAACGACTCTGGCAGTTCATTGTTTCATTTGATTGGGCTTTCTGTAATTTCACATGTTGCTAGCATCAACAACACAGCTATTATCAATCTAATCTAGGACATAGACAGTTATCCATCTTCCCTCATCTTTCCCTTCTTTTGTATATTTTATCCAGGCCTTTTTAGACTTCAGGTGCTCTGTTGTTGAGCGACGTGCCAGATTCAAGCTGTCACAAGCACAGGAGAGAAGACATATTGTTGAGGTACCTATTGAATTGCTTTGGTGGCATTGCTTCACTTTCTCTCTCTTCATTCTTTGCCTCTCTCACCCATTTTACTGTTTATTTATTGTCCCTTCTTTCTGTGCAGACATACGATTTTCTTCATCATCTTTTGCTTAATATGTATTGGTCTGAATCTACTTTCTTATCAAGCATGTGTTGTGATTTGTCTTCAAAACAGTAATGTTAAACAAAGTGGAGTGGCTATGATACCTCACTGGGAATTGTTTGACTTTGCTTGATTTAGACATGCAGCAATACTAAATCTTCTTGTTTTATTGATTTCTCTCTGTTGCATGTCCTTGTAAGGGTATTGTTGTGGGCCTTGATAATTTGGATGGAGTTATTCAAATAATTAAGGAAGCTTCAAGCAATGCGGCTGCATCAGTTGGTCTAAGGAATGGTAATCTCCCTGTGCTTTAATGCCTTGCCTTTCAGGTCATTGATCTAAGGGATAGTAATCTACCTTTTCTTTTTCCTTTCTTTTTATACGAAGAAAAGGGCAATAAATTTATTGATGTGTTGGAGTCTAGAGAGCTGCCAACTCCTGTATATGGAAGCATCCAATGTGGTGAAAAAGAAGCAAACTTTTATATACAAATCAGGTCATTAATTATATGCTAGAAGTAAACAGATGTTTTTAATGTTCAGTGTCAGAAAATGGGACACTTTCTGAAAAGCAAAACTACCTTAAATCTCCTCAGTTTTCTTGTTTTGGCACTGCATGCACAGTGCAAGCTTTTGGTTTGCTGTGTTGAAGACCACAAGATGGTCAAAGGCTAGGCCAAGTGTTGGAAACTAGATGAAGATGATTGAGCAAATGGGTGACAGTTTCCCCTGTGTCACACACGATATATTTATTAACTAGGATAATTCTGTCTTATTTGGATTTATGGTTAACAGAGAGCTTGTAAATTCCATATTACATTTTTTTAGTGATATAAAAGATAAATAGATTAAAATCTACATGCACATCTCTGAAGCTGGAAGGCAGTCATGCTCATTGCTCTCTTTTCAAGTTCTCTGTACAAAAATTACTGTGTTCTCTCTGAATTCTCTACAATTAACATTCATGTCTGTCAGTCATCAGTTTTGGTATCATAGTGTTCCATGCATCAGCACATGGGCATTTTAGTAAGTAAGTGCAAGCATACATGTGATTATTTTGCTTGAAATTCTCAAAGCTGTCTCTAGATAAAATAGGAAAGAACGAGATTTCATAAATTTGTTTTTAATAACTAACGAAATAACCTCATTTCTTTGCACCTTTCACGATCAATTCAAAGCATATATGGGATCTAACAGTTTAATACATGTGAATAATCTTGGCAGTGTGCTGATGTGCACCCAGAGTGGAGGATTTACTTTCAATTTTGAATAGTGCATGTGCACGCAAACAGACTTGGATGGATAAAAAATAACATTATAAGTATCCATAGTTTGATATATTTTTTTTCCTTTCATATTCTTGATCACATGTAAAAATTTCATGGGCTTCTTTTCTTTTTCTTGATGCACTTGATTGATATGGTTAAATCATCTTCTATTCCTCATGCAGAATTCAGTCTATCTGAGAAACAAGCTGAAGCTATATTAGACATCAGCCTAAGAAGACTCACCCTTCTTGAGGTGTTTGTGTCATGCTTATTATTACTATTTTTCTTTCTATTTCTTCCCGTGAAATTTCCTACATATTATTGTTTTTAAAGCATGAAGTGTGAATTAGATATGCTTCTTTTTGTGTAGAGAAAGAAGTTTGTCAACGAAAGTAAGTCACTAATGGAACAAATTTCAAAGCTAGAGGAACTTTTGTCAACCAGGGAAAACATATTGCAGGTAATATTGTGTTTTGTGTTAGGCTTCTTTTTTAAGTGAACAGGTGGAAGTTTACACCATTTGATACTGGTTTACTGTGTTTTACTATTAAAGCTTCTGTTCACTTGCACTATGTTTGTTTGGAGAGATTGGAGGAGGGATGGAGAAGAATATTTTGAGAGAAAAGGAAAAGATAGCGCCAATTCTGTCTCTCTCCCATACACATGCACACACACACACACACACACGCAACTATCTCCTCCCTCCTCTAATCCATTCCCCCTACCAAATGCAGGTTGGGGATTTGTGATAATGGTAGTTGCTTGAATTCTTTGGCATTATTGAAGAAAAAGTTATGAGTACAATCATCATAAATTAAAAAGAAAAATGGACAAAGAGTGTCAAAATGGAGGAACTCTTTTCTTGACGATGCCGGCACATGTAATTTATTCACTTTTATCGTTGCACATTGAGACTCTGTCAACTACCTTTTTTCTTGAAAAAATTTCTGCCTTTCATGTTCTGTTGCTGCACTCTATTCTCTATTGTACCTCTTCTGTTATCTTTTCAAAGGATTCAAATAGTGACATGCCCTTGTGGGAGGAAATGGCATCTTGGTAGGGAAAATTCTGAAGTTCCATTCTTAACAGTGAAAATTGGTTGTCTTTTTGTTCCTTGTTGAGCTCTTGACTAGTAACGAAGACTAACTCCTAGATACAGCTGATCCTCATACATTTGCAATTGCTTACATCAATACTGGTTATTTTGGTTTTATGTTCTGTAACATTTTTTTAGTTGAATCTTAACTACTTAATCAATGGCAGTTAATCATTTTCCTTTTCTCTTTTCTTTCCCCATTAGTTTTATTATTGTTTCAAATGAAAATGATTATTATGCCACTGTTGCATGAGAAAATGAAAGTGATCCTAGTGAAATTAGATTGGGTTTTTTGGTATTTAATTTTCTTCTAATTTATGCTCATATTTCATCTTTTAGCTAATAGAGCAAGAAGCAATTGAGCTCAAGAACAAGTTTCCAAGTTCTAGGCGTTCATTGTTGGAGGACTCCGATGGTGGTCAACTTGAAGACATTGATGTTATTCCCAATGAAGAAATGCTTTTGGTATGTGAACTACTCTGTGTTTTCTAATGACTTAATTCTCCTAATATTGATTGAGCAATAGCTGTATATGCATTTTGTTGGATTCATGAGAATTAATTTTTACTAAACTGTTCTTATGTTGTCAGGCTTTTAGTGAAAAGGGTTATGTTAAACGAATGAAACCCAGCACATTTAATCTTCAAAACCGTGGAACTATTGGTAAATCTGTTGGAAAACTGAGAGTTAATGATGCGATGTCTGATTTCATTGTCTGTCTTGCACATGACCATGTGCTGTATTTCAGGTACTTTCTAACATAATTTGTCTCTTATTATTACTAGCTTCTGTGCAAAAGCATTGATGTTTTCAAGGGGGGTGAAATTTGTGAAGTGTCAAATTTCTTGGATATCATACCAGTGCTATTTAATGAATCATTATCATGATATAACAGTATATTGTTAGATATTGAATTTTGTATATTCCATCTGTTAGGCTTCGCTAATTGAAAAGAGCTTGACTGTTGAGCTTTATAGTTTCAAAGAATGAAACTTCTTGGATTCTGAACCAGTACAAGAAGTAAGTTTGTAATTTGTTTCAGTTATAAGAAAATGAGCATGAAACTAGAGAATCACTGTCAGTAATTCAGTTTATTCTTTCTTTTTTGGGGAAATTTTATTTACCTCTTTATTCAAAAAATTTGACTGCATGTCAAAGCATGTGTATTTTTAGGCTGGTTATAAATCCAAATGTAGAGCAAAGTAGTGCAAATACACTGGGAATATGCCCTTGCATACATGCCTTTGCATGCATTCATTTTGGTTGTTTCTTTAAGCATACTTTTAATTCTGATTTTAAGGGTGTCATGCTTTCAGTGATACATGATTAAGCATTCTCATTTAAAATTGTTAGCTGTGTTCTACTGAGTACCATCAAACTAGTTGATTGTGGCATGTCTGACTCTTTGCAGTGATCGAGGAATAGTTTATTCAGCTCGTGCTTATAAAATTCCTGAGTGCACCAGGAGTGCTGCCGGCACACCACTGGTCCAGGTAATATATTGCTTTTCCACCTGTTGATTTTTCATGCAGCTCTCTTGTGTCTTGCACATATATATTTTTTTTCCATGCTGTGTACAGATCTTGTCTTTATCTGAGGGTGAGAGGATAACATCCATTATTCCTGTGAGTGATTTTGCTGGAGATCAGTTTCTACTAATGCTCACAGTCAATGGCTACATCAAAAAAGTATCACTAAATCTTTTCTCCACCATACGTCCAACAGGAATTATAGCAATTCAACTGGTTTGCCCTTCATATTCTTTAATATTGTGGCTTTCACACATTGCTTTGAGGTTAATATGTCCTTATGCTTTGAGCATAAACTTGCCAGGTTCCTGGGGATGAGCTGAAATGGGTTCGCTGTTGCACAAACAATGATCTCGTGGCTATGGCATCACAGAATGGAATGGTCATCTTGAGTTCTTGTGACAATGTGAGCTGTTTAACACTTTTTTTTTTTCTCTCATGGCTGTTTAATTCTGTTGAAACGGAAAGAACTTGAAACTTATTTACTTGAGAATGGATTTGTGAAGTGAATACTTTTAGGATCCTTTTTTTATTGAATGATATTGAATTGAAAGAAATTGTTACATGTCTGGTTTTTCTTCATTATGACATTTTTGGAATGCTTTTGTTTTGAAATCCTGATTGTTAGTGTGACAATTTTAATCCATTTTGTAGCCCCAGAAAAAAAGCCAGCCAAGCAAATGTCTTTGCACATGTTGTGGACAAGTATGGTTGTATGCGACAATTTTATTCATTTAACTGATTGAGGATATCATCCTTATGGTCCCAAGCTTGATCTTTCTGGGTCATTTGTTTCTTTGACTTGATGCAAAATGTAACATTTGAGACATGTTCACATGTCAAATAGGAAAAAATCTGTAATTGTATTCTGTTATAATTCATCTGAATACGACAATCAGTCTTAAACAATTGATGTTGGGTTGTTTTGGAGAAAATGACTATTTTAGCCCATATATTTGTCCTTCAACTAGAGGAATTTTAACATGTTGACTTTCACCTTGGTGAACTCAGATTCGAGCTCTAAGCAGAAATACAAGGGGCGGAGTGGCCATGAGACTAAAAGAAGGTGATAAGATGGCTAGTGTGGACATAATACCATCTTCCATGTGGAAAGACTTGGAGAGAACCTCAGAAGATCCTGAGAACAAGTAATTGACACTTTCTCTGCTATAGTCAATTGCCATGTATCTGTTTGTTTCCTTACTTGGTTACCTGTTGCTAAATTTATGGAGTCCCTGGCATGGCTGTCTTTACATCTCAGCTCATGAAGTCATATTCAGTGGCTCCCATGTCTTTAGAAGCTTAAACTTCTATTATGTTACTCAACTTGTGTTTTTTGGATTCTATGTGCATGCTGGTTTGTAATTTGTGTTTGTTTCATTAAATAAATTGACTGGTTAGCTTAAAAAAAAAAAAAAAAAAAGAGCTTGGTAGGTTAAGGTTGTGGCACTGATTTGGTCAGTCCAAACATGACCATGCCCTGCTTTTAACTTTGAGGTCATGAAATGGGCTGCAAGGCTCTTGATCAGTGGCCTGTAACTATTTTGGGTGACTTGGGCTTTTTCAAACATTGTATTAGAATGGTATAGCTAGCGGAATGCAAAGATTGGATATAGGTGCTCATATTATTCTCCATATCTGCATCGTGATTTTCTTTTGCAGCTGGAATTTCCAGATCTTAGGCAAGTTTGTTCAATATTTTTCACTTTAAAACTCCTGGGTTGTGTGTTTTGCCCAGCCTATCAGGAATAGATTTGTTTTGGCTGAATCCTGATACTTAGTTATTTATCTTCAGTATTGAGACTTCTTCTGTTGATTTGAAGTTTGTTCTTTCTTCTGGCTGAATCTTATGTTTAGTTATTTCTCTTCAGCATTGACACTTTTTTATTCATTCAAATCTTGTGCTTCAATTTTACAAGGAAATATGAAATTTTATGCAGCTTACATGGTATATAGATTTTTATGTTTTAATTTGCAGTGGCTTCTTTGTTTTTGAACAGCAATAAAGGCAGTGGTCCATGGCTATTATTTGTGTCCGAGGGTGGTTATGGGAAGCGGGTTCCTCTTGGCAGCTTTCGGCTGTCACCTCTGAATAGAGTTGGTTTGATTGGTTACAAGGTACTTTGATCCTTGTACTCTCTCTCTCTCTCTCTCTCTCTCACATGCATCTTTGCAATAGTTTTAATTCCTTTTTAATTTTCTCAGTTTTCTATGGAGGATCGCTTGGCAGCCGTTTTTGTGGTTGGTTTTTCATTGGCAGGTATTTTAAACTTGGTTAAAGTATTAGAGAACATATATATGTTACAACTATGAATATGTTCACTCACTCCACTTGAAACTCTTGTTGGCCTATTTCTGTGTCTTATACGGAAGATGGTGAAAGTGACGAGCAAGTGGTTCTAGTTAGTCAAAGTGGTACTGTCAATAGAATCAAAGTTGGGGATATTTCAATACAATCCCGTTTTGCAAGGTACATGCTGAACTGTTTTCTTAATTGATTTCTTGTGCTTCACTCCCCTACCAATTTGATTTGCACTTGCACCCATGGACACCTCACTCTCAACCCTGAATTTTTACTTTTATGTTTGGTTATGTGAATGTCAATGTAGACCATCCCGATACTTTTTCTGTTTAACCAGCATATCTCCTTATTGGGATTTCTTTTTGGTTAGTACTTTTTGTTAGACCTGGTGCCTCATCCTGGATTGCAGCGTTTTTATGTTAATTCAGAGGAAGGTCCTTTGTGGTGCCTTGCTTAGGTCCTCGAGTGTTTCAGTTGACCCAAAAGCATGATGATATGTCACATATCTAAAACTGTAATGAAGATGGAATAAAGAACAAACCAATTGAACATATGCTAGTTGTGTTGGCACCTTGGATTCCTTCTTTCAGTGTTGGATTAACGACAATAATCCTTTGCTGTGGATTATCAAAGTCCGTCTATCAGTTCAATCCGTTATTTGTTTACTCCGTCCCATCTCTTCTCAGAGGGGTAATCTTAATGCGGCTGGAGCATGCTGGAAAGATTCAATCGGCATCCTTAATCTCTGCCACAGAGCCTGAGCCTGAGGATTTGATTCAGGATGCAAATCCAGGGGCCTTGGAGATAGAGGCTGAAACGCCTGCAATCCTTTCTGAGATATCATAATTTGATTGTACATGTCCTGTACAAAAAGCAACATGTAAAGTGGTCAGCTGAACAACTGTAAATCTGTAATATTTATCGTCAAACAAAACTGATCAAGAACCAGATCGAGTGCTCGAAGACCACACGGGATCTAACATGAGTCCATAAAGCATGGGATAATTATTTTACCTGATTATTCAGCCAGTTCTGGAGCAGCCATTGATTAAAGCTAACCCAGAGGCTTTTATAATTGCGACTCTTTCTCTGTACGGAAAAATATGCTTATGCAGATTCCATTAATATTAGTGAAAATGTCGAATTAATCTTAAATAATCAAATTAACCCAAATTTGAAATTTGATAAAATTTCTAAAACAGGGTACCTATTACACCCTTGAAGGTAAGAATTCCCAAATATCCACAACGCCAGTGCCCTGGAATGGCTTCCGGACGCGGGTCGAATTGGGTAGGAAGAAAAGTCTGTCCGGTCCAAGCTAGGCCTGGCTCTCGGGCGCATCTAATAGTTTTCAGCAAAGTGAGAAACTGACACCCTACTCGAGCTCTTCCATCCCTCTCTGAAAGTGTACCAGAAGCATTTCAATTGGGGAGGACCAAGGACAAAATAAAACTTATTTTATTCTAAAAACAGAATTATCAATTATCTCTCTGTGCATTTAGTTAAGGTCAGAATGGATGAAATTTGAATTCACAATTGGAATCGGAAGCCGAGAATTCCATTTCTGTTGTTTGGTTGTCAAACAATGGAATCAAAATTCTAACTTTTAGTACCCAAAAATGAAACGGGAATCAGAATTCCAATTCTAAAATCCAATTTCAAGAAATGGAGTTATATATGATTTTCCAATGCTTCATTTAAAAGACAAGAATTATAATTTCAAATACCACCTCAACCTTGCTTACCCCAGTTTCCTCTCCTTAAAAATTATAGCTAAGTATAAAAGAAATTATATTCGTAATTGTTATTATTTAAATAATGAATCTTGTTTGTAAGAAAAAAGAAAAAATTAAATTGAGATGGCTGATTCGCTACCTTAGACCCCACGCAGAGACGACGACTGCGGCTCCTGCGATGCTCTTTTTCTTCTCCTAGAAAAAAAAAAATAAATAAATAAATAAAACAATAGCAACGTAAATAAATACAAGAGATGAGAAAAATGCAGCTACGCGGACGAGACGCGTGACGAGTAAGAGGAAGAAGAGCAGGAAGAAAAAAGAAAAAACCCTAAGAAAAGAGAAACAAAGAAGAAAAAAGAAAAAGTAAAAAGAAATGGAAGATTTCGAGAAGTTGTCGCTAGAAGAAGAAGAAGAAGGGGAAGGAGAGGGAATGGAGGCGACGACGGATGACGAAAATCATAACAAAAGTAGCAAAATGGAATGCTCGCAGAAGGAAACCCTTATTTTGCTTCGTAAATTTCTTCAAATTCAGCAGCGCCGAGCCCAAGCTTATGCCCTTCTCAAACGGTACCACCACTTGATCGCCCCTTTTTTTTTTTTTTTCTAAATTTTGGCCCTTTGAATTTAGTAAATTTCCCCAATATTATAATTATATTTTCAAAGTAGATCATCCACTCGATCGCCTTTCTTCTTCTTGCTTTTTTTTTTTTTAAATTTGGGTGTTCTTCCTTGCTGTGTACATGATTGTTGTTGCAGTTATTCCTTTTAGAAATTCTAGTGCTTGTCTAAGTTCCATGCTTTCATGCCGCCCTCCCCTTTTTTTTAATCTAAATTTTCGAGGACGCGGCTTGCGCTGCTCTTCTCAGTATAAATTTTGATTTCTTTTTTCTAGGGGGTGAAAGCAAACACGCCTATTGAACTTTTTTTTTTTTTTCCTTTTTCCCCTCTGTTTGTAATTTTGCGTATTTAAAGCTTTCAATTGGTTCCCTTATGTTTTCAGAGAAAATCAGAGTGTAAATGGGTTTTTCTCATGCTTGGTCGTTTGGCATTTATCATGGCAGTGGTTTTGCGGAGTATATGGTTTCGGGAGGAGAATTAGCTTACCAACAGCTTTGCAGTGAGATTACTGCCGAGTTCAATGACTGCTCAAAACAAGTTCAGCCCATTGACCCTCCTTAGATTTGATCATAACTGTTTTTCCTTTAGATTCTTTTTTTATTTTATTTTATTTTAAATTGAATTCTTGTTTGCCATTCTACTCGATTACAGGTACTTGAAATGGAGTCTCTATTCCTGAATCCTGAATATGGCCGAATTGATTTAGCTGGCTTGCTTAGAGCTGTTCAAACCCAGGAAATGCAGAAGTTACATCTGGTAAGCATTTTGGACATCACAATACCAACTTAATGGAACAGCATCTAAACATGCTTGGAAATTCCCTTTGCAAAATAACTATAAATGCAGTCCACCCATTAGGCATCGTGTATGTTATTTGATTCTGAATTGTTCAAAACTGGGCAAGATATGCTGTCTTATCAATGTATGCCCATTATCATACTAGTTGGTGCCCTCGATGAGTGACATATTCTGGAACAAGTGAAAATTTTAGCAGAGCACAAGGGATGAACATGGATATAGATTGTGTTTCTTAATTTGTTTCCTTTCCTAGCATCACTTAGTGTCACAATGTATGCCATTGCCCCATTGATTTCCTTGATCCATTGTGTACAATTGGATAATTGATGTTTCTTGCTTCAGCTGCTTGTTCACTGCTAACTCTAGTCTTCCCTTTGTTTTGATTTTCTCCATTAAGACTGTAACAATTCAGGTATTGAAAAGGGCTGGACACCCCTCAGAACGCCTGGTAAGCCATGAAAATTGCAGATTTAAGAAACCAATGGAGCATGAGGGTGTGCATGTCCGGGAAATAACGGAAGATGCTGGGACAGAAGAGGCAGAGGCAGATGCTGCGTACGATATTGATCTGAAGCAAGCCATTAGAGGCGTGCAGGATGTTGTGACTGCCATAAATGAACATTTAGAAGAAGTAAAGTATGAGATTGCTGCCTTGGAAGCTGAAGGACTTTGACATGTATAGATCGTCTGTTGATACATGACAAGGAATCTTTAGCTGACCTGTAAGAATGTAATAATTGAAAAAGTAAGAGAAAAATGGTGGGATTTTTTGTTTTTTTTGGTGGGAAAACAGAATGGACAATAATTTTGTGACATCGAGTACTAGCTATTCATAGAATTGTGTAAATCCTACACAAGACAAAGGCATTTTGTGTCAATATGACAACGCCAAGACGGATGGAAGGTGGGCTGGTTGGGCCCATGCCCCCCCTCCCCTAACATCTCTCTTGGTTTCCAAGGCCTCTTAGTTTCAAGATATGAAAAAAGAAAAAAGGCCACAAGGCAAATAATTCTATTATAAAAACTTGTGATGGTTAGTAGTTTTCAAGATATATTTAATTCTATTAAAAGTTAAATTCAGTCATTTACATGCTCAGAATGATTCATGGAAGTACCACTTCACGTGGTAAATTTTCGGTATTTCTTTGTTAACAACAACATGAAACTAATTCTCTCATATTTCATATAGAGCATCTTTCTTACCGGGCGGTGAATCGCAAATAACTTGCAATTTAGAAACCTAAATGTTAACTAAAGGATTCTGAAGAATATCAAGTACCCAACTCTATTGAAGAACAAAATTCATATGATTTAAGTCTTGGGATGCTAATTCCCGTTCCAATTGTAGAGGGTATCAACAAATATTCAAAATTTGGGATGCTAAATTTACTTTATGTATCTTTAAGTTCAGGGCACATTTGCTCTTTACATACCCATTTTTTAGCAGTTGGGTTTATGAAATGAGAATGTTTTTGCCATTTATATATAAATTAAATCAACAGAAAATAACCAAACCAGCCCTGGCGCTTCTTCTGCTTTTATCATTCTCACTCAATGCTAACAAAACTTGGGTCAGATCTCAACTTCCCGCTCACTCAACGCTCAACAAAACCTAGCAAAGTCAACCTCTCTCACCCTCCCTTTCTGTTCTGTGATCGGAAGCAGCGGCGTGTGCGTGCGTGCGTGGCGGTTATAAGATAGTAAGTGGGTGGCGAAACTTTTCAGATTTGGCTGATTTCTGGAGTCCTTTTGCCCTCTCCTCCATTGTCACCCCCTCTTCGTACTCAGCCTCCGTTAGTAGAACCTGATGCAACTCGTAGCTTCTTGTGCTGGGGTTTCTCTCGTACTTCTTCTTCTTCTTCTTACGACTACTTCATTAGTTTCATTTCTCTTCAGAATGCAAGACAATGTACATCCATCGCTGCAGCAAAATCATCAGTGCATCCTCTAACACCCCAAAACAAGTAACCTCCTGAGGCCGAGAGGTTGTTCGATCTGATGCCCAAGAGAAATATGGTTTCTTGGATTGAGTTGGTTTCTGGGTATATTAATAATAGAATGATTTTTCTTGGTTTGGTTTAATAGGATGATCTTTGAAACCACACATGTGTTCGACAAAATGTCCACAAGAAAGGTTGTTTCTTGGACTGTCATGATTACGAGTTAGGTCTAATAAGAAGAGATGATAAAGGCCACCGAGTCGAGTCGAACCACCTAGTCTAATTTAACTGCCACATAACTTGGAGTTGGAAGGTAAGAGGTTTGGTTTTTGAATTCTAAATCTGATAGAAGGTATTAAAAAAACCAATCAAATCTAACAGTGTCTTTCAATTTTTATTTTTTTTTTTTTGTTCTTTTCAATCTGGTTCCCAAAAGAATATTTTGGTTGGAGTGCAGTGCAATAGGTAGTTTTTGGATAAATTCTCAAAAAAAAAAAAAAAAAAACCTTTTTCCGTATTTTGTTTTCTTCCTCTATTCCTGCTTTGAAAATGATTTTATAAAAAATTTTTCGAGTTAAATAATTTTAGGCACATTGATGAGTTACAAGTGTAAGCTGCTCTATTGATGCTATCACAGATTTGAAATAAAATATATTTGGACCCAAATTGAGAGGATTTAAAAGTTGTACTAGATTTGAAAATTTACTTCTTTGTTTTTTAATTTTTTACGATTAATCCTTGTCAAATATGTTAAGACATTTGTTTGACACTTGAACCATATTGCCATTATTTTTTTTAGGCTAAATTGACATCCTTTTTCTCAGTACATTTTCAGGTAAATAAATTTTTTTTTTTTTTTGTTTTCATTTTTATTACTTAATTTTAATTGGATGCAATTAAATCATCTACTTCAAATTTCTTTTTTGCTCTCACTATTCTATCTATTTCACTAACAAAATCCTAGTAGAATAATAATAACGTGGAGAGTTTAAGTGTTATTCACAACCCCATTTTTTTAATTAATAACTCGATTTTAGGCTTAAAAGGGCCTTTTGCTTTTCAATGAAGTAACGGAGGACACCACATTTTGGCCAAGTGGGTAGGACTGAAACCATGAATTTTGGGTCTTCGGTAGCCCCCCATAAACGGAATAATGGTCAATTTAGCTGCGGCTGGAGGTTCTTGCAAATAGAGACGATAAAAAGTGAAATGCGTTTCACTTTCAATTGGGCAATATAACTTCTATTGAAAGGGTTTCCCTTGAGCCAAAAAAAAAAATGTGGAGACACCACTCTTTTTGTCTCTAACTCCCCCATGGGTGTTGTAGTATGGAACGTACAAGGGCCGTGATCCTGTTGGTTGCTCTGGCGACGTCTGGCTTCTATGTCACAGCGCTGGAGTACAGCTAGAAATTAATTCTACAGCAATCTACCTAGGCTACGCATGCTAGGGTGCTGGAGAATCCGAAGGCTTTATGCCTTCCTTCGTGTATCCACGCCCATCCAAATGAGGGCATTCGAGGCAACCGGCCGAAAGGCTTTGAAGTCGTCATTGATGACTTCAATGAGACAATTGACCTGTTGTTATTTGGGGTTGCCGCTCCTGCAACGACAAAAGCTACTCAAGAGACTCCTCAATCTTTCTTACCCCATCTCTGATCAGGAGGTGAGTCCAAGAGAACTCAGTGGTAATGAAGACAATTAAAGAAAAAACAAGTACAAAATTTATAAGTTTTAAGTGCTGAAAGAAAAATTTTCTATTCTAAAATTTTAAAATTTTAAAAATTTATCAACACCTTATATATTTTAAAATGATTTCAATAATTTTAACATATAAAAATGTTATTTAAAGAAAATTAAATATAATAAATTTAATTATATGAAAAAATATTTTTTAGTAAGTAAAATTTATAAATTTTTATTTGATAAAGTAACTATGTAATTAAATTGAAATACAATTTAAAAATTAAATGATTTAATTATAATAAATTAAAATTAAATAATAAAAATAAAATAAACAATAAATTTAATAATAAATTATGTAATTTACTCATTTTTATACTTAGAAATCAGAATGAAAATAAGAAATTCTTTTTTCTAGTATTTAGTATGAAAAAAAAAAATCTCATTATTCTTTTGTTATTTATGGAAATAATATTTTCTCATATATGAAAGCTTCATTTTCTTTTTGGTAATTAATTCCCTTTGAAACTAAACAATTTAATGAATTTATTGTTAATTCTAATTCAACTGGATTTTGATTCCCATCTTAATTATAACTATAGAATACACCCGAGGCTCTTATATATTGTCATTTTGGGTTATAGAAAATTTTTATTTTAATAAAATTAGATTATTTCCACTTAAGTATAAGTTATATGTATCTTATATATTTTTCTAATTATTTATATATAAGTACAATGTAATTTAAAAATATTTTTATAGTTAATTAGCTTTAAAATAAGTATATGATCTTTAAATTAATAATATAAGGATATTTTTATCATTTATGATCATAAATTTAATAAAGCAATAGTTTTGAATTTTACACTTGAAATTATATTTTGAGCATTGTAATATGATTTTTTACTATATATAATTATTTTTTAATATTATATCTAATGATTTAGTAATGTTAAGTGTAACTTTACATTACTTAGAGTGTCCTTTATTTAGTATTGCAAATGAATTAAGTTGAATTGAAGGTTTTAAAAATTGAGTCAATTATTAAATCAAAAAAATTTTAAAATGTAAAATTTAGTCGATTTAATATTTTAAATAGTTAATTAATATTTAAAATTAAATTAAAATTAATAGTAAAATTAAATATATTTAATGGTATGGTAATGTTAAATGTAATCTTTGTTATTAGGAGTACCATTTATTTAAAATTGCATATAAATCAAGTTAGAGTTCCAAATTTTAATAATCAAATTAGTAATTAAATTAAAAAATTTAAAAAATTTAAAATTTAATTAATTCAATAATTTTACTTAAAATTAAAGTAAAAAAATTGATATTAAATATTATATATATTGATAAATAAAATATAATTATTATATATATTACATTATAATATTTGAATAATTAAGTATATATATTTATAATTTATATATAATAAGATTAACAAAATAATAAATGTGATATATTTTTATATATAAAATGATTTATGTCAAATTAATTTAATATAAAATATATTATAATGTATAATATTTTCATTTATTTCATATATTTTTTTGTTAAAAATAAAATCATTTAATATAAATAAAATAATCTAGATAAAAAAAAAGTATTAATAAAATGTAATATATAATTAAATGTATTTTTGTTTAAATATAAATAAATATAATATATAAATATTTTCTTTAATTTTTATGATTGATAATAATAATAAAAAAAAGAAGCTATAAAGTGGTGCAAGTTTTGTTTTTTAAAAAAAAAACAAAATATAGAAAAAGAAATTATTTTCTTATTTACAAATTTTTAAAATCAAACAAATCAAAAAAATTATAATCGATTTATTAGTTTATTATCTAACTGGTCAATTTATCAATTTAATCATAAGGTTTTAGAACCAACAATTTTTTAAATAAAACAAACTTAATTAAAGTTTGAATCTTAATTTTATCACTCCAATTAATCAATTTGATTGAGTTTTGAAATCATTGATTGAATTTTGATATATTCATATTTGACTCATTTAATTAATAAACCAAAAAATGAGACTTAGTATTGGTATCATTTTTCTATGAATTGCATAAAGCCAATTCTAATCTTATTTCTAGTATTTAGTAAGAAAAAAAATCTCATTATTATTTTGTTATTGATAGAAATAAAATGTACTTATAAGAAATCGTCATTTTCTTCTTTATAGTTAATTTTCTTTAAAACCAAACAATTTAATAAATTTAGTATTAGTTCTAACTCCATTTGTTTGGATTTCCATCTTAATTATAACTATAAAAATATACTAAAAAAACTTTTATATTATCATTTTGGGTTATAAAAAATTTTTGTTTTAATAAAATTATATTATTTTCAATTAAATAAAAATTATATATATCTTATATTTTTTTTATTTATATATAAGTACAATGTCATTCAATATATTGGTATTATAATATTTAAAAGTAATTTTATAGTTGATTAACTTTTAAACAAGTATATTAATCTTTAAATTAATAATATAAAAGTATTCTTATCATTTATAATAATAAATTTATTAATGCAATAATTTTGATTTTTACACTTAAAGATATATTTTAAATATTGTAATATGATATTTTGGTGTATATGTATATATATATTCTTAATGTTTACTTAATGATATGATAATGTTAAATGTAATTTTACGTTATTTAGAGTATCTTTTATTTAAAATTGTAAAAGAATTGAATTAAATTTTTGACATATTTAAATTTGACTCATTTAATGAATAGATCTAAAATGCAGTTTTACGTGGTATTTTGTTTTTGTAAATTGCGGTAAGCAAATTCCAACCTTTATCAAGTAAAGATTATGAATTTTTTTCATTAACAATTTATTTAATTTTATAATAATAATAAAATTAATTAAAATTATATTAATTGTTATAAATAAATGAAAAAAATTATTTTAATAAAATAAAATAAGTATTTTATTTTAATATTTAATTGTAAATATATAATTATATAATTTGAGTGCGAGTTTATTAAATTTATTTTAATGATACATTATACAATTTTTTTTTCAATAATTATATATACAAAATTTTAACCGAAATTTATATAAATTATTTATAAGTTGAAATTATTTTTATTTAAATTTAACTATTTATTAAAGAAATTTTGAAATTAGACTTTAGTATTACTCATTTATATAAAAGAACGAACTCAAATAAATTATTATGAAAATGAACCACCAAACTCTTTAAGGAGTACCAACTCCTTTGCCACTCCAACCCTTTGCCCATAATTTCATATCGATTTTCAGGTATGCCTGCTTTTATGAGTAGCCCACGAGGATTTGAAGAATATGTGGTGTGTTTGCCTGAAAGCTACATCATTAATTAGCTATTATTCCTATAATCCAAATATTAAATGAGGCAATGATAGCACTTGTATTAAAGACATCTGCATTCATTTTTAATTTTTTTAATAGTCGCAATTTATTGCAACGGCCATTTGAAGATACCATTGTTACTTCAATATTAATGGTGCAAGACGTTATTATGACTTTATTGACATTTGTATAAAAGCGTGTAGACAATCCAGAAAAACTTCTAACAACTTCACTTTTCTAAGTTAATTACTTTTGTCTGTATTTACATGCATACGAATATAATGTGTACGCATATTTGTAAATGCACAACCACAGCCCTACATAATAGAGCAACGAAGAGCTTAAAATCTGATGGTGCTTTCCTTTAATCGCCGAGCAATGGCATCATATTTTCCAGGGACACAAATTCAGGAGCTTCCTATTGGATATGAGAGCAAAGAGAGTGCTGAAGGGAACATCGAGTTTCGGTTTGGCCAAGCATTTCACAACTCTCTTGGTGTGGACTACCTATTTTTACTGCCAGCCCCATTCAGACCAAGAGCGCCCTTTCAATCACCATTTCCATGGCGAACCCTCAGTGATAAAGAGGTAAAGTGTGAACTACACTGTTTTGTTTGGCAACTACAGTTGTCTTTTCATACAATCTTTTTCTTTTTCTTTTTTTTTTCCTAAAGTACTTTTGGGAATATAGTTTTCAATAATTTTTGTTTCTTAGCTTAATTATTGCGGATTATTTATAGGAGCAATTCTTGTTTGTACGAATCATCCAATCAAACAGCAGTATAAGTTGGGAAATTTAGTTTGGTTTGGTTCGATTTGTCGGTTTTTAAACTCTAGATAACTTTGTTTTATTTCATGTTAGTTTGCTGAACATGAAAAATCAATTACAACTTAATGATGATCAATGATTATGTCGGTATCAACTACTTAAATCCTACCCTCTTTTTTTTTTTTTTGAGTTATTTTTGAAAAATTTAGTGTGACCTAAAAAAAAAAAAAAGAGATAAAATTAGATTATTTGTTTAAAACAATTAATCTATAAATGAATCTTGTGTAAACAAAAAAAAAAAAAAAATTTCTTCTTCAATGTCTGCATGCACTTTGACTAATTCAACTCCTCACACTTTATGATTAAAGAATTTTAAGAAAATTATCTCACGGGTATTAATTTAAATTTTAAATTTGAGAAGTTAAGAAAAAAAAGAATATGGTATTTATCAGACTAGAAAAATCTTGTAATGATTAGAAGTGTAAGCATGTCAATTTAATACTTATGTTTAAACTAAATTATTAGTAGTGATTCAAAAATTTTTAAAATTAAATCAAATCAAAATAATAGTAAAAATATATTTGATTAGTTTAATAATTTAAATTCTAATCATTAAAATTAAAATTATTGATTTATCTAATAAACAAAGACATCGGTTTCTAAGAAAAAGAAATTAAGGATATTCGCATAAAACATTATTTTTCAAATATTAAAACAAAAAAAGTAAATTTTTCAAAATTTGGATAATGAATAAGTAATTGAAAACTTAACCATGAAAATTATATAAACAACATAACTTTGTTCATTGCGTTGGGTGTGGGCGGATCGTGTGTGTGTGAGTTGTGAGTGATAGTTGAGTTTTCGCACAGTTCGTGTCTCCATAAAATAACTCTGGGCTTTGGCATTAGAAGGTGGCTCGGTTTGATTCTGATAACTTCTGGATTAAAATTGTAACTAAATTGTCAAATGCGGTCTACCCGGTTACAATCCACATCCAATCTGCCATGGCCAATTTAGGCAGTTTCGATTTGGTTTTAATCAAGTTAAGCGGATTGGGTTGTTCCACTTACATCCCGAGTAACGATGACACCAAGGCATGAACGCAATTGTGTTCTATTTGACTAATTGCCTTGTTTCTTTTTTCTGTTCAAGCTTGCACATGGATGTCCTCACGGGGCAACAAATAGGAGATGCTTTGCACAAATGGCCACCACTAAAGATGATGAGAACTCCATCAATCTGGACTTAAACCTCAGCTTATCACCACCAGGGGTGCTTCATTCGCCATCCAAATCACCCAATCAATTGGAGTCGAGGCAGGACTCTTGCTTGCCATTGAAGATGAACTCGTCCGGGGACAGCTCTCCTGACCCCAGCACAATCGAGGAGCCATCATTGATTCTGATGGGATGCAAATGTTGTCTCATTTATGTTATGGTGTCTGAAGCGAATCCCAAGTGTCCAAAGTGCAAAGGCTGGTCTTTGATTGATGTATTTCGTCGGAACCGTGCTGACAGATCAAAGAATTTTTAATCTTTCGGCTTACTCTTCGTGCTAGAAGGATTTTCCCTCTGGTTCTCGGCATACAGCAATTGTATCCAATATCATTACAGACATATTTTTCTTATCCTATATTGTTTTCCTAATGTTTCGAGTTTGTGTTCAAGTGTTCGTGTTCCGTGCTCCTCTTTTGCGGAATATGATCTTTTGTTGCAACTCAAAGGTCCATGATTCCTGAAGAGCTATTAGTTTATTGAAATTTATGTTCATGCTTGTGAAATTTAAGGGTAATTTTTTATTCTCTCTCTCTCTCTCTCTCTTGATTTTATGGCTGGTGATGCGTGACCATTCTTAATTGGTGAAGCCATTTGTCCAAGGTTTCAGCTTTGCTCACCCCCTATTCTCTGCCTTGCCTGCAATGGCCGTCTGTTCCTTCAGGCTTGATTTTTATTTATAATTTATTTAATCATAATTCAATGCATGGTGGATTCGTAACATTGCCTTTTCCATCAAGGAAATGACTTAAGTCAAAAGGCGAAGTATAATGGTCAGGAGAGCCCTGTATGTCACACAATGTACATAATTTAAAAATTAATATTTTCATTATTTGTACTTGCATTAAAAATTAAAATTAACAAGTCTTTATCTTTTTGTTGTTTTTTTTTAATGATATTTAATTAAGAAATACTTTAAAGTAGAATTTAATTGTATTGATAGGTAAGATTGCAAATCAAGTTTTAAAAAAATTTCTATTAGTTATATACATCATGTTTTTCTCTCTCTCTCTCTCTTTTTTTTTTTTCTTTTCTTTTTCTCCCTCTTCTTTATGTCTTAGTTTTTTCTCCCTTCCTCCTCTCAATTAAGGTTGAGATTTATACCACATCATACAAACTAGACATGTGAAACAGGTTGTGCTGTGCCGAACACGGTCCATACTTTTGTACGGCCTTATTACTTTGTGTCGGATTTTGGCACAACCCACGTGTCTTCTGCGTCATGCGACGACACGCTTAAACACTCGAACAAAGAGCTTAATTAGCAAGTGGGGCGGCCCGTAAGTCCGAGACCTATGAGATCATGTCTTATCATATCAGGGTCGATTCCCGTATCGTGTCTAGTTCAATCTTTAAGCCTGACTTGTATCATGTCCTTTACAAAGCATCATGCTTGCATCATTTCGTGTTAGGCCATGCATTCTGAGAAAAAAAATATATATATACTTACGTTTTACGTTTTAAAATTGTTTACGCGTATTATGGACTGTGGTAGAGCAAGAGCCCAACTCATTTCTTGCCCATGATTGGTCGTGCTTGGGCCAATCAATTACTATTCATCACAAGCCGGGCTACGGCATGGCCCATATGAAACGAGCGTGATTATGAGTCGGCCTCTAGGCAGCTCGGCCCATTTTGTGCGTAAACGCAACTAACTACAAACCAGCGTGATTGTGCAAACTTTTGTTTCTCAAATTGGGAATGAACAACAGTCCTTTGGAAGCGTTTCATGAACTAGCATCCCTCACAATCTCATTTTTAATTTTACGGTGAGGCATATTCCTACTACTCCTTTGGAAGCCACAAAATCCTTAATTAAAAGATGAAGAAAATGACGTTATGGTCCAAGTACATACAAGGTAGTACCGCACAGTTTGTAGGATGTGCCTTAATTGGCAATCCATGTTGGGTGGATATTCGAGGGGATTGACAAGGATGAAGGTAGATTGTTTTTATGGCTTTTAATTTTGTGTTGCTCGATGCGTTCTAAACACATCTTTGCCTTCAAAAGTATGACGGGTGGATATGTTTACATTTGATTAGCAAAGCAACAACGTGCCCCAATTAAATGCGATCCCATCCATTTCATCGTGTGGGTCGTCAAAAGACAAAAGAGACTTGGATGCAATTGAGAAAATTTTATTAAATTTGGGGCCACCAAGCAACTCAGGATCCAATTAACTCAGATGCCCGCCGTCATATAGTACAAATTGATTTCCTCAAAAAGAATAAGGGCCCCTTGAGGGCGCATTAAAAAATGCTTTGACATTTCAAAAGCAGGAAAAATGGTACCCAAGTCACTAGATCTGCTCCAAAATTTCAGAAAAGCTAGTCACACTCTATCTGTTTTTTTTTTTTTTTTGTCAACACAATCATACTCTTTCATTTCCTTCTTTTTCTCAATAAAAACTAGTCGCATCCTTTCTTTTTCCTCTCACCCCTTTTCCTACAGCTATCTATTATAGATACTATCTTGGATTCCCCCAGCAAAACCCCAGTTAGCAACTTACGTGTAAGTAGTAAACAAAATTTTGCATGAGATGGGCTTTGAAATGAATCAGAAGCCGTATCTTTTTTTGGAGCAAATCAGAAGTCATTATTAATAAAACAGAAAAAGAAATTTTCTGCCATTAAAATTCACTTCATACCATCACAGTTGGGTGGAAATCAAAAGTCACTGTTTCTTTTGATGCAAACGTGGTTGTGTTTTTGGGGGGTTTTGTCACTCTTGACTTAGAAATTTGACTTCTGCTTTTTGTGACCCATAAATGCAAAATTAAAAATTGTTAAAGTCATTTGGCAATGAGATTAGCGAGGAGGAAGGCGGACCGTTTGGTATTATTCTGTAATTAATTTGACATTTTATACAATTAGCTTGAAATGAAGTTATGAAACTGCAAAAGATTTTAGAAAAACTGGGTATAGAATCCTGATTGATCATTTGAAGGATTCTAGAGAGGTTCATCAATAAAAATTAGAGTGAGCAGGAGGGAGACATGGAACTTCTATTTTTCATGATGTGAATATAAACATGGTGATTACACAGATTGATCCTTCCTCGTCTCGTGGGTGGCAAGCTGAGGATTTCATGAAAGGCGTGGTTGAGTTAGAAGCTGATTCTGAAAATAGAGATGCTCAATGTCTAGGTCATTGCCTTCTTGGTAGCTTGTGGACAGAAAAGCTTTTTAATGTCCGAGCTCTCTATTCCAAACCATGAAGCTCGTGTGGAAGCCGCGAAAAACACTGGAAGCCACAGAACTGGATACGATTTTATTCAATTTCAGGTTTTGCAGCCCACAAAATCGGCAATTTGTGATGGATTTGATAAACATGTACTGATCCTACAGACCATTACCGGGGAAGAGAAACCTTCAAAGGTTAATCTTTTCCGGGGAGCTTTCACTAGATGCGTTGAGTGCCTCTAGAGCCACTGCTTGGTAACTTTTTGGAAGTCGATATAGGGAGCTAGGGAGCTGGAGTCGCTTTCTCCATTTCAAGGTGGAGATTGACGTCCGAAATCCTTTGAATAAGGTATGGATATATATTTTAAATATGAAAAGCTTCCAAACTACTGCTATGCTTGTGGTTGTTTAGTTTCACATATTCAACGTGGCTGTGAGACCGACACTGACACGGAGGAGTGCAACTCTAAGTCTCAGCAACACCATGCTCAATTATGAGGACCTCCAGTGCCTCCTCGCCCCCACTCGAAGATTCAATTTCAAGATGGAGGCGGCAGAAGTGAAGAAAGGCAACCTGTCAATCTTTTTTCGGGAGTCAATACTTGTTAGGAAGAGACTCCAGTGGCAGCTGCAAGGCCGATCCCGGATTTTCAGGGCGATAATTTAAATTCCAACTGGGGACACAACAGGATTACGGGGGGCATTTAAATTCCAGTCTAAATTCCCCACTCAACGATCAAGAGTCCATGTCGCTCTAGGACGTTCAATATTTTACTCATTGAGTTGTATTTATGTGATCTACAATTTCTCAAGGGCCTTCAAATGGATCTGGATCAACGTTAGGGGGAGGTGAAGTATTAACACGGTGTGGAATTAAGAGGAAAAGGCTAATGATGGAAAGGGAGATAAAAGAAAGCAAATGCATGCCAGTAATACTCCATATCAAGAGGCCAAAAGTGGGATAATTAATCGAATAATTGAAACATGGTTTGCCGTGCATGGGAGTTGGGCCACGTAAAGCCACTCGGCCTAATATCAGTAGCAAAGATCATCAAACTCGCTCAAAGCCCAAAAACACCAAGCACGGCTAGGCCGAAAACCAAAGCAAAACTCTATAGACCAAGGCCTATCGCTTTGTAGGCCACACCTTTTCAGGGCCCGTCAATGGGGACGCTAAGAAACAGCGTATTATGCTTTTGCGGTTCGTTTTAACCTGCACCGTAACGAAAGAAGAGGCCACACACATAGACAAACGCTGATTTTCTGTCTACGTTGTCGCGTCTCTGGTTCAACGTCCGAGTTTGTAAGGACTTGTTGGGCAGTATAAATGACCTGCCAGGGCATGTTGGCATTCCCTCCGGGCACTATGTACGTACGTGGCCTCTTCTTTTCTTTCATTACGGTGCAGGTTAAAACTAACTGCCCATTGGAGAGATTGATTTTGTAACAGCAACTAAAAACGTATGGAAATTTTCCGCTCGCTACAACTGACCAAATCTACATTACATTCTGTCAACAGCCAAAGCAGGTGATGCCATGCTGCTTCGAGCCACAGAACAAATGAACCGAGGGGTTGGCACTTCCTTTCGCATCAGAAGAAGTATTTTTAGCTTTCGAACAAATGTACCCTATAAAAGCACTGGGCGCCATTGGTACGTCGCTTTATTTTATCAAAGGTATTGGGATATTGTTGGCAAGGATGGATGTAACTGGGGCAGTACTTAATTGTCGTGGCAGCCCCAAAGCCGTTAACCATGCTCATATTTGTTTGATTCCAAGAGTGTCCTTGTCGACAAATTATGAGCACATTTTTTGACCTATTTGCCCTTACAACGTGGTCTTTAAAATTATATCCGAAGTTATTGCTAATGAGTTGAAGTGTATTCTTTCTAAGATTATCACTAAATCTCATACTGCTTTTGTCCATGGGCAGCTTATTACAAATGATGTTTTCGTTACTTCTGAGCTTTTTCATTATACCATGCACAGACGTCGTGGCAAGAAGGGTTCAATCGCTTTCAAACTTGATATGAGGAAGGCGTACGGTTCAGTGGAATTGTGTTTTGCGGAACAGATCATGATAAAAATGGGTTCTGCCCTGGATTGAGTTGAATTGATAAAAAGATGCGAAACCAAGCATTCTCAATTCGTCACCTTCAAGAAGATTTATGCCCGTCTAGAGGTCTCGGGTAAATTGACCCTTTATCACCCTGTTTCTATTTTACAAAAGAATGTTTGCATTAGTGCGCGGAGTTGAGGAATAACGGTGGATTCATCGTGTCCGCTTTTGCGGAATCGCCCCATCAATCGCAAATTTATTCTCTGTGCATCATGGCTATTTTTGATAGAGGCCTTCCCCGATGAATGCCGACATCTTTAAAAGATTCCTTTACGCATATGGGCATAAAGTTTAATTTTGATAAGGCGGAACTTTCTTCTACCCGAATCTGCCAAAAATGTAATTCAGACTTGGCTGGGAATGACGACAAGAGAGAATCACCACATTTGTCTAAGGTTACCCATGTTTGTAGGCTATTCCAACAAGAATGTTTTGGGCCATGTCTTAGACAGGGTGCAAACGAAGCTTTTGGAGGCTGGGAAGAGAAGCATTTATCTCGGGCTGGCAAGGAAATTATAAATAAGGATTCATTTATTTATTGAAAAATTAATTTATTTATGAAAAATATTTATTGAGAATAAATTTACAAGAAAAAAAAAAGATTATTTTTTATTATTTGGTTGTATTGTTAAAAAAATATTTTCTTGAGTAGTTAAGAGTTTTAATATAAATTAATTATTATTATATATAAAAAATATTTTTAAAAAAATCATTTGGTTTGTACAAGGTAAAATAGATTTTGATATTAAATGACCCCAAAAAAAAAAAAAACTTACCGCAATAATGATAAAATTAATCTACAATCAACAACCGGGCACTAACGAGAGCAACAATGGAGTCGACCAACGGCTTCTCCAACTAAATGGTTTTACAGTCCTTTCTCCTCGAATTCCCGCAGGTACCAAGCGGTGGAAAGAGAGCTGGGTAAGAACCTCCTTTCTGCCATTAAAAAGAGATGAAATCTTGTCTCTATTCTAATTCCCTCGAGCTTTCGAGGGACAGACTTACACTTTATTTCGATAAAGATGGGATTTATTCAGCCACAAGTGCATACAGGCATTAGATTCGGGACGGTGGAGTAGGGATGGTTTTCTCAAATAACTCGATGCATTAGATTTATTTTAAAAATCTCATTTTATATTTAATTAAAATTTTCTTATTTAAGATTTTTTTTTTTTTTTAAGTGGTGTTGATTTTATTTAGATTATTTTCGAATCTTCGAAGGAGATTCGTGATTTAGTTACCATTAATTGCAATTTGCAATTCTTTTAGAAATATCTTGGTTACAGGTTCAACTCTCGGCGGTTCCATACTGTAAACATAGGCCTTCCGCCGAGTTGTCTCCGTACAAGTTTCCAAGCCGCCTAAATCTGAAATCAATGTGTGGGTTTTTCGTGGAATGATAGTAGCTCGAATGAAGACGAGCAATTAAAGCTTTAGTGACGTTGACCTAATAGGCTCAATTTCATACAAGGATCAGTGCCATATAAAGAAAAAGAACCGGCGGGCAAATAAAGAAAACAGGTATGCGTTTTCTAAAATCAAGGAAATTATAATTATAGATAGATATGCATTTTCACAATTATAGAACGTAATTTATTTATGATAATTGAAATTTTACTTCTTTTTTTTTTAAATATTGGTCATAAATAAGGAAAAGCCGAAACAAAATTTTCTCTCAACTACTTAAATATAATGTTGAATATAAGATTTAATTCTTTGTAATCTTATATTACGTCACATCTATTAATCTCATATTAATTCTAATTAATCATTGTTAATACGCATTGCATTTTTTTTTATCGTTTATGGGCATCACATAAACTTAATGCATTAGTATTATAAAATATTCTTTTCATAAAATAACTTTTAAATTAGAAGTTTCTCTTTAAATTGTAATATTACAAAGAAGTTTTTTGTCATTTATGATAAATAATCCAAGATTTTCATATTTTTCTTTTATTTTTACCCCAAATATTCAAACCTTATAATATCATATTCCCATTTACTTTTTCTGTGATATTATATTGCAAATTTCCAATGATGTCGTAATATTGATTGTCAGCTTACTTTTCCTATTCCAAATAGCTCTTTTTGTCTATCATACATGGTTTATTCTATGAAAAAAAAAAAAAAAAGTGTTATTCTGGGCAGTTTAAAGAAAAAGTTGCCAACAGGTTTGGGGGTTGGTTTGGTTCCACGGTCTGGCAATAAATGAATGAGGGAACAGACCCGAAATTCACTTACCATTCGATCAAACAGGGTTTACCCGCGAAATGGCATTCTTTCCTTTGATCCAATGGTACTACTTGTCGTCTAGATTGCCATGAAACTGAAATTATGCTGTGTGTCCCAGCTTCATTGATTGGAGTAGCAGGTGGCAAGGCTAACGAAGAGAGAGTGTTTGCTTTAATGTTTAGGGGGTAATGCAGCTATTCAGTTAAAAAAAAAAAATAAAGGGTTAAGTATTTGGTAAAATTTTTTAAAGTTTGTTGTTTGCTTTTAATGTTTAGGGGGGTAATGCAGCTATTCAGTTAAAAAAAAAAAAAAAATAAAGGGTTAAGTATTTGGTAAAATTTTTTAAAGTAGCCAATAAAAAAAAATGAGTTATTTTTTAGATATTATGATGGATGATAAATATTATTTGATCTAAATATTCTTAACAATTATACTTTAATTACTTAAATATATTTTTTTCATGATAAATTGAGATATTTGATTAATTATTTTAATAACTAACCATAGTAGATAATAAAATAATAAATAATATCAAGAAAATCAAAAGGGACCGAAATTGCACTATTATTGGAATATATGAGCCGCCTCCGAAATGAGTTTTCTTTTTCATTTTAATTGGTGGATGCAAACAGTTTGATCTATCCAGTGAAACACAAAAACCCATCTCAATTTTGGTTAAAAAAATAAAATAATAAAGCTTTTTGTTACAATCTGGATGGATGCCTGCCATTGCTAAGATAACAGCCCAACCGCTTAAAAGTAAAGCCGGCCTCATCCATGAACCGAAGCAAAACAAAGAGAAGGGAGAAGGAAAAGAGAGAGAGAGGGAGAGAGTAATTAGAACTGGCTTCATCGTAGCTGAGGAACAACGGTGGATTCATCGTATCCGCTTTTGCAGAAGGGCCCCATCAATCACAAATTTATTCTTTGTGCATGATGGCTATTTTTGATAGAGGCCTTCCCTGATGAATGCCGACATCTTTAAAAGCTTCCTTTACAATATGGGGAAGCATATGGGCACGAAGTAAATTTTTTGATCAGACCGGAACTTTCTTCCACCCGATTCTGCTCAAAATGTAATTCGGACTTAACGACAAGAGAGAATCACCACATTTGTCTAAGGTTACCTATGTTTGGAAGCTATTCCAAGAATAAAGTTTTTGGCCATGTCTTAGACAGAGTGCAAACGATGATTTAATAATATTAATTATTTTATAAGAATTAAAAAAATATTAATTATGATTTAATAATTTATAAAATAAAATAATAATAAATATAAATTTTAATAATAATAAATATAATAATAATAATAATAATATTATATAATGTAATTATTAATTTTTATTTAACATATAAATTAAATATTTTAAAATATATTAATTTTTAACAATAATTAATTAATAAAAAAAAATTTATATAATTCATTTATAACTAAATTTTATACGTAACTATTATTATTATTTAAATTTTAATAATAATTATTATTATTTAGATTCAAATAATAATTAATTTATTTATTATTTTACCTCATTGTTATTATTCAAAGAGTAGCCAGCTAATTTTAATCAGAGACGGGGAGAGTCCCAAAGGGAGACGTGCCCTTGTGGCCATGTGGTGGCCATGTGAATGCACGTAAACGATTTGACATTGTATACGATAAGAAATTTATTTAAGAGAGAGAGAGAGAGAGCTTCACTTTTACACTCTTATGTTTGATCGTGATGGTCTGCCCTCGAGCAGAGAGGGTCTTTTTCCGAGGGGTTCAATGCCGTACATTTGATAAAGGGAAGCGCATGGCCGAATGGGTGTGGGACCAGCGTACGATTGCGGGTCTCAATTGAGTTGTGGACAGAATTAGCTGGCCATTTCTGTTGAGTTAATCGACATAAAGTGGCCCTTGTTTAACGTATGACCCAAATAATGGATGGCTTAACGTGATGGTCTGTTAAGCAAAACGGTGGTTTTGGGTTAATGGGTTGGAAATCCCTCCGCTCTCCCTTCTGACAGATAGCCGTTACAGATAGGGAGAATCTCCCTATCTTCAGGGCAACGGCTGCTGGAAAATGGATGAATATATATATATTCATTATGGACATTTTCTGGTCTCTCTCAACCATCAGAGAAAAGCGTAAAGAACAGAAAGGGAAGAGTAGGAGAAAAGGTAAGAAGAGAAAAGGTAGGAGGAGAGAAGATAGGAGAAACAGAAAGGAAAGCGTACAGGGCAGGAAAGAGAAGTTTTCTCATCTCTACTACCGGATATCAGAATAATGGAGAACGGTATGTTGTTCTGATTTCCTATTCCTTTTGGTTTTGTTACAGTTATATTGCTAGCATTCGTATCAAGATAACGATCCTGCATGATAGAGATAAGAAAAGTCTAACAGTTTTGGTATCAGAGCCAGGTTAACGAATACTGCAATTTATTTTGATTTTTAGTTATTTGCGCCGAATTATTTTGTTTTGTTTTCTGGCAAACGGAAAAGCGTATGTTCAATGTATTTTCTATATATTATTGTTTGCTGTACTTAACGGCCGGCGTTGAAAGGGGAAACGTCGGCCATGTAAATTTACACTGCTGAAACCGCTGGTGTCAAAACAAAAAAAAAAGGAGCCGACCACGAGAACTGTACACCGCCGGAACCCGAACGGTTCTGGGTATGGCGGATCGGCTCCGATGAAGGCTGTGTCTCCGTTGTCAGTGGGAGACCCGAATCGGTCCGGTCTGGTGGGCATGACGGAACAGTCTCCCTGTGAGGCTGATGCTCTGGGTCGGGCGTGGGTCTGGTGGATGGCTGCCGTCGGAGATCCGACCCGAACAGGTTGGTTCACCCACGTTCGCCTGGTCAGAGGCGACGTCCGGGAAGAGCCGACGCACCGGGGTTGGCTGCTGACGGCGACTCCCTCAAATGAAAGCCGCTGGACGTCGTCGGGAAGAGTCGACGGCGATGGCAGAATGGGGCCAGCACGCGGGCCGTGCGTGGTCTCTGGTCAGACGCAGCCTGCGGTAGGTGGTGTTGCCACCGTCGGCTCCGATCGGAGGCAACACGCAGGCGGCGCCTGCAGCAGGTGGTGTTGCCACCGTCGGTCTCCGGTCGGAGGCAGCACGCGGGCCGTGCGAGGTCTCTGGTCAGAGGCAGCCTGCGGTAGGTGGTGTTGCCACCGTCGGCTCCGATCGGAGGCAACACGCAGGCAGCGCCTGCAGCAGGTGGTGTTGCCACCGTCGGCTCCGATCGGAGGCAACACGCAGGCAGCGCCTGCAGCAGGTGGTGTTGCCACCGTCGGTCTCCGGTCGGAGGCAGCACGCGGGCCGTGCGTGGTCTCTGGTCGGAGGCAGCCTGCAGTACGGTGGTGTTGCCACCGTCGGTTTCTGGTCGGAGGCAACACGCGGGCTGTGCCGGCAGAAAAGAAAAAAAAAAAAAAAAAAAAGTTTATTAATGTCACGTCAACGTGAATCAAATATTGAAAGCCTATTGGTCACCAAAGTGACCTGGCCTGAAGGAATTTGAATTGTTGATCGTGAATTTTCAATTGTTCATTTTTTATGCTAATATTATATAAATATATGAACAATTGTGGTTATTAATTATACGGCTAGGAGATCATCCAAAGATGGATCATTGCCTATAATTAATGACACTGAAAGGGGATTGATTGATGTACTGAGCAAACATGATTGCATATCCAAAGATAACATTCATGTTAACTCTAGTATTATTGATTAACCTATTAAAGCATATTTAAATTAGCATTATTATTGATTGCAGCTATGTGTTTTGAGGATCACCCAAAGGTGAACTTAAATATATAGTCAAAGTTTATAATGCATGTGTCTGAATCCATTAGAGTTTACTCAAAGCATTAACATGTAAATTTGGATTATGTTTTGCAGCTTCTAATAACGTTTTCGCCTTGGGCAATGCAATGATCAAATTCAATGGGCTGAACTATGCAGAATGGTCTGAGCATATTCAGTTTCATTTAGGTGTTTTGGGCTTGGACTTAGCAGTCATTTCGGAAGAAAAGCCTGCAGCCATTACTGGGACCAGTACAGAATCTGATAAGTCTTTTCATGAGGCTTGGGTACGGTCCAATAGGCTGAGTTTGAATTTGATGCGAATGACGATGGCTGAAAATGTCAAGCCCTCAATGCCCAAGACGGAAAATGCAAGGGAATTTCTGATGAGAATCAAGGAATACTCTCAATCAGACATAGCTGATAAATCCATTGTAGGAACCCTGATGAGTGAGCTGACGACCAAGAAATTTGATTGGTCACGGCCTATTCATGATCATGTGACTAGCATGGCTAATCTAGCAGCAAAGTTGAGAACGATGGGTATGGATGTGAGTGAATCCTTTTTGGTTCAATTCATCATCAACTCACTACCTCCTGAATTTGGCCAGTTCCAAGTGAACTATAACACTATTAAAGAGAAATGGAACTTTCAGGAAATTAAGGCCATGTTAGTTCAGGAGGAAGGGAGATTAAAGAAGATGAAGGATCACTCCATTCATCTCACTGTTCGTAATGATGCTAGTGGTAGCAAGTCTAAACCACATCACAAAAATAAGAAGAAGGACAAAGCCTCCATAAAAGTCTCTGGAGGTCAGATCCAAAAGGATCAGAAGTGCTTCTTCTGCAAAAGGATGGGTCACTTCAAGAAGGATTGCCCAAAAAGAAAGGCTTGGTTCGAAAAGAAAGGTATGTACTGTATATCAGTATGTTTTGAATCAAATATAATTGAAGTGCCCAATAATACTTGGTGGTTAGACTCTGGAGCTACTATTCATGTGTCACATATTATGCAGGGATTCCTTTCAATCCAGCCCATAACAGGAACTGAGAAGTTCCTTTATATGGGAAACAGAATGAAGGCACGAATAGAAGGAATTGGGACGTACAGATTGATCTTGGACACCAAGTGTCATCTGGATCTAGAAAAGTGTCTCTATGTTCCTGAATGTGCTAGAAATTTGGTTTCTGTTGCAAAGTTGGATGAAGTGGGATTTAATCTTAAGATTGGAAATGGTGCATTTTCATTGTATAGACATTCGTACTATTATGGATCTGGTACTTTGATTGATGATTTGTACCGCTTTAGTCTTGACGCTATGTATGCCGATTCTCTATTTCTTGTTGAGCATGGTATTGGTAACAAACGTAATGTGCATGATGATTGTTCTGCTTTCTTATGGCATCAAAGATTGGGTCATATATCCAAAGAAAGGATATTGAGGTTGGTGAAAAGTGACATCCTGCCTCAATTGGATTTTACTGATTGGGATGTGTGTGTTGATTGTATAAAAGGGAAACAAACAAGACACACATCGAAGTACCCAGCCATGAGAAGTAATGCGCCTTTAGAATTGATACACACTGATATTTGTGGCCCTTTGACATTCCTACATGGGGTGGTGAAAAATATTTCATCACATTCATAGATGACTACTCACGGTATTGTTACTTATATCTACTGCATGAAAAGTCCTGGTCAGTAAATACCCTGGAGGTGTTTATTGATGAAGTGGAAAGGCAGTTAGATAGAAAAGTAAAAGTGATTAAGTCAGACAGGGGTGGTGAATATTATGGAAAATTCAATGAAAGTGGACAATGTCCTGGTCCATTTGCAAAATTTCTTGAAAGTCGAGGCATATGTGCACAGTACACAATGCCTGGTACACCACAACAAAATGGTGTAGCGGAAAGGCGGAATCGCACACTTATGGATATGGTTAGGAGCATGTTGAGTAACAGTACTGTACCTTTATCCTTGTGGATGCATGCATTAAGAACTGCAGCATATCTGCTGAACAGGGTTCCCAGTAAGGCTGTCCCTAAAACTCCTTACGAGTTATGGACAGGCAGGAAACCCAGTTTGAGACACCTCCATGTTTGGGGTTGTTCAGCAGAAGTAAGGATATATAATCCACATGAAGGAAAGCTTGATGCAAGGACCATTAGTGGTCACTTCATTGGCTATCCTGAAAAGTCTAAAGGATATAGGTTCTATTGCCCTAACCATAGCACAAGAATAGTTGAGTCTGGTAATGCTCGATTCATTGAAAATGGTCGGTTCAGTGGGAGTGGGGAGTCACGAAAGGTGGATATTAGAGAATTACATAATGAAAAATTCACAGTGAGTACTCCTACTCAAGGTGGTATCCCCACACCCAGTGTTTCTACTCAAATTGTTGTTCCTTTTGTTGCATCACAGTCACGTGACATGCAAGGGCAACAAATTGATACTCGAAACACGCAAAGTGAACGCATAGGAGATGAACCAAGTGACAATGTGCAGTGTACAAATGAACAAGTGATACCACAAGAAATGGCATTACGGAGGTCTACAAGACAGAAAAGGCCAGCTGTATCTAATGATTATGTGGTTTACTCACTTGAGCATGAGTCGGAATTGAGCATTGATAAAGATCCAGTCTCATTTCAACAAGCCATGGAATGTAATGATTCTGAAAAGTGGCTCAATGCCATGAAGGAAGAGTTGAAATCGATGGATGTAAACCAAGTCTGGGAACTAGTAGAGTTACCTAAAGGACCAAAACGAGTTGGCTGTAAGTGGGTCTTCAAGACCAAGCGAAACTCGAAAGGTAATATCGAAAGGTATAAAGCCAGACTGGTTGCCAAAGGTTTCACTCAAAGGGATGGTATTGACTATAAGGAGACTTTCTCTCCAGTCTCTAAGAAAGACTCCTTGAGAATTATTATGGCTTTGGTGGCTCATAATGATCTAGAGCTTCACCAAATGGATGTAAAGACCGCCTTTTTGAATGGTGACTTAGAAGAGGAAGTATGTATGGACCAACCTGAAGGTTTCACCACCACCGGGCAGGAAAATTTGGTGTGTAAATTAAAGAAATCGATATACGGACTGAAACAGGCTTCCCGACAATGGTATCTTAAGTTCAATGATACCATTACGTCATACGGCTTTGTAGAGAACACCGTTGATCGGTGTATCTATATGAAGATTAGTGGGAGCAAGTTCATTATATTAGTCCTATATGTTGATGACATTCTTTTGGCCGCTAATGACATGGGTTTGTTACATGATGTTAAGAAATTTCTCTCTGAAACTTTTGAAATGAAAGATATGAATGAGGCATCTTATGTGATTGGAATAGAGATATTCCGTGATAGATCACAAGGATTGTTGGGATTGTCTCAGAAAGGGTATATCAATAAAGTATTAGAGAGATTTAGAATGGAAAATTGCTCTACAGGAATAGTTCCAATTCAGAAAGGGGACAAGTTCAGTGAACTGCAATGTCCAAAGAATGATTTGGAACGGAAAGCAATGGAATCAATTCCCTATGCCTCACTGGTTGGAAGCCTGATGTATGCGCAAACATGCACTCGGCCAGACATTAGTTTCGCTGTTGGAATGTTAGGCCGATATCAAAGCAATCCTGGAATAGATCATTGGAAAGCCGGAAAGAAAGTCCTTAGGTACTTGCAAGGCACCAAAGATTATATGCTTACTTATAAAAGATCAAGTCATCTTGAAATAGTAGGCTACTCGGATTCAGATTATGCTGGATGTGTAGACTCGAGGAAATCTACATTTGGTTACTTGTTCCTCCTAGCTGGAGGAGCAGTTTCCTGGAAAAGTGGGAAGCAGTCTGTCATTGCTACTTCCACTATGGAGGCTGAATTTATAGCATGCTTTGAGGCTACTATTCATGCATTATGGTTGCGGAATTTTATCTCAAGGCTCAGTTTTGGTCGACAGTATAGAAAAGCCGTTGAGAATTTACTGTGATAATTCCGCAGCAGTTTTCTTCTCTAAGAATGATAGGTATTCTAAAGGTGCGAAACATATGGATTTGAAATACCTATCTGTTAAAGAAGAAGTGCAAAATCACAGAGTGTCTATTGAGCACATTGGCACTGAGTTGATGATAGCGGACCCGTTAACTAAAGGTTTGCCACCGAAAACATTCACTGGACATGTTGATCGGATGGGCATATTGGACAGGTCCTCATTCTCTTGAAAGTCAATATTTTGTACTGCTCATATCATTGAGACACTCTTGAATTCAATTAAGGTCGTGGTTTTGCTTGTGCTTTGTTGTCTCTATTTAGTTGTATACAGTTATAGTTTGTGAGATAACTAATGGCATATATGGACATGACAATTTAAAACTTTAATGTTTCTCAGTAAGGTTATTCTGAATTATCATGATTATGTGATACATGGAAGGAATCATGTCACTGAGAGATATGTGACCGCCATGATCCAATCGTTTTAATTCAATCAAGTATTGTGATTTGATAATCTTTAAGGATTGTGCACACTTATTTGTTGTTGATTCATCAAATCATTACAAGGGCCAAGTGGGAGATTGTTGAGTTAATCGACATAAAGTGGCCCTTGTTTAACGTATGACCCAAATAATGGATGGCTTAACGTGATGGTCTGTTAAGCAAAACGGTGGTTTTGGGTTAATGGGTTGGAAATCCCTCCGCTCTCCCTTCTGACAGATAGCCGTTACAGATAGGGAGAATCTCCCTATCTTCAGGGCAACGGCTGCTGGAAAATGGATGAATATATATATATTCATTATGGACATTTTCTGGTCTCTCTCAACCATCAGAGAAAAGCGTAAAGAACAGAAAGGGAAGAGTAGGAGAAAAGGTAAGAAGAGAAAAGGTAGGAGGAGAGAAGATAGGAGAAACAGAAAGGAAAGCGTACAGGGCAGGAAAGAGAAGTTTTCTCATCTCTACTACCGGATATCAGAATAATGGAGAACGGTATGTTGTTCTGATTTCCTATTCCTTTTGGTTTTGTTACAGTTATATTGCTAGCATTCGTATCAAGATAACGATCCTGCATGATAGAGATAAGAAAAGTCTAACAATTTCTTGCCAATCTGGGCTGCACGATTTGACCATTCAGTGCATTTAATGGCGGCACACCTAATCCCTTTGTCTTGTTGTCAATTACCACTTGCGGTCCAGAACTGATGCATGCAATGACGCCGGAAAACTTGCTTTGCTTCGAACCACGTGCTAATTTTCTATTTCATGAGTGCTCCTTGCATTGCTTTCTATTCTGTCTCATGTAACGCCTCCTCCAATTAGAAGAAACGCGCGAGAGATACCAAGACAGAGATTGATTTTGACTCCAAGTGAGTATACGAAACAAATATGGTCACGACGATTGTCGAATCCCGACCACCTCAATTCACTTAACAAGTGGGCCACTAGTAACTGTCCGTTTATTTCTTTTTATAAAAATTATATTTTTTATATTTAATATTAAAAAAATAATTATAAAATTAACCAAAAATAACAACATTTATACATTCCATTCAAAACAAACGAAAATCAATTTTCATAAAAATTGTGATGGATTAAAAAGAGAGAATACAAATTAGAAGGAGAAAAAAATAATCTTTAAATTATCGTCCAGTTCGTAAATCATTACCTAACTCATTCGATGCTCTTCCGTCAACCTTAGCATACTTTCAATAAATTTTTTTTATTATTTAATATCAAAATTTGTTTTATTTTTGTGAGATTTAGTTAATTTTTCTTACATTTTTTATAATAATAGTAATAATAATAATAATAATTTTGCATTAAAATTTTATAATTTATCATTTTAATTTATTTTACAACATTTAAAATTAAAAAAATATATTTTTAACCAATCCGACATAAAGTAAAAATTAATTTATTTTAATAAATATTTTTTTATAAATAAATTATTTTTTTAATAACATGAAGATTTTCTTACATGTGCTGTACTAACTTGGACCTCAAATCTTGGGCTCGTATACATCTAATAATGAATGGAAACTGCTTGCTTTGATTGCTTGATATTGTGATTCTTCCCGCTGTTAAACTCTGGTTGCCTTATGATCACATAAGCTTGGAAGTACCGCAGGTTGTTGTAGGAGTGGGAAGCTTTTCGGACCAAACCTTTAGTTTGGGTGTGGACTGGCGTGCAAAGTATGGAAGGAGAGTGTGAAGAGCCGTTGTTGGAGAAGAACTACTTTGAGAATTGCCCTGGCTGTAAGCTTGATCGGCTCAAGGAGTCGAGAACTGGACTGCCTATACGAGAGCTTGTCTCGATTTGGGTTGTTACGCTCTGTACTGGTATGCATTCATATTGCATGTCGATTTCAATTGACACAAGTCTTTATTTTCTTTTGGATTAGAAGTCTCAGGTTGAATTGCTCGTATTTAGCAGAAGTAGTAGTTTAGGTAATTTTAAGTCACATGGATTTCCCCTTGTCTGCAGTGGCATCTCTGAAGGCCATTAATCTTGCTTCTTTGCTTTGAATTTGCAACCACGCGTCACTTTGGGGAATCTGTTTAGTTTTTTTTTTGCCTTCGTAGCTAATGCTTTAGTCAAATTACATGTGAAAGAGCAAGAATGTTTTAGTGAAGCATCGATATAAGACAAGCTGAAATTTCATTTTTATGGTCAAATGGGTAGATGTGATACATATGACCTTGTCATGCTGGGGAACCCTCAATAATGTAAATCCAACAAGTCCTGCAGGACCTGGTTCCCTTTTGTTTCGTGTTTATACTTTCTCAGGCATAAATATATCAATTGTTCATGCTTTCCCACTTTTCGCCCTTTTTTTTACTCCTTTATGGTAGTTGTGGACATCTTTCTGTAGGGTATGACAATTTATGATGGCAGAGTTTATGTTGGATTCTCTTCAGCGTTCCAACTTTTGAGGCTTTGCATTGTATCTTTAATATTGAGAGTGCAATGTTTCTCAGTCTTCCATTTCCAGCTTTCTAAACAACGGGGGGCATTTAAAGCCTGCATTTTCCATTAGTTGGAGATGAGAGCAAACATTTGGATAAATGGTTCATATGGTAATAATATTCCTTGAGTGTGGGTCAAAGATTTCTGGGTAGTTCAGTGGTACTAATAGGGTGCTGTGTGCATAAGTTTGGAAACATAAGGTATTTAGTTGCTTCGGCTTGGATAAAACATGCCCAATTAATGAAAAATACAACTTCATGCACAAAGAATAATGTATAGCATACAATTGTGGTTCTGTGGTAGCTAAAAGGCAAAAGCTAAAATATCGGTTGCAAACTCAACTTAGTAGTATTCATAAAACTTCGATGGATGTGAAAATATTGCCACATGTCTGCACTATATTACTTATGCTTCTGTATGGGGGAACACTACCTCATAATACATTTGACAACTAAGGGTATTCCTTGAATTTCAGGTTGAAAAGGAAATACTATCATATCTCTGTCTTATACTGCAGCTTCTATACATGAGAGTCTCAGTACATTGTACATTGGGCTTTACTTTATGGGTTATATTGTACCTGAAATCAATGGCATTGAATATTCATTATGTGGTTGTTGGCTTCTAATATCTGTTTCCTAGATCTCTGTTAACTTTTTTACAGGCAACAGTTGCACATTACTGGTCAATGTGAGTTCTTTGATAAATACTAACTTCAATGTCCATTCTTGCAGGACTTCCAATATCATCTCTCTTTCCATTTGTCTATTTCATGGTAAGCTGACAGCACAAGGATGTACATAATGAATTGCTTGGTAAAACTGCAAAAGAGGGGCACCTATCTAAAATAAGTGCTGAGAGGGGTCATCTAAAATTATATTTGTGCTATAGTGACAAGTAGTCTTTTAATTAACTAAAAAGGATATGAAAAGATAACTAAACCCAAAACACCTGTTTCCCCTCTCTTGTTTGACTAAGTTTATATATACAACCTAAGAGGTCAATGATTACACTTGGTCAAAACAAACCGACTAGTTCTACAACATTTAATTCACCACAGTAAATTTGAATTTTTTTCTTGTTTTGTCCTCCTTTCTTTCAAAAATCTGAAACAAAACCTTGGTTTGTAAGACTTACTGCATTTTAGCCATATATATCTATCTTAAGTCTTGAAGTGCTATCTGGCATTTCTTTTGCATTCATTTATTTTTTTTTTGCAGATTAGAGACTTTCATATTGCAAAACAGGAAGAAGATATTGGCTACTATGCTGGATATGTTGGTGAGCATGTTTCTGTTTGTCTTTTCTATCAATGGTATACATCTCTGAGTTGTCAGATCTCAGTACTTGAACAATGGTCCTGATAAGATGCTCTTTATATGGAAAGGGTCCTCTTTTATGCTTGGCAGAGCTTTAACATCTGTTTTTTGGGGACTTGTGGCTGATCGTTATGGTCGAAAACCTGTTATACTCATAGGGACATTTGCAGTGTTAGTGGCCACTTCTTTGCTATCAGTTTTACGATTAGCTTCTGTTGCTACTTTAAGTTTGGAATTTTCATCCCCCAAATCTCACATGTATTGACTATTCATTGGTCTCAGGGTTGTCTTCAACACTCTATTTGGCCTTAGTGTAAATTTTTGGATGGCTGTTATTACAAGGTTTCTCCTCGGGAGTTTCAATGGCTTACTTGGACCAATGAAGGTAGCAACTGTAACTCATAAGATTTTGACTCTCTCCAATAGTAGCTAGTCACAGTTGAAAAAATTTGTTTGATGGTTTTTTTGTTTTTTTTTCTTTGATGTCCTCAGATTTTATTAATCTTTGCAGTTCTTTATGATTTTCTTTGATGTGATGAGATTTCTGATTTGTCTCACATTCCAATTAAAGCTAGATTTTCTTTTCTTCTCTCACTCTCTCTCTCTCTCTCTCCCCCTCTCTTTTTGCAGTTTTGTAGATCTTTTACCTATTTGTATGTGTATAGTATTTGTGTAGGTTGACTAAGACACCATAGAAATATGAGTGTGCCTCTTCTTCTTCACTTGATAAGGTGACAAAGACCTTGTCAAAAAAAGACAAGGTGACAAAGATATTTGTAATGCAATTGAGCCATTAAGGACTCTCCTTTTGGTGATTTATAGATGTTACAAAATTGCCCACACAATTAATAACATGTTCAGCCACTTGCCTGCTTCACAACTGGTACTACAACAATAAAATCCCTTGCAAACCTCATAATAGCAACATCCAGAGACCCCTCACACAATATTTTTACTACACCTTAATTAGTGTTATACACCTAAACACTCCCAAATACCTCATCTGCAATATGGGAAAGAATGCCCAACTTACTCTTCAGGTAAGCTACTGATAGGGAAGCTATAACAGGTCCACCACCAACTAACAAAGAAAACTACAACCAAAAGGTATTTGGCCCAAGAACCTAAATAAATGGGTTTTTATAAAGGGTAAATTTCTGAACTTGCATAAGTTGTGCATTTGGTATTTGGTTTGTGGATATTTGACAGTAAATGGTTTTTTTATGACAAACAATTTGATCAAGTAAGGTGAAAGATATCCTTTGACCAAGAATAGATTTTGGTATTATAGGGGAAGCTAAGAGGTCATTTCTTGGAGTGTTGATGATTGAGAAGATATTCAGATGAAAGCTGCGAGTAAAATATAACTGATAATAAGGTTGGAGAGTAAATATTATGTTGAATGAGACCCTTAGTGTGGCATTATGAAAGAAGCTATACCAGATTCCTTGGTTAGAGTAACTAACAAATCCTTTGTTCATGAATAAGATGATGCCTGATTTGAGTGTATGGCAGGTGCTTTTACAATCACAGAATCTTATTGACACATTATTGAGAACAAATGATTCCAAGAAGCTACATGAATTATGAAGTTGCAGCACACACTAATTGTTGTCTGTCTCATGGGAATAATTCTTAGGAGAGAAATAAAATTTTAGATCGGAGGTGAATTTCAAGGGAAAATCAGTGCCTTTATGGCATGATGGGTTATATTATGTAAATGAAGAACGCTAAACAACTTGTGAAATGCCAGTAGACATTTCAAGTGAAATTTTTGAGCTGGGTGATGTTGCAGTGACATGATAATGCTTGGGTTTACTGAAAGTTGTGTATGCTAGACTATGTTTGTTCTGTTCATCTTCTTTCAAAATAGAGATTTGTTCCAAGGATATAACAAATGAAGGAAGGTCAGTGGACTAGGTAATCTGGAAGGTTAAGAAGCAGGACAGTAATTTTTAAAGTTACAGTTGCTTTTCAAGGCACCTGTGGGTGTTTGTTTGCTGAATGAATGAAGAATAAGTCAAACAGGTTGGCAGACCAGTAAAGTTTAAAGTTGTACTGACTAAAAAATGAGAATGGAGACTGCAAATGACCATAGCAGGTGGAGTGCTTTTAAAATAAAGTTTCTTTTTTTTAGTCCTTTTGCCCAAAAGTAGAACAGTTGCTTATGAGTAAGAATGTGAAGAAAGAAAGAAAAGGTAATTGAGAAGAATGGTGCAATCCCTGACACAGCGTCGTCTACTTGAGTGAGACATTTTGATGTTGTGTGAAATTTTATTCAAAAGGAAATTCTTTAGTATCTGTCTAAAACTTAAGAATTTTCTTTTCCAATTTTAGGGAGTTCTTCCATGTGCTTTACTTTGAGAAAGTCGAAGGTTTCTATCAGACAAGGAATTTGTTTAGAACTTTTCTCTTTATGTGCCTCACCTGTTGAGCTTGATCCTTGAACAGGCATATGCAAGTGAAGTTTTTCGGGAAGAACACCATGCTTTAGGGTTATCAACAGTGAGTTCTGTTGGCTTCTATATTATCATTCCCAAAATGCATGGGTGGCTTGAAACTGAATATGTTCACTTAATGGCAGATAAGTACTTCATGGGGCATAGGTTTGATCATTGGCCCATCTCTGGGAGGATTCCTAGCCCAGGTACTTCCTGACTCCCACCTTTCAACCAGAAATATGCCACACATAAGTCATGCATTGCTGACATGAACATAATTGGCATTTTGGATGTTACTTTTTATGCAGGAACTTGACCACGTAAGTGTGTCTTATAGATTCCTAGGCCTGTTGGGACCACCCAACACAAAAAGAACAGAAAATAAACTTGTTTAAAATTATGCAAGTACATAAGTTCAAATGCTGATATTAGCTTATGCCAGTCTTGGATGTGCAAATTTGAATTTTGAACTTAACTGATCGTAGATAAAAGACTGAAGGAGAAGAAAAAACAGCTCAGAAGAGGAATGCAATTTTTACATATAATAGGATTGGTTTGGAATAACTAAACAAATGGTAGAAATATGGGGATTGTAAGATCAAGAAGGTGTATCAATTGTGGAAAGTGGCAAGAATAAGGAGGCCGATAAGACAGAAAACAATGACAGTTGAGTGGAAACTCTTGAGTGAGAAAAGGTTCAGGCTCAATTGCATGAACATATAAGTGAAAACATTCCCTTTAGCCTGTTTCATTTTTGGCTGATAGCTCTCTTGTGCCCTTTTCTATGATTAGATTAATCCAATCATCTCGTCATTTTCATTGGTTTCAGGCCATAAAAATGCCCCTCCCTCTAGTCACTCTTTGTTTCAGTATTAATGATCAAAGTGTACAAACCAAAAAAAAAAAATGTGACTTATGGCCACTTTATTCCTTTTACTGGGAGTTTTGGGAACTTTAAATGTAATAGTTAGACACTTGGCATTCTATTATTAATCTACTGCCATTACACTTCCATATGCTTGGAAAACAAGTGGATGTTGGTCACTTGCCGCTCCCAACATCATGCTATCATATAGAAGTCAATTACATCTAGCTCACATATGAAATAGTCAATATAATGATACTTTTTTTCTGGTAAATAATACGACAAAACTTTGTACAACAATTTAATCAATGAGCAAGCTAAGATGCTTCATCATTTTGTGTACTTTGAACTGCCTTAATCTCTATCTCTGCATCCTCTATAGTTTCTCTTTCTCTATCTCTGCATCCTCTATAGTTTCTCTTTCTTTCTTTCCTGCTGATTGATTATTATACTGTTTCTTGACTTTACGTTGCTTCAGCCGGCTGATAAATATCCAACTATATTTTCCAAAGATTCTCTGTTTGGGAGGTAATGAACTTTGATTGCATATTTCCCATTGTACCTTTTGGTATGCTTTCCATCTGTTTGATGCTATTCCAGACATGAACTATAACTGCAGATTTCCATACTTCCTTCCTTGCTTAAGCATTTCGCTTTTTGCATTGGGAGTCGGCATCGCTTCTTTCTGGCTTCCGGTACATACCTTAGTCGGTTAATGATTTAAATTTGATATTTGTGTGCACACTATATCGAGAGATGCATAAAATTGATTATGTTTAAGTTATAATTTACTTCAAGTGATTATTGGATGTAGACCTTGTTTCCTAAGCAATCCTCTCTAAATTTCCAAGATTGTTGTAGTATAAACCATAAGTTGACCAAACATGATCTTTTCGGCTTTGGAAAAGATTATGCTGAATTCACTGCTATCACAATGATATTTGGCATCTCAATAGTGCACCTGCTAGTCCATATTACTTATATGGTTTTCATTAAGCAAAAGGAAATTTTTAGACCAGCGAGTGCATAAAACCTCCCATTCACAAGTCCTTGTGGAAGCTAGCAATCATGCCCCTTCAATTACTACTATTATAGAGAAAATACAACCTCAGGTATAGATACATCTGCCTAATGGCCTCAAGCTTGACTGCTTGTTGTTTTATGAGTGGTCCTTTTCCTTTTAGGCTTTAGTGTTTCCCTTTGTCCAAAGAAATGGAAAATTCCCCTCTTCTATAGGTTGTTCTTGATATATAAAGTCATGACTTAGATTTTTCCTTTATGAGGGTGCAGTACCTTAATTATATTCATATTCACTGTACTGCTTAAAGTCATGATAACTGTAGTTATTGGACATCTTATATGTGATAGTGTACTCTCGTTATTGTCTTTTGTTTTTCTAGCCATTCATTGTTAATGTCAGTATTTAGATTGATGTTTCTTGACTTCTCTTTATGAAATACAAATCTGCAAAGAGATCAGGTCATTTATTCTGGTGCTTACCAATGTTTATTTGAGTTGTTTAAAATTAATATGCTTGTTATTGTGGATTTTCTTAATGCATTTTAATGTTATAAAGCTATCATTGGCAGATTTGTCTATATGGTTTGAGGATTCCTAATTGGATTTGATGCTCTTGATTATCATTTGGGATATGTAATTGTATATCTTTTAATTATGCTTGTGTATATGTCAATGTTTTTGCTTAACATGTGTCACGGCTGCTCTATGGTAAGTTCATTGATGATACCTCTGGCCATTTAAGGCATTGTCTTGTGCAAAAACATATATTTGTGACAGGAATCATTGCATATGCACAACGAGAACCAAATATCAAGCAATGACTCATATGATGCTGTGGAGACTGCATCTGATGGGTCTAAAGCAAATAAAGGAAAATCAGATATTGAAGGAAAGAAACCAACTTCTAAGACAAGTCTTTTGAAGAATTGGCCTTTAATGTCATCTATTATTGTTTATTGTGTCTTCTCAATTCAAGATATGGCTTTCTCTGAGGTATGTCTCATAGCCATTTCAAATGTGTTATCATAACTTTGATAGTACTCTTAACATTTTTATATTAGTATGGTTATCCTTGTGGCTGCCCTAGCAAAACCATGTTTAAATAATTTTATAGAAATAAGATAACCCTCCTTGAGGCTTGGCATTCTTTCACCTCATATGCTAGGCCCTTAGCTAAGGGTTCAATTGCAGTTTGAAAGGTAGAAGTGGCATGTTTTACAATGTAGTAACGGAGGTAGATTCATTGACAACAGGAACAGTGACAATGTTCTGGATGAATTTCTTAACAATATGCTTATATATTTGTAGCTGTCGGCCTTAATCCAAAATCTTTAGGGGTAATTTGTACTGATCTTCTCTCAATTTGTTATGTTTGCAGCCAAAATTTTGTGAACGTGCATCAATTTCAATTTTAGCTCTGCTGTACTTGTTCCCCCCATGCTGCTACTATTATCATTGCCATCACTGCAACTACCATTGTTTTGAATACTATAACAAAATTATTCACACCGCTTACAAGCAGCACTAGCAATTGTACAAGCATCATTTGTGATATGTTCAATGATATCATTGTTAATCAAGATGGCTGGCACCCATCATTATGATCCTTCTAATCAATGCCCCATTGCACCTATCAAAGATATTTAGCAATTTGGTTCAAATAGTTTTTGACATGGAAATTTACTCGTATGACATTGATTTTTGATATGGTAATATGTTGGTGGCAATTTTTGCATCTCATCATTTCCCAAGCCAGACAGTGTGGGAGGCTTATGTATCGGGACACCTTTTTAATGAATTATAAATTCACATTATTGTATGTGTTTGACCCAGTCATCGCAGGCAAAAGTAATTTCAGCTTTGTTCTTGTAGAAACTGCTGCTTTTCAGATATTTTTGGATATTGTTTCTTTAAAAGTTATTATCATTTCCAGCAGTCTTAGAAGTTGTATGTGGTGTCCAATGATCTTTTAGATATTTTCACTATGGGCTGTCAGCCCCAGAAAGCTCGGCGGCCTGAGCTATACAACTGCAGAGGTTGGAGAAGTTCTAGCAATCTCTGGTATGGAATAGACATTTATACCTTAGTAAACCATACCTCATATGTTAATGCCAAAGTAAGAATTTTGAATACGCAGCCCATTGCTGCAGTTACTAATAAATATAATTTGAATAGAAAAAATTTATAGGGTTCATATACAATTTCTTCTGAGTTGCATTCTAGTTCTTTTGGCTATTTTGGGGTGTGAAATCTATGTGCATTATATGTTTTCAGTGGCTTCTGGCTTCTATATCTATCAAATTGATGTTCTCTTTTTTAGCAAGCAGTTGCTTAGTCAGTTTCAATTTTTGCTGAGCATTATAATTTATGGGTCAATTATAATTATCATAAATAAAATTTATAGTTAAGGGGAGACCCAGCTTATGATGTCCAGGCAAATTTCAGAGTCAAGAATTCAAGAAATTCATCTTGGTGTTTTTCTTTTTTTAAACTCCTTGTAACTGCAAACAGGAAGAGTTGAATTAATATTGTTGTAGCTGTAATTCTGTTAATAAATGACTTTACTAAGCTAAAGTTCTATTGGATGATTGTGTCTTGTGCCATGTGGACCATGGGAGTATGTGATGTGTATAACATACTGTGGAAATGACTGACAAGTAACTTCACTGCCAGGTTTCAGCCTTCTTGTCTTTCAACTTTCTTTATATCCATTAATGGAGAGGATTTTTGGACCAGTAATTATTTGTCGAATTGGGGGGGTAAATTTTCAGCAACCTCATCACTTGTGCCTACTTTCATCTTTCACTTTCCCTTTTTGTGATTTTTGAGAATTTAGCTAAGTCCCTGTGTGCAGGTATTTTCCATACTGCTGTTGTCAAGTTTCCCATTCATTGGCATGTTATCAGGGCTCAGCCTCAACATTTTGCTAAATTGTGCATCCATAGCAAGGAATGTCCTAGGTGTAAGTGCATTTTTACATGTAATCCATACTGATAGAATGCTTGATTTATTGGAATGAAGAAACATGAAATTTGATGTTGTGGGTTATAGGTGGCAATATTGTCAGAGAGAAGTAACAGGGACAATAAAAAGTCTAGAAGAAAACAACAATATCCCCTATAATGATTCTTTCTGCCTCTCCCCCCCCCCTCTCTCTCTCTCTCTCTCTCTCTTGTTCTGGCTGCTGCATTGAAATTATCTGTCTTCCTTGTCAGGGTCACATGGAATTATGTTTTGACTATGCTGCTGATTCTGCTCCCTCTAATGAGGCTTCTGCTAAAAAAATTTTACTTTTTCAAATTCCTAGTATCCATTTAACTTATTGGATTTTTCACAATTGCTTCTTTAAGATAGGTAGCAAGATGGTCAATCCATAATTCAAATTCAAAAGATAATGTATACCTGCAAGTCTTAGAGCAAATAACTTTCAATCTGGTATGACCTTACTGTGCCAGTTTTTAAAATGCTTAGCACCCCAAGTTCCCAGGGTTGTCAGTTGTCAGCCAACCATAAAAAACCAACTTAATGCCTTTTTGTATTTTCAAACCTTCAAAAGTGTGGGATCTGCATGATTATAAGGTGGATTTAAGGAGTAGTTCTTCCAAAAGAAGTTGCCCATTGGCTGTTGCAAATTGGTAGCTGTAACAACCAAAAGCCAAAAAATTGCAAAAGATTTTTTTCTAGAAAAAAATAAATAAATTAGGAGATGGTAGGATAAGAATACTATTCCTGCCTGTTACCCTTTCTGCATTACCTGCTACAAACAACTGTTATTAACTAGAATGTATTAAGATCAAAATGTATGATTTGAAAATAATACACCCTTTGCATAAAGTATCATAACATTGGTTTTATTTTTAAGTTCCTTCTACAGTAACTTTGTCTATTGACAAATTGCATTTACTTTCTCCTTTTTCAACTCTTGGATAAGCCTCCTTTTTAAATTCTAATTTCTAACCTTTTCTTTTTCTTCTTATGGATATTAGGTGTCAATTGTGACTGGCTTGTTCATTCTGCAAAATAAATCTGTGGTAAAGTTATTTTCTGCTCTACTTGCAGCAGCTTCCAGTATCAATCTTCCTTCTGGGCTAGCAAGCTTGCCTTCCACTCACTGAGTGTCTTAAATTAATCTTACCTGATATGCAACAACAGGACCAGCACCAAAGGGGAGCTGCCAATGGTATTGCTATGACAGGAATGTCACTTTGCAAAGGAGTTGCTCCAGCTGTTGCTGGTGCTGTGTAAGTCCCCTCTCAATTCTTTTCTTATACAATGTAATTATACTGTAAAGGGTGAAAAATGGAAAAAAAATTACTTGTTCACCTGTTAAATTAGAAGCAAGTGATCACAAAGTCAAGTACAGGTCCAGACGCACAACTTTTTTATTCCAGTGGGAGAGTAGTAGTATTGTGCCAGGGCAGAATAATATGGTGTTGACTCTAATCAGTCTTTCGCCATGTATGTCATCCAACTGAGTTTTCATTGAATAAAGTATCTGGTAGCTTATGATTCTTGAATCTTAGCCTGTGTCTTTATAAGGGGAGGAATATTGAGGTGATGTTTCATTGGATGAAATACAATGAAACACAGTAGTAATGTCCCAGTATGATTCTATAAACACCAAGAAACACAGAACGACTTGTACAAGAGTCAGGGATGATCTGAAAAATGATAAATATGATGTCCTGAGATAACACTGTTTTGAGTAGAAATAACATGCATAGGGTGGGAGATAGAGCTTAGCCTTGTTACTGTAACAGAAAATATCACATGCCATACATGTATCAAAATATATATGGAGTTTGATCATGTACTATATGACAAATATACATATAATAAGACTCCAGACATAAGGGGAGAGAAGAGTCTAGTGCATGCCAGAAACAGAACCAGAATCTAATATATTACTTACAACATGAATTTAAAATTCTAGCCGCAAGTTACTCTGCGAGTAATCTGATTTTTGGGAACCAAGCTCCCCCTCTCTGTGTTGGGCTGTTCCATGCTAAGAGAAGCTTATGAATAGGACAAATGCTCAACAAGACTGAAAAGCAAACACCATAAAACTCACCTCCAAACTTTAATTCTTACTTAAGCACATTCCTCCATTTTCCTCCACCCAATCTTTGCAGTCAATAGGCTCGGTTGCAAGGAATTTTTGCTGCTGCACAGAGAGTAAGGGTGCTTGTCTATTTCTCTAATTATAAATTTCTTGAAATTACAAGAAGTTCCCAAAGGCTAGGAAGAGCAAACCGCCCAAAACACACCTTCTAGCCCTGCTTTTTTGCTCTAGAAGCCCATCATCTAGCATCAGCTAAGGCTGCAATTTGGTAAGGCAGAGTACATTGTTGTATTTTAATGCCTATGACTACTGAATGTGGAAGGGAGGACCAGCCAGTTTCTTTGGCTTTAATAACACAATATTAAGGACAGCAATAAGAGCAAAGAGATGAAGAAGAATGATGGCTGACCTAATTGTGCTAGTTAAAACAAAAGAAATGGCAGAAGGAATATATGGAAAGAGAAGAAAAGAGTAAGGAAGGGCAGCCAAATACATGGACAGAATTGCAGGGTTGGTTGGCCAATTGGTAAAAAGAAAAAGAAAAAGATAACAAAACAAAACATACAGGGTCCTCATATATCCTATCTATGCCTGCCTACGTTTCATTTATGTTTGAAGGAAGCCACACTTTACATGATATAATACTAAAAACATATTTGTGTTATAACCCAAGTCTAAGTCTTGAAAAATATATATGTTGGAATACAAAATACAAATACAAATCAACAAGATTGATGCATGTGTAGGAAGATGAAGATGTTGGCTACATGGGATAGATGGGTATTGTTTAAGATGATTTGGTGATGACACATTACTATAGTGGGCGACTGGGTCCAGGTAAGAGTGAAAAATTGTAGTTGTGAACCAAAATAGGCGTGGGATATGTCGAAGAATATGTGTCAGCTATTTGGCTACAACATTGTCAATACTCAACAATTCTTCATTCTCTTGCAGTTGGGTATGCCAAAGTTAATAATTAGTTGAAAACAGTGTTCATGCATTGCCAAATTATAATGAACCTACGCCCAATCCAACCATCTTTATTACATGCTAACTGATTCTTCATAATTTGGTTTTTGCAGTTTTTCTTGGGCCCAAAAGCGACGAGATGCCTCCTTCCTTCCAGGTGTGCAATTACCCTTATTTCTTGCCATTATTGTTTGATGCTATGCTAAAATGGAAATGCTCATTTGAGAGGCACAGGGATTTCTTCCATCTTTTTGGGGTCAATCAACTGGAATGAATATTATATCTTGCTTTGATTCCAATATTTAATCTTCAACAGAAGTCTTTATGACTGCAATTATGTATCCACTGCATGTTCCGCATTGAGAGTCACTGGGGTTATTAGTGCTTCAGCTGATTCTCTTGTAATTGCATCTATTTGGCGCTGAGGATATGAAGTAGGTAGTAACTATATATGATGTACAATGCAGGTGTCCAGATAGTTTTCTTCGGCATGAGTGCGGTTGCTGCGATTGGGGTACTGATGACGTTTAAACCTTTCCTAGCTCAACCACATCCTTGAAAAGGGCTTAATTAACAACTAGTAAGTTAACAAAAACAATATATATATATATATATAAAATCACTCACGAGAGAAGCAGAGAGGAGAACAAAAACTTGTAATTATGAAGTCGTGAGTAAATTATTTCATATTGGTTGTATCACAAACCATTAGATTTTTATTTTTATTTTTTGTCTCCCATGTTATTGAGTGAATTCTTCAAATTAAGTTTGCAGGCATGTTTGGACTCGAGACTAGGCTTCTACACCCACTTTGCCATAGCATTGAACTTCTATAGGCATCAAAATCCCCACATTTTTTTGCCAAAGATTCACCTTTCATATAAAAGCGTCTCAGCAATGTAATGAATTACACAATGATGATCACAAGGACTCAAACCAAGTATCTTTCAATCTAGGCATCCTCCTCAATGGCTGACAGCCAATTAACTTCAAAGTCCTTCCCAGCTCCCCGAGGAATACTTTCCATCATTTTCTCTTGACCCTTTGGGTAATAAATTCCAGTCCTATCATCCGGAACCCAGCAGTTAGCTTCACCATCTCCACTGTTGTTCTTATTCTTTCGTTCCTCAGCTTCTTCAATCTTTATGGCGTCAAGCAATGTATCCGCAGGAGAGCTTTTACTGTGATAGTTTTTCAGAACCATTGACCTGTTGATTTCACCAGGACATATGCCACCTTCCAAAGATCAGAAAACTGAAACATCGGTGTCATTAGCGAACTTATGGCACGTCCTTTCTTCTTCTTCTTCTTCCTCTTCCCTTTTTTTTTTTTTTAAAAAGAATTTTTCCCAGTTGGCTTACATTAAATGATAACATTTTGTTTAGGCATGTCCATAGCTTCTAATGATTTTTAGGCTGCTGGTTTTATACTTTAATTTGATGACAAAATTGCCAAGAAGGCCTCTATTAAAATTTTTGTGACTGGAATATGTGCATTTCGGGCTTCTGTCTAGTGACTTAATATACAAAGACTATATAACGTGAAGGGCAACAAAATAAACAAAAAGGAAAAATACTTTCTGCGTTTTACGCTATTTTTGGGAACATGTTCTCTTGGTTTTATTACAATCCAGTGAACATAAATCACTAGATTCTTTCATAAGTCAGTGATAAAAATTGGTTTTCATCAAAAAGTTGGTTAGAATCTTACTTGAGAAACGCGGAGTTCAGGGTGTGCAGTCCTCTTGCAGATGCCCCAGCCATGCCCGAAGAGCTATTGGCCCCCTACGAGCAAGTGCTGTCCACCCATGGTTCTATATTTATTTGTGGCCTTTTACATGTACAGGGTAGGACCAGGGTGGTATGGTGCCATCTATCGATATCTCTCTTTTCTATGAAGATTTAGTTTGGGATCGTTTCAGCATACGCGGAAACAGATACGACTCACGCTCATGGACATGGCTTCCTCATGGGCTAAGCCTATGGTCATTTTCCCAAGGACCTAAGCTTCTAAGATAAGAAAAAGTTGCACAGACCTAAGCCTTTTAGATAAGAAAATGTTATGCAGACAGAGACTGATGGCCAGAAGGTGACGCAAAGAGGTGGGCTGCAAGTTTTTATTTATTTATTTTATTTTTTATCAGTTTGGAGGCCTTTCCACCAAGGACACGTTCATTTCTCCATTACCAGATATACCAGCAAGCAATAGCGAATATTGTTGCCCAATCCTGCTGCGGCCCACGTACTTTCACTATTGTTCAAATTCATGGATAGTCGTGCATGTATATTAAGAACAGGGAAGTATGCTTTTCAGGTACAAGGAACCAAGGTCTCCCATAAGACAACTGTTGACGTAGAGTCCCTAGGGACAAGGGTTATGGACTCCTCATAGAGGCCACACAAAGGGCAAAGCCTCGAGTTATCGAATCCTCGTCGACACCCTTTTTGATTGGTCATTTTAGGGCCCTTGGCTGCTTGCCATAAGAAACATCGCACACCCTTTCGAGTGCCCTAAACTTCCATATACAGTTAAGGTTAAAAGTCCCCAGGTTTTACCTGGCTGGAGGGCAATGCACTCATTATAAGCTCCTTTCACAGAGAACATACCATCCGACGAAGTCCCCCAACTCAATTGGTCCTTTTTGCCTGCCAATAGGGACACTATGTATGCCGCCAATGACCTTTTCTCTTTGGATGGCAATATGGGATTCAATGTAACTCAGTCTCAACCTACTCCCCTGACCCAATATTGATCTACTGCATGAGATAGCTCCTCTTCACTCGACAGGCAGAGTGATTCATCTCGCAGTGGTGCCTGTCCAAGCCTAATGCCTGACTACAATTTTATAGTTTTCCCATTACCAAGTCTCCGCCTACGGCCCCTGTCCAACAGAGCTTGATTGTGAATCAGACCCCTCGAAGCCACTGAAGCTACTCGTTTATATTGAAGATGAGCTTCCCCTGTTGTGCAATACTTCCCTCGAAGAACTCTTGCCCAAAGGGATTGCAGTTCAGTGTGAAACCTCCGGTTTAGTTTCCTTAACAGAGAGTTCTATTTGCATTCTTGGAGTCCCTAATGCCTCGACCCCCTTCTGTTTTGGGTTGGCAAACCTCAACCAATTGACCAGATGAACTTTCTTGCTTTCCTCTGTGTCGCCTCATAGAAAATCCCGATTATACTTATTCAGACGATCTGCAACTGAAGCCATGGCAAAAGCTGGAACCGTAGAAGTGGCTGACTGACTTAATCAGAGTCAGTCGCCTTGTGAAGAAGAGAGTCTGGGCTTTCCATCCCGACCTTTCTTGCCATCCAGCGATCAATATTCTTGAACACTCAACACTCTGGATTTCGCCAAACTTACCCTTTGCCCAGCACCAGTAGCACAAAACCTTTCCAGGCACGCTTTAATAACGGACATCTGTGCCAAGTTAGCTTCTGTCATAAGGACGGCTGCATCTGCATGTAAGAAAAGGTTAGAAATAACTGGGCATTACTCGGAGAGGAACACTGGTTTCCAACGTCCTGAGGCCACCTCGGTGGTTTGCGAGTTTCATACTTGAAAAAAAAAAAATAACTTTTTGTACGTGGGATCGGTAGATGTTGTCTGCTTTCGGTCTCTACTGTCTCCTCGTCCACCTGACTGGAGATCTCCAAAAATATTATGACCATCAACAATTACGGCTAGAGCAAGTGAATATGATATTACCAAATATTGATTTGTTGTCACGTACCATCATATTGTTGACTAGAATAAACTGTCGTACACCTGTGCCTCAAACAGTAAATTCCCCTGCTTCGTACCCAGAACGTAATACTCTGGCGTTGACCACTTTTGGCTACGGAGAGTTAAAATTGCTATTCATATGGCAAGGGTTCATTCGCAGAGAATTCCTAACATGCCCTTCCATCTATCTAGATCTCATCTCCTTATCCTCATTTTTTGATACTAGCTATCAGTGTTGGAATCAAATTAAATTCTTTACATGGAGAATAAAAGCAAACGAACTAAAAACCCGGAAAATTTTATTTTTAAGAAAAAAAAAAAGAAGAAGAGAGAATTAACCCTCTATATATATATATATATATATATATATATATATAAACTTAATTTAAAATTTTTATGAACCTTTATAATTAAATTTTAAATTTTTATACTTTTATTTAAATTTTATATCTTTTAAATTTATTTCCACTCAATTTTTTTCTTAAAATACAAAAAATAAAAATTACTAGAAATCGTGTATAAGCTAAACCAAAATCATTAGCAATTGGACTGTTTCTCATTCAAAAACAATAATAATAATAATAATTTAAGACAAATTTTTTAAAATATAAAAATTTAATAAAAACACAAAAAAAAATTGATAATTTTATTGTAAAAATTTATAAATATTTATGACAAGTTTTTTTGTTTTTGTTTTTTTTTGGGGGGTATGTCCCGTCATTAAAATGATCAGCATAGCAAGGCTTTGTTACACGATGCAGGTTATTTTTATGCTCTGTGAGACAGACGTTACAACATCCGATGTGCAGAGACTAATGTCACACGATGTTACATCACATATCCTACGATTCAATGTGCATGATTTCTGGGATTTGATAATTTTCTCAAATGGCTTAGAAACTCGATTCCTCGGTCGTTGGCCGCCTCAAGTAATACTGCAAACTGTTGGCAAGAACCTGCGAAATTTAATGAATCATGACTTTTCCTCTGGGATAACACGAGATAAAATCCCGTTTTCTAAAATAACAATCACAAAATTTCGTAGGTCCTACTCAATCTACAGAGACATGTCAGCCCAGCACTAGCCAAAATGTTTTCATGTGCCTCAACGCTCAAGCTTTTGTAGGCCAAAAATTGAACATATTGTGTGCATCATGCCTAATCTAAATTTTACCTGTTGAAGAGGCTTCCTGATGGCTTTACCTTGATAGCTGACATGAAACTTTGACTTGGCCAACAAGCCCTGGTTGCCACGTAAGAGTTAGATTACGGCACATTGCTTAATTCGGTTTCAAAGTAAGAAGGCGAGAATCAAAGAGGAAATACAGTAAAAGCCCAGCAAGGGAAATAGCTGGAGGGTCTTGACTACCTCTGTATCAAACTCTCCTGATTCAACAGCGATATTAATGTCAGTGATTATCTTTACAAGGTCTACCAACAGTCCTGGCCGGTCAGCTGTCTCCACATAAAGCAAGCTGTTGTATAAATTCTGTCAACCATTTGGTGATTGATATGCGCCGACTAAAATCTTATATGAGGAAACGATTTATCAGTTCACTCCATTTCTGAAGTACAGCTAAATACCACCACCTCATTCTCATTGTTCCATTGGCATCCTTTGCATTTAACAACCAATGAAAGATAGCTCTTGCTCATCCTCCCTCCTCCCCCCACCCCGCAACCCCTGCACGGGGCCCCCAAAATCCAGAAATAAATAAATAAATAAAATTTAACCTAAGACCTCTGTGTTGATCCATTTTCTTAACCACTATGGCGCTTTCCAAATCAGAGGTTAATTTTCCAAATAATCGTTCAAGCAATTGAGTCAAGAGTTGCAATGAAACAATTAATTGCAAATGCAAGTTCTGGAAGAAAAAGGAAGCATACTCCTGCTGGTGATAACAATAGACAAGTAATGACAGATACTGGGGACAATAATTAGTTCTTCTCACACTCAAAATTCAAGATGCTGGTTTTTGCTATAATGGGAGAAGTGTGAGATACTGACCTCTATTCTATAAATTATGGTTCCTAGTGATATTATGCTTCAACCACAGTAAATGTTGACCAATCATAGAATCCTCTATGTGTATCAATCATAATAACAAGAAAACATAAGTGAATAAAAAAAAGGTATGATGCAGGTAATAGCACAACAAGATTCTTATTTTGATCCCACCTGACTTAATTATTGTTTGATTATCTTCCATTTCCAAAAAGAAGATCTTGTGTGATGCCTTTACCTTATTATAAGTAAATTAACTTTGAGCTCTATACTGATAAAATCATTGTCACCAAATCTTTCAGTCTAAAAGCTACCTAGAGGACTAAAATTATATGGTTTCTCTCATTAACAGATGGCTCTCGTGAGACACATTATCATGAGAGAGAACATGCTGGACAGGTTTACCTCCTATCAGAATATGCAAAGAGAGATGGACGACTATGACTGGCTAAACAGTCAAGTTACAAAATTTCAATGGTGGATATGGTCTAGCCATTATTTTCGGACCCAAACTAACTAATGTATTCAAAACAGGCCAAGTTAAAGGTCCATGCTTCACAAAAATCTTCTTATGCCAAACTGATAAACTTAACACACACCAATGAGTCAAATCATGCTTTGACTCCTAGGGTGGGCAAGGCCTAGGCAGGGAAGAAAGGTCCCAGTTATAATGGGTTTGAAGTAGAACAGACAGCAAGTTTCTCTTATCACACCACCCTTGGAAGAACAACTCCACCATACCATCAAACCATTTGTTTCTCATGTTTATAAATAACAAGAAATATATTTATCATAATCTAACCTTCATTTATAATGCACCAAATAATGCTTCAAACTATGATTACTGATGGTAGGTAATCATAATTTTCCAGCTCAGCTATCACATTATACAGGTTCAGTTGAACAATTATTATCAAATGGTAGTGTCAGGTGGCAGATGCCCAAAACATCAATAAAGAATTTTAACTGGTTACCTTCTTTCAGGACCATCGTCAGAGACACTTATGTGGGTTGCTATGTCAACATCAACCTAAGGAATTGAAACATAACTACTGTTAGCAAAAGCAAATAATATAGCTAAAATGCTTAATGGAATGACTGACATCTACAATAACAGTCTCTCGTGGTATCAGTTTTTAGGACATGAAACTAAAGAGGACAAAGGTAACAAAAAAGCTTTCACCTGCAACAGCCTTTTTTGAATCAGTTGCAGTTTGAGAGACATGGGGGAAGAATCATGAACATAAAAGTACGTTCTAAAAATAACATGAGGCAATAAAAACCTGCTGTTTTGGCGGGACAACACCAAAGGCAGCTCCCATTGCTAACTGGGAACTTGATTCCTAGACAACCGGTTTGACATTCATTAGTCTCACAAGGAGATTCATGTTCTGCAACCATATCTTTCCAAAGTGATGTGTCACAAATGGAAATAAAGCCCACAACAATTACCGGATGATACTCAAGCAGATTGCTTATAATTGTCAAACGGATTGCTTCAAGCAACTCTGGGTCTTCAACTTTTCTCCCTGTATCACTGCAAGAAAAACTCTACCAGAAGTCAATCAGATTCACAAAGAAATGCTATTATGAAAATGATTAAATATTTTCACTCAAAGCCAAGGATGAAATAGCTATTCTGGGAATAGTTTCTTTCCAAGCATGACTATTCCTCACAAGGAATAGTTGTCCAGTCTTTTGGGCATAGCCTTATGAAAATGAATAAATATTTTCACTCAAAGCCAAGGATGAAATAGCTATTCTGGGAATAGTTTCTTTCCAAGCATGACTATTCCTCACAAGGAATAGTTGTCCAGTCTTTTGGGCATAGCCATTATGTGGCATTGCTGATTATTCATGCAAGCACCTTCACTGGCAGTTGCTCAAGAAACCAGATAACTACTTTAAAGGGACAGAAGGGAGTAAAGGAATAATAGGATTTGCCCACTGTATAGTTCCATGCCTAAATCTATCTATCGAGTTCTGTATAGAAATTTAGGGAAAATTCATTGAGACAGGACTACCAAGCAAATCTGAACAAGCAAAATTATTCTTACTAACAAATCCTATAAATAAATTATACGAACAGATCTACAACCAATCAAACTATGTCATGTTAACTGCAATCATCAGACACATCACTACTTGACACAGTTTATTAGTTATATACATTTGTTTAAGATTTATCTGTATGTATACAATTTTCCAATCTAACAAGAGAGAGAGAGAAAGAGAGAGAGAGAGAGAGAGAGAAGTAAACATCACTCTTCTGAGACAGCAAATCCATCAAAGGTCAGAAACACGAAATGATTCATGGACGCAACTTACGCTTTAGTGATGGCAAACATGTTGTGCTTCCCAGAAGAATCCAAAAACACATTAGCCTTTACAACATTTAGCCCAAGGTTCTTTAGTGCATTCATCTGTAAAAAGTTTGCCAATATTTTCATCATATTATGTTGAATGAAGGGCATCCAATGACTACTGCAGAACAAGAATAAAAAAGGCTGAAGACAAATAATTATGATTATCTTGGCAAGTAAATGGCTCTATACAGTATCCAGAAGTGCTCCAAGGCGATCACCAAAGGTTATCTCCACTACAGTTGCATCTGGATTGGAGTCTTGGTCAATTATAACTTTGGGAGTCGGAGTTGAATCAGTACCATTGTGACTTCCATCCTGTTTATAAAATAAGTTGGCCAACTCAATAAACCAAAATAATCTCTTAACATTCAATGGAAACAAACTAATTCCACACCTCCACAGTTGTAGTCGGCGATGCTCGTGGGACCATTTTCTTAGAAGACCACAATCTGTCATCATTTCAGATGCATAATCAGCAGAAAATATTATGACATACAATTACAAGGTAGTTGGGGCATGCCAAAAGGACAAAGCAAAAACCGGTTTCCTTTCTTGTGAGCTGCCGTATTGTAATCCATGTAACGCTTTCGTATTATTCTCCAGAGGAAGAAATGAAGACTCAAAAGACTTCTCACTCAGTTACTAATTGTTACGGATTCCAGCTGTTCAACCACGATTCTTCTAATGACATCATTGAACAACTACTTAAGGGTCACCTTAAAAGGGCAAAATATGCAGAAATACTGAGCTTATATTCCATTCTAGAGCCATTTGGGCATGGGCTGAAGAATTTTAAGAGTGGCATGGTTGTTAATTCTATTCAGCAGTGGAAGTCTTGGCAGGAGAATAACCCAAGGCAAGTTTTTGCCACAGCAGTTCCCATTCTATTTGGCGGGAGATAAAAGGATAGACAATTCAGAAATGTCCACCGTACCACCGGCATCATCTGAATGGCAGTCCATTTCCCATCAAGAGGCCGCCTTCTAAGATTGAAAAATCAAGACCCAAGGCAACGGAGCAAAACTCACAACATTGAAATCAGACATCACCCGAAAACTCACCGAACATTATCCCAAACAAAACACAAAACGAACTCCACACAAACAACAATCCTGCTCAAAGGAAGTAAACTTTTCAACTTGGAAATTAAAAGCAAGTTACCTGCTAGATTCGTGGCAAACGACACGGAGTGGCATAGAAGCAGAACCAAAAAACAAGGCGGGACTCTCAACAACTTTGGCATTGCCAAAGCAGAGAGCCAAATTGGCAAAACCCATGGAGACAGCCATTGCTCTCTTTTATCTTCTGGTGTAACTTTGCAAAGACCAAAGGAATGGCGGAGGAACGGATGGTACGAGTTACAGTGAAGAAAAAACAAAACCCAGATCAAAAATCATCACGAATTCCGAGAAATGTGGAGGGAACTTGCTGAGAGGATACAGACGGGAATGGATGCTCTAGAAGTAAATATCCCAATGCCAATGCCACGGCATCAAAGGGACACCACCAGCTTTTAGTTGGAACCAACAAGATAGTCCACAGATTTTGATAGATCCCTTTAATTTTTTTTAATATCATTTATTTATAATTTATACATATAATAAATAAAATTCATTTAAAATTTAAAAAATAATCAAATGAATTTATATAAGTATAAATTATACTTATAAAAAAAAAAAATTATATATAACATATAAATGTTGGATATAAATTTTTAATATGTAATATAAAAAGTTTGTATGACTATTTATATATACCTAAATATTTTGTTTTTTGGTTTTAGTTAGAAATAAATGTCGTAGACTACAAAGAAAAACAGGTGAAAGAAATAAAATTTAAATTCTTATCCAATCTCTTTTACTTAAATTTAATAAATTAATTATTCTTTTACGTGCAATTTCTTTCTCTTACCTTAGTTGTGATCTCCATCGTCCGTCCCTCGTCTAAAATCTCATCTCAGCTACATTTTGTCTTGTCCACGCACGCAATGTATGCAATCGTGTAGGGTGAGTTGATCAAACAAGCACGCTCTCGAACCCCACCCACTCACGCACCCTGAATGGGATGCGTTTGGTTGAGGCACCACTCACTCGCTGTCCATGCAGTGCCAAGGGGCTGAAAGTTCCAACGCCCTCAAACTCATCTGGAGAAGGTTTGGGTTTGGGCCTGTCGACAACGTTATTGTTAAGAGAGATCATGGGCCGGAGTTTATTCGGCTTCTTCTATTGAGAGGCTTCCTCATCATCAAAACATCTTAGGAATAGAAAAAATTACTCATTAAGAACTTAATGAGCTTCTTAGTAAAAAAAAAAAAATTAAAAACTAACGCAATCCATCCATTAATCATTTGTTCAATCAGTGTCTTGTAAACTAAATTGATTTTTTTTAAAATTGTTCGATCCATCCACTCTGTGTTCTTTATTGGATGGACAACAATTTATATTAGCCTTGCTAGGGAAAAAGGAAAAAAAAAAAAAAAACAAAAAGTAGGGAGAGAGGAAAACGAGAGAGAAATTAAAGGTGAGGAAAATTGTTTATCTATTTTGCTATTGATGAAAAATAATATGAGAAAGAAAAGTTATAAACTTTTTATTTAAAAAATAATATTTGTTATGATATCAATTTTACTCTCTATTTGTAGAAATAAAAAAATATGAGTACGGGCATTAAAGAAATTATATTGTTCCCAAAATAAAAAGTAAAAAATTTAACAGCCAGCCGCCTTTACCTATTTGCCTGGGGAAAATTTTTTTTGGGAGCTCCAGAAAAAGAATCCACTTTTTCCAACACCCCCCCCCCCCAATTCCAATGCACTGGCTCCATTTAAACCCCGTTATTTTTCGTTTTCCACCCCCTCAGCCCATCTTCCCCCCATCCAAGCTGGGCGGAGGTGTCCAGCCCAATTTAGTGCACGGCAGTTTCTGACAAATTTTTCTGAGTCTCTTCACTCTGCAAGCATTTTTTTTTTTTTTTTTCAATTAAAGAAAAGAATTCAATTCAATTCTTTTGTTTTAAGCATACCACATACAAAGAATTCAACCAGTAAATCAAATCATAAAAGTGATATGGAACCGTTACTAACCTAATTATTTATTTAGTAACCTTGAGTAGTTCGTCATGGATATGGATTGACACGGCAAAATGTGTTTCTTCCTTCTCCATTAACTCCTCCATGCTAAATGCAGGGAGAATTTGACCCTTCATGTATTGCCAAAAGGTTTTGCCATCTAAATTATATACCAACACCCCACACAAATCTGCTTGGAGTCATTGCCCTTTTCATTTCAAAGAATTATTATGTCAGAAATTGGGAAATAATGTCTTCATATCATCTCTATGTATGTGTCATGTCTGTATTTCCATATAAACTTGCAACATGCATTGCCATGCTGAAAGCAACATTTTGACATCAGGCAAAGGACCATGAGCCCGCAACGTTATTAGAACGGCATTTTTTTATAGGTGTGAAAGTTCTAACTACCATCCATGAGAAAAGTGTTGTAATGTTCACACCTCTACCAGCAGACCACATCATAATTATGGATGTAAACTCTTTAAAAATTCAATAAATACAATATATATAAAACAAATTGTCAGTGTCCAGCTCAAGTCAAATACACACACGGGGAAATAAAGGAAATGCTTAAGTTGCTAACCATTAAATTCTACAAAACACAAAATTAATAACTTTCCTCATTCCAATTAAAAAAAAAAAAAAAAAGCAATTCATTTTGGGAAAGTTTTACATGAAAAAACATTTTTACCTACTGCAAAATCCTACAGATATTTCACTTGATGAACTTTGATATGAAGCAACGGATCCTAGAAGTTCATTTAACATAAAATAATTTGTATCATATGGTAAACATATCATTATGTTTTCATCAGTTAGTGCAAGCATTTAGAAAAATTTGTTGATAGGAATCACATAATCATAGTATCAATTGAATTTTGTTGGCCAGAAGTAGCACGCCAATCATGGGTTGAACATGAAAACTTAAGTAATCAACCATGATTGCAGGAACAGTACTTGACCGGACAAAAGAAATAGATATGGGACTTGTTTTGCCTTTTCTTTGGGATAATGCTATTTTGAGTTTCTGAACAGAATTTTCCTTCCAAAAAGGCAACAAATACATCTTACCCTAGCATTTTCAACTGTACATTCTCAGGGAAAACGGCCCTCATGGGTCCAAGCTTACGAAAAATGCCTTTAATGCAGAAGAATTTTAATGATCCATTTCAATGTCCCACCTTCTCCCATGTAATGATGAGACAATTAGACGTCATATAATAGTCATGGGTGGTCTTAATATCCATTCCAGGCTAAATTCTCAAAAAATTTAAAAAAAAAAAAACAACAAAAAAGAGATCTCTGTACTAAAACAACAACAATGAAGAAACAGGAACGCCTTATGCCATACACAAGAGAATTTAGCGTATATCCACCAGATTAATTGCTGACTAAAAACTACGGGACAAAGAATTTCTCACAAATTGTGAGAAAATAAGTTTCCTACAAAAAAAACACCCACAATGGAAATGATTACAGCTGAATGTTGTACTCATTGTCAATTGTCAAATATCCCAAGAAGCCATCATTTAGCAAACTCTTCAGAGAGAAAAAGCAAATAGAAAATCAAAGATTATGTTACCTGGATTTGGATCTGACATGTCAAGGAGAGAAAGGTCTTGCTCCAAGCCAGGAAGAGAAAAGACAAGGAAGCCAAATGACAGACTCACTCTATTGTTATCAGCTCAAAGCTTTCTCCGCGTCGGATCATACAAGCCGTTATCCAGAGCACAAGAATGCCTCCATGCAGACATATGTTCCCCATATAACCACGAATCAAATTCAAGGTGAGTTCTATTAAGAGGATGAGAAAATTACGGATGAGGTATGAATGAGTCAGATGCAATGCCATCATAACCATTATATAATTGACTACAATTAATGACCACGATTGCGCTCCGTCCACTGCATTCATTTTTATTTTTTGTTTTTTTCACGCTCTCCAAACTTTTTTTTGATTCAAGGTAAGTGGGGAGGAAAAAAAAAGCATATATAAAGTGAACAAAGCGATAGGATAGCCACGCAATGCATTGATATTTAAAAATGCAACCCTAATCTAGCTGAGAATCTAACAATAGGCTTCAACTCTAAATGTTTCCCATAAACAGTGTCATCCCCTCCCCCCCCCCCAAATCACCTAAAAGGCAAAAAAAAATTAACCAACACGGAAAAATCCACACAGCCCTGGCCTACCCCAATAACCTTAATCCAATCTTACTCAATCAGTCAGTCTCCAGTTTGTCAGGGCGCAACAATGCTTCACAATAACAGGAAAATTTAACTACTTTTTAAAGCAAGTTGTAGCAAAAGAGCTTAACCATTAATGAAGAAAAATATACAACAGTTTAACCATATGAAAGACAGAGAAGATATGATAATGTGATTTCCTTGAAATCTCATCCTTCCATATCCCACTAAAGATCAAATCCTGATTCGCAACACATTATATCAAAATTACAAGGAAAAAAATATATTTGTTTTTTGATAATGATAACAACAACAATATAAAATTAAAGGGAAAAAAAAAGAAATATATATATATATATATAAAGATAAAACAGAAATAATCCTAAAAACTTTAATCAAGAAGATAGGGGCCTTGGAGGGGGCAAGAGTTGATGGAGATTCTGAGTCACCTCTCTTTGTCCTCCACTGTTTCTCAGGATGAAAGGGTGCTGCAACAGCCGAATGGCCATCCACCGCCGGTTGGGATCCCTCTGCAAGCAACAAGAAATGAAGTTCCGGAAGTCTAAGGATGCGGTGGGCGGCGCCTCTGGTGGCTGAGACATACAAATTGCCCACATCAAGGTCGCCCAGTCCGCTTGCCGGGCAACCGCGAAGGGAAACCTTCCCAGATAAAACTCCAATATACTAACCCCTAAACTCCATATGTCGCCGGCGTAGCCGGAGTACTGGCCATGGTTCAAGTCGGTGTTGATTCTCTCCGGGCTCATGTACGCAATCGTCCCAACCGAGGAATTGCAAGGGTCCATCGTCTGGGCCAGAATCCGACTCACCCCAAAGTCTGCAATCTTGACGTTCTTCTGGGAATTGATTAGGAGATTGGAGGGCTTGATGTCCCGGTGCACGATGCGCCGCCCATGGAGATAGGCGATCCCACTTAAGATTTGGCGGGCCACGTCCGCTAAGTAGGCCTCATTAGCGATGTGGGCCCCCTCGAGGGAACCGCCGTCCATGAATTCCAGTAGCACCTGGATCTCACCGTTGTGGTCGAACATGTCGTGGCACCGGACAACGTTCGGGTGGTTGACGTCGCGGAGGATCTCGATCTCGCGGCAGATCTGGTTGCGGATGGAGTCCTCGTAGTTGCCGAATATCACCTTCAGCGCGTAGATGCGCCCGCTGGGGCGATGCGCCACTTTGTAGACGGTGCCCCCGCTGCCGCTCCCGATTCGATTGATTCTGTCGAGCTCCGGGAAGGCCTGCTGCTGCTGCTGCTGCTGCTGCTGTTGGTGGCTCGGCTGCTGGCTGCTCGTGGACGGGGCGGAGCTGTTGGTCGGAGGCAGAGGGAGAGGGACGGCTAATTGTGGGACTCGCTGAGGTAGAGGGATGGGGTCCGGGCGCCGCCGCACTCGATTCTGGTTCCCGGTGGTCGTATGCGGTGGACATTGGGGGTTTCTCATAACTAAGGGGACGGTGGGCTTTCAATGGATAGGATGGCCTGTATTATTAGATTATATAGAAAACAATAATACGAGTGGATTGCGTGAGATGGCTTTGGGTGGTGTTTTGTGTAGTTTCTTTTCCTTTTTGCTTTTTCTATTCTCCTTTCTTCTTTTTTTTTTTTTTGTTTTTTGTTTTTCTCCCACAAGGATTGATCAAGATTTATATATGGATAGATAGATAGATAATTAAAACAAGTTTAATCTGCGTTACCATCACTACTATACAAAATCACTAGTTCTTGTCATCTTCATGGTGGGGGTTGCTGCTGCTGCTGCTGCTGCTATGCAAAATGCTATGCTACCTGCTTTTTGTGCTTTGTTTCTTGCCAAAGACTGCAAAACACAATCAATGTAAGGAAACACAGTTTGTTTTTCCTCTTTCTCTGGGTTGCCCTCCCATCTGTAAGAAATATAAAGACTTGGATTCTTTCCAGTCCGAGTAGAGGATATATATATATATATATATAGAGAGAGAGAGAGAGAGAGAGAGAGAGAGGAGGGGAAAGAAGGTTCTTGGAACATGAAAATGTGAGAAAAAAAGAAAAGAAAAGAAAAAAAAAAAAACTTAAGAATTGTGAGCTAGAAATTAATCATTTATATAAAAAAATATTTTATATATATATAAGAAGTCCCTCTCTCTTTCTCTCTCTCTCTCTATATATATATATATATAAATGAAGAATGGAAAGAAAAACAAGGCGATTGGTGCCATGATAAAGCATAGATTTTAAAGGAGAAAAGCGCACACGCACCACGGGACAGTGATAAACACTGCCGAGTTGCGTGGGCAATAATGTCCGAGCGGAATAGCAATTTTGACTGTTTTGTTCTGTAAAAAATTAAAAAAATTTCATAAATACACATCAAACGTTTCTAATTTATGAAATTAATCACTTCCAATATATATATATATATATATATATAATATTAATATATCTAATATATATTTAATATATATAATTAATTTTAAAATTTTTAAAAATTACACACATAATAATTATTGTGATAAATATAAATAATAAAAAATAATTATTTTTATTTTATTAATTATTTTAAATTATAAATTTTTTAAATATTATATTAAATAAATATAATAAATATTTTTAAATATTTTAATAAAATAATAATTATAATGTAATATAATATAATAATTATTAAAAACTATAAATATATATTTTGATTGCATCCGCATCACCCTCGTTTCTTAATTTTTTTTTCGAGGTTGACCTACGAAGATGCCTATTCATGTCGTACCGCATTTGAGTGGATGTTTCCGCATACGGGCTTCCTAAATTTTTGACGTGGGAAAAGGGGCTTGGGGGTAGGTAGTGCGCGTGAGCTTGTAGGCCGGGGAGGCATTTTGATTTTTGACGTTGGCATGCTCGTGGAAATTCTGCAGAGGAAGAAGGCAGGGAAAGCCACTGTGGATTATAGTATTGCATGTTTTTTTTTTTTTTTTATATATATTTAGAGAAACACATTATATAAATATTAGTGATGATTTATTTTATTTTGTGAATAATTCGATAATAAATTTGTTGAAAATTATGTACTGTATATTTTAATTATATATTATATTAAATATTTTTATATTTTAATTTTTTATATTACCAAAATAACTTTTTTTTTTTTACAAATGCAAAAATTGTTAACTAATAATTTAAAGAGTATCACTGTGAAATTATACTTATTAGAGTATTATAGTAAGATAATGTCAAAATAATTTTTTATTTTAAATTTTATTTATCAGTGATAGTGAAAAAAATTATTAATTAATATTTATTGCTGATCCAATTAATTATTTTTCTAATTTTAAAGTTCAGCTTCATAACTATTCCAGCTCCACTCCACTCATTAATTAGGCCTGGTTTGCCTTTGGCCGAGGAGAAAATATTTTCAAATAAAGAGAATATATATCTTATAATGTTAATTATAATAGTTAAAATGGAACTACCATTATCTAATATTAAAGCGGAAGAGAAAAACAAATGTTATTTAAATTTTTGTGTCATTAACTTGATTATTTCGTAAGAAGGGTTTGAAGTTTGAATTGACGTTTTTATCTTTCTTATGGACCTTTCCATGCAAACTTCACACAGTATTTAGCAAGTTTTTTGTTCTCCAAGGACTATTAACTTTGAAAATATCTCCTTTCTTATGGGATTTCTATTCAACTGTTTAAATTTAAAATTAATGATTATTATCAACAAACCCTTTTCAAAAAGTGATAAAAAAATAACTCAATTCAAATAATTTAATATAATCTACTTAAAATTTTACTCACTAGACTCAATTTATATTGATTAAATAGTCATTGACTTGTAATTTAAAACAAAAAAAAAAAATAGGTGTAATTTATAGAAAATATATTAAAAAAATTAATCTTAAAATTTTAAAAATGTTCACAATTAAATCTTAAATATTTTTATATTTTTATTTATTTTTTTTAAATTCATTTCAAATTATTTTTTAACTAATAAATCCTACATTTTATCTAACAAAAATTATTAATAATTTAATTACTTTTTTTTCATAAATAAATAATTTGAAATATATTTAAAAGATATATAATTTAAATCAAAAAATTAAAAACTCACTTATAAAAATTTAATATTGATTTTATACATATCTCCAATTTATAATGAGTACAATATTGTTGGACCCATTCAATGGAAGGCTCGTGTTGAAATGGCTTTTTTTTTTTTTTTTTTGGGGGGGGGGGGGGGGGAAGGGAAGGAGCCCAAAGTGAGTTAGACCAAATCTTGTGTAGAACTTTTTGACTCGGCTGGCTTACAAAATTGGCGGACTTGGTCGAGTTAAGCCGATCGGGCGTACAAAAATACCCGTGATGTATTAATTGAACCGCAACAAATTGTCGTCGTAGAATATATTAAACTAATAATTTAAACAAGAAAATTGGACGACTATAAAAGGGAATGAACAGCTAGTCGAATAAGGAATAAGAGCGACATTAAGGTGAGCAAATTTGCCTATATAACTAAAATGTACGACCCAATGCTTTATTTTAGAACGTTAATTTCATTATTTTGGAAAATGCCCGCGAGTTTGTTTGAGGGTTGATTTGAGCAATGGGCTTATTTTTGCCCAGATGAAACACGGTTTGCGACCTTTTTTAGCTAGAATGGGTCGCCGATGTCAATAACCAAAAGAAGGTCAAACCTCCGGCCATCAGCAGTTCATCTTTGATTGATTGCTGAACTTTGACGACGACGATGATTAATAAACAAATAAAAGTAGTTTGAGAGGTCATGGCTGCTTTGATTCGGTAATCGGCAAATCAAGATTGACTTGCAGTAAGTCCACTTCGTCAGCACCCGTCCACTCTGGTTCTTTCCAACCCAATTCCGTCGCTGCGAATGCTGCCTTTTTTTCAATGACCACTTCCAACATTACATGCTGCACGTCCTTCTTTTTTAAATAATTCAATTCAGTTTATTTCGTTTCAATTCATCTATTGAGTCCTGCATGTTGGCACTAGGTTGAAATTATCTTTAGAGTGATTTACGTCCTTCTTTTAATTTCAAAAAATAAATAACGTGTAACAGCTATAACATAATATTGTATAATAATTTTCACACATTATCAAATAGTTAAATTTCATGCAATGTATAACATGTTTTTCATATAATCCAATGTAAAGCTACAAATGTTTCAATTAAGAAAATTAACCAAGTTCAGGTGAAAACAAAAATGACTTCAAAATTTCTTATTAGAAAAGACATAAAATAATTAAATCCCACTCTTAGCGTTATTTATAATAAAATAAAATGATAAAAAAAAATATTTATACAGTTGACTTAAATTAAATTTAGTAGTTGGAACCAAAACATTAAAATAAAATTTATTGACATGTGTTATGTAACAACATATATGTAAATGCAACTTAAAAAATAAACGAATATTCGTAAATGCGCCAACTCATTAACAAAACAATTCACTGATTATCGTATGTCATGTCTAAGCATGATTTGTTTAATGGATGGAGAGAATGAAATTCAATTTAGAAACTGCTATCAGACATATCAAATCCTTAAAGTTGTAGTAGCCCTTGCATCACCGGTTGGAAATTTTACAGCATCCCATGTCACAAAAATATAGAAATAAATTATTAATAAATATAAAAAATAAGTAAATAAAAAATTTAAAGCATGCAACTGAAAATAATAGAAATTGGGGGTAGAACGTCAGGCCTACACATGCACAAGGCTTTTTTCTTTTATAAAATATAAAACAAATCTTATACACAGATAAAAAAAGATTTTAATTTTTTTTAATATACAATATAAGTTATTCTAACAAAGAATAATATTCGTAATATTAACACGTTCCCAATAAATACGCGAACAATTATTAATAAAAGGGTTTTAATACAACTTGAGACTAGTTTATAAGCATTAAGTCCTCAGAAATTGCTGGAATGTTATCTCACTTACTAATATATTCTGAACGGACACATCATTAATAAAAAAAAAAAAAAAATCGATTAGTTTGACCTAAGGAGAAATTTATTATGTAAGGTAAAGAGAACATTTTTAGTTGATATGAGTCAGCATCTCACCTTTTTAAAACAAAATAAAGAGAAACTGAGGTTCAACTAGTCGCTCATTAATTAATGAATTACGAATGTTTCAGCTGCGCAATTGGAAGCACTAAATCCGTAACTGGCTCCAGTTGTTTTTTGACCGCCAAAAAAAAAAAAATAAAATAAAATATATATATATATATATATATATATTATGAAATACTAGTTATAATATTTGTAAGTTAAATATTAAAATTATTTGTTATTTATTTTTTTATAAAAAAAAAGGCTTTATTCAAGTATTATTAAATTTAAATAAGTTTCTTTGTTTCTTGATCTCAGTATTAATTATTTGGTCTCAAATGATTTTTTCCGTTAACAAACCTAAAATTTAACACTAATTACTTAACATAAAATAAATAAATAAATTATTTTAAATTAAAATTAATATAAAAAAAATACACTAGGTTACTATATTTGTGATGTAACGAGCTCTAATTAATTTTTAATCTTTGCCAGAATTAATTAACGGAGTCGGAATTCATTGACGGCGTCAAGAAATAATTACAAATGGTGCCAACGATTAGCGCAGGCGGCAATCCTCTGCCCCCAGAAATATATGTTGTTCGGCTAGAACCAAATCGTCTTTCCATGATCTCTGGAGATATGCAAGAGCAGGAAGAGAGTTTGGAATCGAATCCGCTTACTATGCGCATCGATGTAGAGAATAATGGCACAGCGGTCTTCAACTGAATTTCTAACGAACATGGACTTTTTTTTTTGCGCGCCTTCTCTCTCCCTGTCCCCTCTACATCCAAGAAACACCGAGAAATTTCTCTCTCCTGCGAGAAACTACGAGAAAGTTCTCTCTCCTGAAAGAAAACACCAAAATGAAGAGACTCTTTTGCTTTGATTTTGCATCGATTGTGCTTTTGGTGCTGTTCTCCTGTTCTACTCTCCATCATGCAAGACCAAACCCAGAAACAGGTTAGTTCTATTCTCTATTCAATCACTTCGTTCATGATTCAAACATTCTTTTTTGTTTGTTTCTTTATTGTCCTTTTCATTTCGGTCGCTGGGAAAGCGCGAGAAAATGGTAGGAAGCGGGTTGGAATGGGGAAGCTCTTATGCTTGTTCTCTCTTTGTTTGTTGAAAGTTGGAATAAACTTTTCTCTTTGTTTACTTGTAAAGTCCAACGAGGCTGTATTTTTCTACTATAATCTCTCTCTTAAGGCTTTTTCTTGGCTTTCATTTTATTGGAAAGCAAATGGGTACTATTCGATGTTAATGTCTCCGAATCCCGTTTAGTGAACCCCCTTTTTTTTTTCTCTTCAATGGACTCATGTGTAACACTCTTCAGGACTGTTAAGACTATAACAAGACTAGTCAGAGATGTGTGGCTGTATTACTTCGACTTTAATGGTCACCTAGCAGGGGGTAGCTATTCTAGTTTACTAAGATGTTTCTTCATCTTTAATCTTTGCACAGGGCCAAGTTATCTCAAGTTTGTGTTTAATGCCACTGAATTTCCATCAGAAGAAAACTATGATTACATAATAGTAGGAGGTGGCACCACAGGATGCCCATTAGCTGCCACATTGTCGCAATCCTTTCAGGTTCTTGTGCTTGAGCGTGGTGGTGTACCTTATGGAAAACTTAATTTGATGACCCAAGAAGGTTTTGTGCCTACGCTCACTGAGGTGGATACGTTTGATTCTCCTGCCCAAGCCTTCATATCAGAGGAGGGTGTCCCCAATGCCAGAGGCCGTGTTCTCGGTGGCAGCAGTGCAATCAATGCTGGATTTTACAGCCATGCAGATCATGATTTCTATCAGAGATCAGGTGTCAACTGGGACCTCACAGTTGTGAATCAGTCATACAAGTGGGTTGAAAAGTCTGTTGTCTTCAGGCCAGAGCTTAGAAATTGGCAATCAGCAATTAGAGATGGATTGCTGGAGGCTGGGGTTCAGCCATATAATGGTTTCAGCTTGGATCATCAAGTGGGAACCAAGATTGGTGGGTCAACTTTTAATGGGTCAGGGAGGAGGCACAGTGCAGCCGATCTTCTCAACAATGCAAATTCTGCAAACATTAAGGTTGCTATCCATGCAAGCGTGGAAAGGATTCTTTTGGCATCTACACCTCAGAATTCATGGTCTAGACCATCGGCCATAGGGGTAGTATACCGTGACCAGATGGGGAAGTATCACCATGCCATGGTGCATGAAAATGGGGAGGTGATTCTATCTGCTGGTGCCATAGGTAGTCCACAGTTGCTCTTGCTGAGTGGCATCGGTCCAAGACCTTACCTGTCATCTTGGGGGATACCTGTGGCTTATCACCTTCCATATGTTGGACAATATCTTTATGATAATCCACGCAGTGGCATCTCAATTGTGCCTCCAATGCTGTTGGAGCACTCACTGATACAGGTTGTTGGGATCACTGAGGCAGGAGCTTATGTTGAAGCAGCTTCCACTATCATCCCGTTTGCACCCCCTGCTCGTTCTGTTTTAGTCAGGGCACCAGCATCACCACTGTATCTTACTGTAGCCACAATCATGGAGAAAATTGCTGGTCCCCTCTCCAGCGGCTCGCTTAGGCTGGCCTCTACTGATGTGAGAGTCAATCCAATTGTTCGTTTTAATTATTTTTCCTACCCAGTAGACGTAGAAAGGTGTGTGAATGGCACGCGCAAGATTGGAGAGGTGCTAAGGAGTCGGTCCATGGAAGACTTTATGATACATGAATGGTTTGGAACACGAAACTTCAGGTTTGTGGGGCCAGAATTGCCTGCTGACCGATCAAACTTTGCACGGATGGCTGATTTTTGTCGTCAAACTGTCAGCACCATATGGCATTATCATGGGGGCTGTGTTCTGGGGAAAGTTCTTGACCATGATTTCCACGTAATCAGTATTGAAGCACTCAGAGTCGTTGATGGCTCTGCATTTTCTGTATCGCCAGGGACCAACCCGCAGGCTACTTTGATGATGCTTGGAAGGCAAGTATTTTCTTTAACCATTGTTCACAGTTGCGCAAATGTGTTTGTCTAAGATAATGACTGTTACTTTGGTTTATTATCGCAGATATGTTGGGCTGCAGATAATCGGGGAGCGGATGAGACGTCAGTAATGTTTTATCCGTTTCAAGCTGAGAGGAGATACAAGAAGCAACCTGAAGTTCCTGTTTTCTTCCTTGCCATGTCTTTTTGTTTTCTGTATTCGTTAAGCACCTATGCTGTGCCAAGTATTACAGCATTGTTCATTTGTTCGATTGGAAAAACAAAGGATAAAAAAAATGGAATGATGAAATTTTGTTTCATAGGGTTGACTGATGGCTTATTGCCAATTTTTTTTTTGTGTGTTTCATTTCATGTAACTCGTACAACAACAGAGGTTCCCTTCCTATGTGTATAACTTCCCGTTACTTGATTGAACTATTTCCTTTGAAATGACAAATATGGACTTGTAATGGAGATATCACAAACTGCTAAAGAGATTAGCAAATCCCTTATTCTGCTGCGGTCATTTTTGCTGATACGTGATGACTTTCAAGTTTGCCATGCTAACTATAAACTACCAACCTAGTCTCGATCGCTTTAGTTGACACTTTTGGTGTCTGCATTGTTGTCGCACGGTTTAAAGACCTGAAGTTATCACCATGCTCATGCAAAGAAAACATTTTTGAAAGACACATTCAATTGTTGAAAACCTAGTCTCTGATACCAATTGTTAGACTTTTCTAGAATTTCTCTTCATGAAATTCTTATTTCTGTAATACAGGATCTTTTCCTGATGTGAATACTAGCAATAAAACTGTATTAAAATCAACATACCGTTGTCCATTATGCTGATGTCCCGTAGCGAAGATGAGAATCCTCTTTGCGTTTTGTTCCTGAACGCTTTTCTCTTTTCTCCTACTCTTCCCTTTCACTGCCTTTCGTTTTCTCTCTGATGGTTGAGAGACCGACAAAAAAAACTGTACGACTGTTATTCACCTTTTTGAGTTATCTCTGATCAGGGAATTATTCCCTCTTTTCCGATAACAATCATTCTTACGGTAACAATTATCTCTGAATCGGGATAACCGTCATCCTTTCCGCAACAGTTATTTTTGAATAAGGATAATCATTATCCTTCCCGTAGCAGTTATCTTTGAACAGGGAGAGTGGAGGGATTTTAAAACCCGATGACCCAAATTGCCATTATGCCTAACCGACCATCATATTAGGCCTTTTATTTTGGGTCATACTTTAAATAATAAGGGCCACTCATGTTAATTAATTTAACAATCTCCCACTTGGCCCTTGTTATGATTTGATGAATCAATAATAAAAAAGTGCGCACAATCCTCAAAGATCATCAAACCACAACACTTAATTGAATTAAAACGATTGGATCATGGCGGTCACACATCTTTTAGCGACATGATCCCTTCCATGTATCACATAATCATCGTAATTCATAATAACCTTACTGAGGAACATTGAAACCTTAAATTGTCATTTCCATACATGCTATTAGTTATCTCACAACTATAACTGTATACAACCAAACGGAGATAACAAAATACAAGCAAAACCATAGCCTTAATTGAATTCATGAGTGTCACAATGATATGAGCAGTACAAAATATTGGCTTTAGGCGAATGGGGACCTATCCAAAATGCCCATCCGAGCAACATGTTCAGTAAACGTTTTCGGCGGCAAACCTTTAGTTAATGGGTCCGCTATCATCAATTCAGTACCAATATGCTCAATAGACACTCTTCGGTTTTGCACTTCTTCCTTGACAGATAGGTATTTCAAATCCATATGTTTCGCACCTTTAGAATACCTATCATTTTTAGAGAAGAAAACGGCTGCGGAATTATCACAATAAATTCTTAACGGCTTTTCTATACTGTCGACCAAACCAAGCCTTAAGATAAAATTCCGCATCCATAATGCATGAATAGTAGCCTCAAAGCATGCTACAAATTCAGCCTTCATAGTGGAAGTAGCAATGACAGACTGCTTCCCACTTTTCCAAGAAACTGCTCCCCCAGCCAGGAGGAACACGTAGCCAAATGTAGATTTCCTCGAGTCTACACATCCAGCATAATCTGAATCCGAGTAGCCTACTACCTCAAGATGACTTGATCTTTTATAAGTAAGCATATAATCCTTGGTGCCTTGTAAGTACCTAAGTACTTTCTTTCCGGCCTTCCAATGGTCTATTCCAGGATTGCTTTGATATCGGCCTAACATTCCGACAGCGAAACTAATGTCCGGTCGAGTACATGTTTGCGCATACATCAGGCTTCCAACTAGTGATGCATAGGGAATTGATTCCATCGCTTTCCGTTCCAAATCATTCTTTGGACATTGCAATTCACTGAACTTGTCCCCTTTCTGAATTGGAACTGTTCCTGTTGAGCAATTTTCCATTCTGAATCTCTCTAATACTTTATTGATATAGCCTTTCTGGGACAATCCTAACAATCCTTGTGATCTATCACGGAATATCTCTATTCCTATCACATAGGATGCCTCATTCATATCTTTCATTTCAAAGGTTTCAGAGAGAAACTTCTTAACATTATGTAACAAACCCATGTCGTTAGCAGCCAAAAGAATGTCATCGACATATAGGACCAATATAATGAACTTGCTCCCACTGACCTTCATATAGATACACCGATCAACAGTGTTCTCTACAAAGCCGTATGACATGATGGCATCATTGAATTTAATGTACCATTGTCGGGAAGCCTGTTTCAGTCCATATATCGACTTCTTTAATTTACACACCAAATTTTCTTGCCCGGTGGTGATGAAACCTTCAGGTTGGTCCATATGCACTTCCTCTTCTAAGTCACCATTCAGAAAGGCGGTCTTTACATCCATTTGGTGGAGCTCTAAGTCATTCTGAGCCACCAAAGCCATAATGATTCTTAAGGAGTCTTTCTTAGAGACTGGAGAGAAAGTCTCCTTATAGTCAATACCATCCCTTTGAGTGAAACCTTTGGCGACAAGTCTGGCTTTATACCTTTCGATGTTACCTTTCGAGTTTCGCTTGGTCTTGAAGACCCACTTACAGCCAACTCGTTTCGATCCTTCAGGTAACTCTACTAGTTCCCAGACTTGATTCACATCCATCGATTTCATCTCTTCCTTCATGGCATTGAACCATTTTTCAGAATCATCGCATTCCATGGCTTGTTGAAATGAGACTGGATCTTTATCAATGCTCAATTCTGATTCATGCTCAAGTGAGTAAACCACATAATCATTAGATACAGCTGGCCTTTTCTGCCTCGTGGACCTCCGTAATGCCATTTCTTGTGGTATCACTTGTTCATTTGTGAATTGCATATTGTCACTTGGTTCATCTCTGATGTGTTCACCTTGCGTGTTTCGAGTATCAATTTGTTGTCCTCGCATGTCACGTGACTGTGATGTAACAAAAGGAACAACAACTTGAGTGGAAACACTGGGTGTGGGGATACCAACTTGAGTAGAAGTACTCACTGTGGATCTTTCATTTTGCAATTCTCTAATGTCCACCTTTCGTGATTCCCCACTCCCACTGAACTGGCCATTCTCAATGAACCGAGCATTACCAGACTCAACTATTCTAGTGCTATGGTTAGGGCAATAGAACCTATATCCTTTAGACTTTTCAGGATAGCCAATGAAGTGACCGCTGATGGTCCTCGCATCAAGCTTTCCTTCATGTGGATTATATATCCGTACTTCTGCTGGACAACCCCAAACATGAAGGTGTCTTAAACTGGGTTTCCTTCCTGTCCATAACTCGTAAGGAGTCTTGGGGACAGCTTTACTGGGAACCCTGTTCAGCAGATATGCAGCAGTTCTTAATGCATGCATCCACAAGGATAAAGGTACAGTACTGCAACTTAACATGCTCCTAACCATATCCATGAGTGTGCGATTCCGCCTTTCCGCTACACCATTCTGTTGTGGTGTACCAGGCATTGTATACTGTGCACATATGCCTCGACTTTTAAGAAAGTTTTGCAAATGGACCAGGACATTGTCCACTTTCATTGAATTTTCCATAATATTCACCACCCCTGTCTGACTTAATCACTTTCACCTTTCTATCTAACTGCCTTTCCACTTCATCAATAAACACCTCTAAGGCATTTACTGACTGGGACTTTTCATGCAGTAGATATAAGTAACAATACCGTGAGTAGTCATCTATAAATGTGATGAAATACTTTTCACCACCCCATGTGGGAATATCAAATGGGCCACAAATATCGGTGTGTATCAATTCTAAAGGCTCATTACTTCTCATGGCTGGGTTCGTCGATGTGTGTCTTGTTTGTTTCCCTTTTATACAATCAACACACACATCCCAATCAGTAAAATCCAATTGAGGCAGGATGTCACTTTTCACCAACCTCAATATCCTTTCTTTGGATATATGACCCAATCTTTGATGCCATAAGAAAGCAGAACAATCATCATGCACATTACGTTTGTTACCTATACCATGCTCAACAAGAAATAGAGAATCAGCATACATAGCATCAAGATTAAAGCGGTACAAATCATCAACCAAAGTACCAGATCCATAATAGTACGAATGTCTATACAATGAAAATGCACCGTTTCCAATCTTAAAATTAAATCCCACTTCATCCAACTTTGCAACAGAAACTAAATTTCTAGCACATTCAGGAACATAGAGACACTTTTCTAGATCCAGGTGGCACTTAGTGTCCAAGATCAATCTGTACGTCCCAATTCCTTCTATTCGTGCCTTCATTCTGTTCCCCATGTAAAGGAACTTTTCAGTTCCTGTTGTGGGCTGGATTGAAAGGAATCCCTGCATAATATGTGACACATGAATAGTGGCTCCAGAGTCTAACCACCAAGTATTATTGGGCACTTCAATTACGTTTGATTCAAAACATACTGATACACAGTACGTACCTTTCTTTTCGAACCAAGCCTTTCTTTTGGGACAATCCCTTTTGAAGTGACCCATCCTTTTACAGAAGAAGCATTTCTGATCCTTTTGGATCTGACCTCCAGCAACTTTCACAGAGGCTTTGTCCTTCTTCTTACTTTTCTGATGTGGTTTAGACCTACTGCCACCAGCATCATTACGAACAGTGAGATGAATGGAGTGATCCTTCATCTTCTTTAATCTCCCTTCCTCCTGAACTAACATGGCCTTAATTTCCTGAAAGTTCCATTTCTCTTTAATAGTGTTATAATTCACTTGGAACTGGCCAAATTCAGGAGGCAGTGAGTTGATGATGAATTGAACCAAAAAGGATTCACTCACGTCCATGCCCATCGTTCTCAACTTTGCTGCTAGATTAGCCATACTGGTCACATGATCATGAATGGGCCGTGACCAGTCAAATTTCTTGGTCGTCAGCTCACTCATCAGGGTTCCTACAATGGATTTATCAGCTATGTCTGATTGAGAGTATTCCTTAATTCTCATCAGAAATTCCCTTGCATTTTCCGTCTTGGGCATCGATGGCTTGACATTTTCAGCCATCGTCATTCGCATCAAATTCAAGCTCAGCCTATTGGACCGTACCCAAGCCTCATGAAAAGACTTATCAGATTCTGTACTGGTCCCGGTAATGGCTGCAGGCTTTTCATCCGAAATGACCGCTAAGTCCAAGCCCAAAACACCCAAATGAAACTGAATATGCTCAGACCATTCTACATAGTTCAGTCCATTGAATTTGATCATTGCATTACCCAAGGCGAAAACATTATTGGAACCTGCAAACATGATCCAAATTTACACATTAATGCTTTGAGTAAACTTTAATGGATTCAGATACACCACAAACTTTAATCATGTATTTAAGTTCACCTTTGGGTAATCCTCAAATACATAACTACAATCAATAATGATGCTAATTTAAATATACTTTAATAGATCAATTAATCATACCAGAGTTAATATGAATGTTATCTTTGGATATACAATCATATTTACCCAATATGTCAATCAATCCCTTTCAGTGTCATTAATTATAGGCAATGATCCATCTTTGGATGATCTCCTAGCCTAATAATTAATAACTACAATTGTTCATACACAACACTTCATTAGCATCAAAAAATGAACAATTGAAATTCACAATCAATAATTCACATTCTTTCAAGCCAGGCCACTTTGGTGACTAACAAGCTTTCAAAATTTGACTTTCCATTCTGTGGGAGTCGACACCGGCCAATACGCCGGCGGCGCACTTTTCCAGTAGCCGGCTTACACCTTGCACCGGCAACCACCCACGGTGCAATTGACAACCACTTACGGCACAGGGTCCAGTGGCTGGCGCACTGTTACGCGCCAGCCAGCTCCGGCAGTGCAGGGTCCGACGGCCGGCGTTCACTCCACGCCGGCAAGCCCCCGCCGGCGCCGCAGAGTCTCACAGCCGGCGCTCACCTCACGCCGGCAAGCCCCCGCCGGCGCCGCAGAGTCTCAGGCTCACTGCCGGCGCTCATTCCACGCCGGCAGGCCCTGGCTAGCGCCGCAGGGAGGCTTTCAGCCATGCCCGGCAGGCAGATCTGGGTCCTGGCCAGACGCTGTCGCCGTCCACCGCTCGGGCCCCGGCACGCCAGAAGCACGGCCGGGTCTGGGTCCTGGCCAGACGCGGTCGCCGTCCGCTGCTCGGGTCCCGGCACGCCCGAAGCACGGCCGGGTCTGGGTCCTGGCCAGACGCGGTCGCCGTCCACTGCTCGGGTCCCGGCACGCCCGAAGCACGGCCGGGTCTGGGTCCTGGCCAGACGCGGTCGCCGTCCACTGCTCGAGTCCCGGCACGCCCCGGAAGCTCGGCCCGGGTCTGGGTCCCGGCCAGATGCGGTCGCCGTCCACCGCTCGGGCCCCAGTATACCCCGGAAGCTCAACACGCCCGCTGGCAGTCCCTTCGCCGGCGATCCGTGTCCTCGGCGACGTCTGGGACCGCGGTTCCCTCCGGGAGGCGGCTCTGCCATGCCCGGACCGATTCGGGTCCCGGCCAGACGCTGACTCCCACGGCCGGCGTTCTTCTCCACTTTTCCGACGCCGGCCAATTTTCTTTTATGTGCCTGAGCCTTTCGGCACCAAACAGGGAAAAGGGAAAAAAAAAGGAAAAACACAAAATTGCAGTATTCACATACCCGCTCTGATACCAATTGTTAGACTTTTCTAGAATTTCTCTTCATGAAATTCTTATTTCTGTAATACAGGATCTTTTCCTGATGTGAATACTAGCAATAAAACTGTATTAAAATCAACATACCGTTGTCCATTATGCTGATATCTCGTAGCGAAGATGAGAATCCTCTTTGCGTTTTGTTCCTGAACGCTTTTCTCTTTTCTCCTACTCTTCCCTTTCACTGCCTTTCGTTTTCTCTCTGATGGTTGAGAGACCGACAAAAAAAACTGTACGACTGTTATTCACCTTTTTGAGTTATCTCTGATCAGGGAATTATTCCCTCTTTTCCGATAACAATCATTTTTACGGTAACAATTATCTCTGAATCGGGATAACCGTCATCCTTTCCGCAACAGTTATTTTTGAATAAGGATAATCATTATCCTTCCCGTAGCAGTTATCTTTGAACAGGGAGAGTGGAGGGATTTTAAACCCGATGACCCAAATTGCCATTATGCCTAACCGACCATCATATTAGGTCTTTTATTTTGAGTCATACTTTAAATAATAAGAGCCACTCATATTAATTAATTTAACAGTTATCACCATGCTCATGCAAAGAAAACATTTTTGAAAGACACATTCACTGGTTGGCATTGAAGCAGCAAGTCCCCAGCCTTCCCCCCCCCTCCCCCCCCCCCCCCCCAAGGTGTTGTCTTATGCTTTAAGTTATATGACAGCTCAAAATCAAACGTCTGGTAAGTTTGATTGTTTTCTTTATACTAGCAGGTGTGTGAATTTGAATGTATGTCCTGGACATTTTGCTTTGCGTAATAGTCCAAGACAGGGGAATCTTTCTTGTTTAATGCGAGGAAAAGTTCTACACCGAATTTATATTAACCTGATAATGATGTAAAACACATTATTATAGGGTGTTTTGCTACAGCTTTAGCTAATCTTTCCTGGGATACCTCAGCTCTCTTTCTTACGTTCTCCACGTAGAATTGCAAAGTTAGTTTATTTCTGATGCATGTTGCTAATTTAGAAAAAAAAGAGAGAGAGAGAGAGACGGTGGAGTGGCAGAAAAATCTAACGAAGTTATGAAGAATATGACCAATGTGTCTAGTCCAGCACTCGAGTAGTACCCTTTTTTTTTTTTGGTGTGTGCAAACTACAAGTAGTACTAACTTGTCTAGTATTTACATCTCCATGATGCAATGAAGACGCGACTTGTAGTAAATTAAAACATTGCGTCTTGCCCTACAGTCCTGCTAATTTCCTTTCTCGGTGGCTCATCTAAGGCAAACCTTTGCAAGGATGGGACACTCACATCCTTGTCTAAACATGTTGGAAGAGGCTCTTGATTCAAACACGAATCTTTGCAGTGTGAACATATAGGCCTTCAATCTCTTCTCAGACATGCAAGACTAAAGTTCAAATCGCTAAGCTGTGAGGATAGTTGATTATGATGTTAAAAAAGAAAAAGGGCTACCAACCTAATTTAATTGTTTAAAGCACCATTGTCAAAGGCTTGTGCAGAACTGGAAATATTGACTTGGCTTCTAGGTGCATGGAGGAGAGGAGTTGTGAGGCAAATGTGGGGGTGTATAATACCATCATTGATTGTCTCTACAAGAATAGGCTGCTCCCCCGGACCTTGAACTCCTCAAAAATGCTAAGAGCATTCATCCTTCTGTAGGAGGATGAGTTTTGCGATTTGGGTTAGTTCAGGAAGCCACTAAACAACTAAGCGAAGTGCTTGGTAGGAATATTATCCAAGATGCGATCACTTTGTGCTATCTTGGTTGATACACTATGCAAAGAAGGGATGATTTTAGAGGCAGAACAAGTGGTTAAAAAGATGATTCTTGAAGGCACAACTCCAACTGTTTTTGCTTGTGGCGTTTTGATGAATGCCTTTTGTTCACAAAATCAAAATGGACGAACCTGTCAAACTGCTTAAAGTAATGCAAGAGAGCAGATTAGATCTTGATGTTGTCATATTTAACATCCTCATCGATGGCTGTTTCAGTGTTGGCATGTGTAAAGTTGCAAGAGGACTGTTTTTTTTTTTTTTCTTTCTCGCTTTCTTTATTTGTTAAAAGGATTGTTGATCAGCATTGGTAACATATAACATTATGATCGAAGGACTTTCTAAAGGAGGGCTACTTAATGAAGGATACGAGTCCTTCTCTACCTTCTTTCCCAGGTGTTGTCTGTTGTGCTTAAGTTATACGAAAGGTCAAAATCCAACGTTCAAATTAATTTGATTGTTTTTTTAGAGCAATATATAAAAAATTAATTCTAAATGTTTCTCAATTTTTATAATTGAGTTTAAATACTTTAATATTTTTATTTAAGTTTTATATATCATTATCAGGTTAATATATTCCTTTCTTTATATTAGTAGACGTGTGAGTGTACATCCTAGACATTTTGCTTTTCCAGAATCGTCCAGGAGCGTGAAGGTTGTGTAACTTTCCTTTTGATTGGAGAGTATTTTTGTCTTTAATGTGAGCAAAATTCATGAGCAAATTTATAGTAACCTGATATAATGATATAAAGTAGTTGTCTTTCAAGAACAGATTAATATTAGATATTCTGCTAAAGCTTTTGCATGTCTATCCTGGGATGCTTCAGCTCTCTCTCGTTCATTCTCCATACAGAATTGCAGAGTTAGTCTATCTGTGGTACAAGTTTCTAATTTAGATTGACAAAACTATAACATAAAATACCTTCTGCTGAAGGATAAAATATCCAGATACTGCTATCAAACATTGATGCTAGACCCTTCTGATGGCAAAATTTATGTGTTTTAAGAGATATTCCATCATTTATGTCTGGCCGTCATGCAAATGAAAATTATGGAAACCGAGGTCTCTAGGAGAGGAATTTTAGGATATTGCTTCTTCTGCTTGAATTTCCAGGGATGGGGCACAGCTATCTGCGGTAGGAATAGATATAGGTCGAGATTCTTAGGCAGATCTCTGCAGACGTGGGATTACTTCAACCTTTCTCAGCTTCCTGTTCTATTGGTACGAGTCAGAGCAAGGCTCTGTTTCCTTTCTTTTCCACTGGGGCGGGCATTTCTTACCTTGTGCTCTTCTATGGTGAACTTGTGCTCACTCTGGCTTTCAGTAAGTATGTCAGGCTGTTGGACTCCATGATCATTTGTGTAGGTTTGCCACAGATATTTAGGAAGGCCTTAATCTTACAGTTTGTTCCCGTTTGTTGTCTCTTCCTTCTTCAAATTTTTAGCATTGACCCTTTAAACCCGTCGTATATAAAGTTACGACATTTTTTAATTTAACTCTTTTTTTAAATAGTTCAACTAAATATGAAATGCGAGTAAAAAAACAAAAATTGAAATAAAAATTAATAAAATAAATTTGTATAGTTTAATATATTGTTTGAACTATACTTATTAGAAAAAAAAAAAAAAAAGTATGTAAGTGCACCAAGTACACTAATTGGTGTCATTTCTGTTGGACCAACGTGGAAAACCATAGAAAACAAAGGAGAGAATGAGCTGTGATTTTTCTGACTTTTTTTTTTTTGGGTACTCTTCTGGACACTCAAGATTTTTCCATCATCTAATTCACATCAAAAGCTTTTACTATTGGCTATACAAATGTACAAAATAAACACCCTTGGATCTGACATAAATTTGATTAATTAAACACAATTTAAATTCTAATTTTACTTAAAGTTACATGGCTGTTACTATTTTTTTTTTTCTTCTTTAACCATGCAGCCCATTAAACTTAACGCGCGGAATGATGTGGTCATACAAGGAATTCAGTCTAACCCGTTCTATCAAGCGAGAGGTGCCAGAAATTTATTTTCAGAATAGAAATTCGGTCTTGCTAGCTAAACCGGAATAATTACATTTTACATCTTGATTTTAGGAAGTAACTATACCTTGCAATCCGTATTTTCAAAAATTATAAAAAATATACTATGACCAATGACGGTTAATAGCCAATATCGACGGTTGGAGATAGCAAAACGATAATGTCTTATGGCAATGGAGGGGTGATCGGAAAAAAAGAAAAAAAAAAAGATTACTTTTACGTGGAAAATAGATAAATAATTAAGTGGGAATTACTTTTATGATTAAGGCAGGAGAAACAGACAGGGAGATTAATCTTGATTGAAACAAAAAAAAAAAAAAAAGATCACCGCTTATACAGTTTTGAATAGGTCTCCCTATTGAAACGTGGAGATTGGAATATTATTGTCAGGAAGAAGGCCTTTGACTTTTCCAGGTTTTTCTTCTCGGGCCAAGCTTCAATTTGCTGTGCGTGAGGCCCTTTTGTGTTTTTTTTTTTTTTTTTGGAGACTCAAACAACGAACAGAATATGGTGGAAGAATAATGAAAACAACAAACTTGAAAAGAAAAGAGTTAAAATGTCAATCTGAATCTACAATTGACCAACTAAAATTTGAACTAATACCGTCTGGAAACAGGGGATTACATACAATAATAAGGGGTCATCTTAGTCACTTTGAGGCATTTATCATATTCAAATTCAATTTTTACTAAAGTGTTTTATGTCATCGCATTTGATTACTCCTAAATTTAGGATGCCAAAATGCAGTTGTCCCAGCTAAACCGAGTCTCGGTACACAGGGAATCCTTGCTGGTTGGTTTGGACCCTCCACCCCTCCAATTGGGGTCAAGGCGTCAAGCTGAACAAGCCTGTTTTTGGTTTATTTAATTCCCTGATGTACAACAAAAATATGAAATAATTAATTCAAAGAAGACGGTGACTAGGAAGCGTCGTGGATGCCAGGCAAGTTCCATATGTGAACAAAAATTAATGCTCCTGACAAGAATTATACGTAGATGACCCAATTATATGTTTGGTGGACTGGCACATCAGAATTCAAGCCTCACACGCCAATTCCAGATCCTGGTATTCTCCAGGGCAGCAACTTTATCATTACGCTCTTTGTATAACGTATATACTCGTGTGATTTCAATGATCATGCGCACTACTTCTCGACTCAACTCAAATAAAATAAAATAAAATTCGATTAATCTAGAAAACAGAACTGAAATTTTTGTTTAGTAAACTGAATTTTATAATTATTTAATTAAATTAATAATAATAAAAAAATGAACGTGAGTAGGATGCATGGTTTAAAGTTAAAACTTGTTTAACCCTAAGGATTGGTCCAGTTGACAAGTAGGTATTCTACTTATTGGACCATGGTTCCAGTGGGTAATTAATTGCCAAGTTTCCAACATTTGATTTGATCAATCAATTGGACCACTTTTTTGTTTTGGGGGGGGGGGGGGGGGGTCCCACTTAATGTTAGGGGGTTCCCCGCCTGCGTCGGGCCTGTAGCTTCTTTACAAAAGTTATTATTAAATCAATAAATAAATAAAAAGGACGAAAGAGGGAGGTATGGGTGGAGGGGAGTGAGTCTGGGTGTTACCTTGCGGAGGAGTGAAAAGTAACCAGAAATTTCATTATTCAGAAAGATAAATATGAGTAAAAGGAAACGAACTTTATTATTTTAAGTAGTTTTTTGATTTATTTTTTTTAATATTAATTTAAACTTAAATTCTTTCATTTATTTTTATTTTTAATGAATAATAATTTATATTAAAATATAATGTTAAATTTTGAATTCATTATAAAAAATATTCATTTGAACTTAATAATATTTAGACAATAATTTTTTTAAAAAATTAAATTATAATGTTAATGAGTAATTTTAATTTTTATTTATAAATATAATGATTAATATTTATATAATATTTTTTTATTTAAGAAAAATCAAACAAAAAAAGGGTGAGAAGGGAGGAGTTCTTGATTAGAGAGAGATTTGACAAGCTGGGATTGAAAAAGTAAAGAAAAAAGTGCCCTTTGCGTACCCGTATGAATGATTGGAAATAGCAAGGACTTGCTTGACTAGTGTACAATAATGTACAGCTAAGGTTGCTCGAAATTAATCTGAGAATATGTTTTTAATAAAGTTGCTGTCATACCCCTTCTCTCTCCAAACTAAGTTTATTTTATTTCATTCAATATCAGATTTATATTATTATTATATAAATATATAAATACTTTATGAATCATACAAGAAGATTAATCCTGCTGTGGACCTGAATTATTGCTTGCTATGTGGATTTTGTATTTTAAAAGTCTCTAATTTCAATTGCTTTGACCCAGTACTAAAAATATATATGTACGTAATTTGCTTAAAACCTGCATCAATTTTGTGTTCAATTTTTCGGCCTTTTGGATAAAACTCAATGGAAAAAAAAAAAAAAGGATTTTTAAACATTTTATTCTCTCTGTCTACGAAAGCAAGGTAACAATTTTTGTCAATTGACTAGAAATCCGAGAAAAAAAAAAAAAGTCAAAGTAAATTACTGTCCAAGAATTATATCTTCTTCGGCTACAGTTTCTCCCTGCGGTTAATTATCCCGCAAACTGCAACTAAATTATGCTATATTGGGACCCAGTATTCTATTAAAAGCTCCCACAACTTCGCCTAACAGAGACAATTCCTCTCAAAACACACGCTTGCTAAGTAAAAACACATACACATAACCACACAAAACCGGTCAAGATCTGCACAAGAAACGACCAAAAATTAATCAAACTAAACACCCCTTAAGCACCATGGCTTCTTCTTCTACCAAACCCATTTTCACTCCTCCTTGCATGATCGTTTCCTCTACCACCTCTTCAAAGTCATCAAAATCCTCTGTTAATCTATCCTTTCTCTACGATAACACCATATCAAACAACCCCATCTCGCTGAAACTCTCTCATTCTCGCAGCCGTTTTCATTTCCACTGCAATTCTGTTGGCAACACAACAAGGAGGATAGAAGAAGCATCATTGACCAAGTCGAATGACATTGAATTGGGGTCAAAACTAACCATCTTGGTCCCCGAGAAGCTTGGAGACAAGGGCCTTGAGCTTTTGCGCAGCTTTGGCAACGTGGACTGCGCCTATGATATCTCGCCGGAGGAGCTTTGCAAGAAGATCTCTTCGTGCGATGCGCTGATCGTAAGGAGCGGCACAAAGGTGACCAGGGAGGTGTTTGAGGCCGCTAAGGGGCGGCTGAAGGTGGTGGGAAGAGCTGGCGTGGGGATTGACAACGTGGATCTGCAAGCTGCCACCGAGTTTGGCTGCCTGGTGGTCAACGCCCCAACTGCTAACACTGTTGCAGCTGCAGAGCATGGGATCGCCTTGCTCGCTGCCATGGCAAGGAATGTTGCACAGGCTGATGCCTCCATGAAAGCCGGTACGATTCCTATTCCTAGTCCCTTGCATTTGTTGCATACCTTCTGTTCTCTCCTCCCTTTTTCGTTCCCCTACCCTTTAGTTCCTCTGGCACTAAAGGGGTTAAAACTAAAAATACTTGGTTTACTAGGGGTAAAAACAAATCTAGTGGATCACTTTTTTTTTTTCTTTTAACAAAAAAAAAAAAAAAAGAGTTAATAAAGTATCACTTTTGTTGCAAAAATTTCATACTTCAGTGGGGAGAGGAGTGGACACTTTGGCCAAAAAAGAAAGTGGGAGAGTAAAATAAACTAAAGCAATTAAGATCATGCCATTCTTCATGGTTGTCTATAATTAGAGATATATTTAATTTTATTAAACATTTTAATAAAAATTAATTTTTTAATGACTAAATTACAATGAGGAATATATATATATATATTTGGTTGGTAGGTGGAGACTAAAGTCCACTTAAAATAAAAGTTTATTTGTGCCAACGGTAAAGTTTTCTGCTCCGCATGGACTTTTGATGATTTTCTGCTCTAATATCCGCGTCTAGATACTTTTGCCAGGCCACTTGCTCTCTCGACGGGCCCCTATGGTAGGCGACTTTAATGATGATCCCAATTAATGTTTTTCACGCCGAAAAAATCAGGTAGATCGGAGACATGAACGGGGCGTCGCGGTGTAAAAATTTTTAATTCCTTTGGAAACAAATGTAAAATGTATAATAAATAGTGTCAAACGTACAACAATACATCATATATGTATTTTTTAAAAATATATATATATATATTTTTTTAAAAAAAGTGATTTTTTCAACGTGAGACCCACAAGACCTCTCAATGTCCATTTTCGTCATCCCATCCATATAATTGGACCCTTTTACGCTGCATAATATAGGAATTTGATTGACATATCAACTATATAACACATATGTATATATTCAATGTTTTTCGTCTATTTTTTTAATAAAAAATGGTGCATACTTTGATATATTTTTCTATATACGTAATTGTTACTATTAATTATATAATGTAAAAAATATTCAAAATTTATTATCGAAACAATATTCTTAGATGTGTGTGTTTATTATCACATCACCCATATCATTTTTGTGTCAAAGAACTTGGTCAAATATTTCCCATAATTTTCAATGACGATGATATGCAAAAAGCAAAGGACAATAATATTCTAATGGGAATATATTGATTTGCAATGAAACATAAGGTACTTTTACAGTTCACTTCAATTAGGCAATAAAATCATCGTATGGACACTGAAGTGTGGATATACGCAAGGCGGATAAGATAAACTATATATGCTTTGTTGTTTTTTTCCTGGATCATGTGGGAGGGAATGTCTAATTGTTGCAGAGTTGTGGGGGCACGGAGTGTAACTTCCAATGCCACTCTCCCCACAAAGCCAAAACCCTGTGCTTTATTTCATAATTTTTGCCAATGAGGATCTTTCATAAACTGAGTTATTTTTTTTTTTTTCCTCCATAAATTGCTCTATGCGTAGAACTTGACCTTGATCTTATTTAATTTTTTCTTTTTTCGAGCATGCCTTTGGTATAATTTTATCATTTATATTGCTTAAATGTCCATCCCACGAACAAAGAAGCCAGATGGGTGGAAATAATGAACCAAAAAAGCCTTTGACGTTACCTTCAAGGCACCATGCATGTTTTGATTTCTATTGGTGGATTATCTGCTTTTGTCTTCGGGACAGCTCCTCGTTTAGATCTACCGACGAGGATTGAGCTCTACTTGTGATTTATAAATTGTTTCGAGCTTTATTTTTTTTGGTGGATAGCTCGTGCCTTTTGTCAGTACACGGACATGCTGTCCAAAATGGCTGTCGTTGCTTCCCAGGGGTTTGGTGATGACATCGTGGGCTTTGAATAATTGTACTTAAAAAAGAGGATAAAATATTTCAACACACCATTGACCGTATCGTCGTCGACAAACAAACTTTCACATGCATTCTGGCACCCCCTTCAGTCACATCACCTTAAACATATGCATTAATGCGCGTGGAACATGTTCATTACAATTGCTTGGCAAGGTAAATCGTTACGTAAACTGGGTCGACACCAATCCATGTTGCGTATATTAATCTTCAATTTCAAAGTAGAGATTTTGAATCTATGCTCTCATTTTAATGCGATGTGACTAATTTCTTTGACCAAGTCTTTGCATAATTTGCTTACATGCATCAATCCTCATCGCTCAAGTATTTTATTCAATTTAAACAAACCTTTCTATACAGACCAAAAAGTGCCTCAATTATTGGTAAAACGAGGCACTCAGACGTCCTTTGCAAAGGAAGTAGGTCTACTGGTCCTTTGTTAAAGTTGATTATTATATTTCCTCAAAAAAAGAGAAGGAAAAAAAAAAACAAAAAAAAGAGTTGATTCTTATTTGGGACCCGTGCAAATGACCTTGTTCCACCCAGCATAGCATGCCTTTAGATTTCGAAAGACGCCTACAGATCCTCCGTATCACAAATAGTGAGACATTTAGTGTTTGGAGTCTTTTGATGTAATGTTACAGCTTTATCTGATGGGTCTGGCACGATGAGAAACTCTAAATTGGCTGGAATCAACCTGCATTCATTGGTTAAATTAAGAATAAGTTAAGGTAACATTGGACAGTTCTTGCACAGGACAATGGCAGCGAAACAAGTACGTTGGTGTATCTTTAGTTGGGAAGACAATAGCAGTTCTGGGATTCGGGAAAGTTGGGTCTGAAGTTGCTAGGCGTGCCAAGGGCCTGGGAATGAATGTTATAGCCCACGACCCTTATGCCCCAGTTGATAGAGCTCGTGCCGTTGGCGTTGAGTTGGTCTCATTTGAACAAGCCATCTGCTCTGCTGATTTCATATCTCTCCACATGCCACTTACTGCCAACACCAGGAAGATATTCAATGATGACACTTTTGCAAAGGTCAAGAAGGGTGTTCGCATCATTAACGTTGCTAGAGGTGGAGTAATAGATGAAGACGCATTGGTGAGGGCCCTCGACAGTGGAAAGGTTGCTCAGGTATACGCTGCTGATAGCTGATCAAATCCTCCGTGTTGTTTCTTTATCTCTTTTTTCCTCTATCAATTGCTTTCTTCTGCTGGATTGAAAAGTTGCAACATTTCAACGGCGGTGAAAAATGCTTTCTTGACTTGCCAATCCAATCAAAAAAATTTTTGAATTATGGGTCTTAATTTGTCAAACTTGAACCGACAACCTGCAATTTTTGAAGTATTGTTGGAATTGCGGATGCATTTCCACAGAAAATGACACGCTTAATTTTACTGCATTCGTTTTCTAATAGTTATTCTGCTGCTTATAAAGTCCCTGAATGCAATATCGAGTTAACCTTCTCAATCCCCATTTTTGAGTTGCCATCATATTTGTATAACCAGTTCCATGTAGAATTGAAATGTCAAGAGGAGAATAATGCGCCAGAGAGAATAACATTTTCTTATCGTAACCCAAACAGGCAGCACTTGACGTGTTTTCGGAGGAGCCCCCATCCAATGATAGTAAACTGGTGCAACATGGAAATGTTATTGTCACCCCTCATCTAGGAGCAAGTACGAAGGAAGCACAGGTATGAACTGCAACGACACTTGTAGACATTTGCACAATTATATTGGTTTATTTTTATTTCTTGCATTCTGTAGTTCATTAAATCAAACTGCTAGTGAGATCAATTATAACCCTATAGGAAGGTGTAGCTATTGAAATAGCAGAAGCTGTTGTTGGAGCACTGAAAGGGGAACTTTCTGCCACTGCTGTGAATGCCCCAATGGTGCCACCTAAGGTCTTGTCTGAATTAGCTCCTTATGTTCAGCTGGCTGAGAAGCTAGGTAGGCTTGCTGTGCAGTTAGTGGCAGGCGGGAATGGAATCAAATCAGTGAGGGTGGTTTACAAGTCAGCTCGAGACCCAGATGATTTGGACACAAGGCTTCTTCGAGCCATGGTAACAAAAGGCCTCATTGAGCCAATATCATGTTCATTTATCAACCTTGTCAATGCAGACTTCACAGCCAAGCAAAAAGGCATTCGCCTCATCGAGGAACGTGTGATGGTGGACACATCTCCTGAGTTCCCTGTCCATTCAATTGAGGTGCAAATCTCCAATGTGGATTCCAAGTTTGCTGGTGCTGTTTCAGAGAGTGGAGACATAAGCATTGAGGGGAGAGTGAGATACGGAATACCCCACTTGATGCGTGTAGGTTCGTTTGGCACTGACGTGAGCCTGGAAGGGAACCTCATCTTGTGCAGGCAGGTTGACCAGCCTGGCATGATTGGCCAAGTTGGGAACATACTTGGCGAGCACAATGTAAATGTGAGTTTCATGAGCGTAGGAAGAACGGTGCGCAGGAAACAAGCCGTAATGGCAATTGGAGTGGATGAAGAACCGAACAAGGAAGCTCTCAAGAGAATTGGGAAAGTTCAAGCTATTGAAGAGTTTGTGTTCGTCATGTTGTAGACAATAATCACGGGGGATTTTGATTTGATACAAATCTGTATTGTTCTCAAAAATCCCATTACTCCGTTAGGTTCTTCCTATCGGTGAATAAAAGAAAGTTTAAAAGCTGGCATCATAAAAGGACTAATCAGCTTTGCCTTTCTACAAATGCCAGACTGTTGCCAAAGTGTCTTCCCTTTGTTTCCATTTCCCCTCCCTTTTTCCCGTGAAAGCAAACTGGATGTTTAATCCCCCACGTGTGTTTGTATTGTTGGTTTAGATGAGATGGTCACAATGATTGTGGTCTTTTCTCCTTTCAAACCCAGTAAAAACAAAGGGAAAGCATTCCTTAATTAGCTAATGTGAATACAAATTTTATCTTCTCCTGACCTGGCTCAGACTTGCCTAATTGATGAAAGAAAAAATAATTAATATAATATAATATAATATATATATATATATATATATATATATATACTTCTCTGGATCCCATTTTAATCAACCTTTGCTCTACTATTTCTTTCTTTTCTCTTAAATCTCCTGTAAAGAATTTGAAAAAGAAAAAAAATCTTATTAAGATACACTCTCAAAGGTTAGAGTGGTTTTAATGCATATTAGATCAGAAGTGGGGCGATACGTTGTCATGAATTAATCCAACTGCTGAGCAACCAGTGAAGCGAACTTTTGTTCGTTCTCGATGCGGGATATGCCCCCTAAAAAAAATATATATATATATATATATATATATATATATTTTATATATTTTTATAATTGAATTTTAATTTTGCTATTTTTAATTTAAATTCTATATTTTTAAATTGCATTCTTTTTTTTTACAGAAAAAGATTAATTTATTAATAATTTTCATTTAATTAATATATTATTTATGATGTTAAAAAATTGATTTAAAATAAATTTTAACAACATTTAATTTAAATAAAAAATTAATATTCAATTATCCGACTGCCATCTCCCTCTCGTTGCTCGTCCTCGGGAAGATATAAGACAACAAGCAATAGAAAGTTCGAAACTCAGAGAGACATTCCGTATTTTGGAGGAATGGAACGGACTGTCTGTGTACATCGAAGCCTTTTGAGCAAATGAAGCAATTTAAAAAACCAAAACGTACACAATAAACTCGGCATATCACATTTCAGCGGTAACTTTTCGGGCTTGGATCCTACGGTGGAAGCAGGTATTGAAATGAAATAAACTCGAGGTAGTTTACTCATTTTCAGAATTATAACATTTTTCTTTTTAATAAAAATAAATCTCTCATTTTTAACATATATAAATCCTAACTTTAAGACCCAAGTTAAAAATTACAAATAAATGAAACCAGATACTCTCACACGGTTCGTTTAAGATCCAACATCCTCCTTGAACAACTTACCCATTTGTAGTTCCCTAATCTACGATCGAAAACACACAAATTTATGAATTTTTACAATCATTGAAAACAAAACAAACTTACAAAAATAATTGTCTTTTATACGAGTCTCATATTTATCGAATGTCTTTCTTTTGATATGAATTCAATCCTATTATTAACTAGAATCTATAAAACTCATTAGATAGTCAACAATGAATAATGAGAAGATGAATAACACGAAATGCTTATAACAAAAGGGAACTTATCATTTAACATTCCAAAATTTTTAGACCAACTTACAATTTGATTAACAGATGACATGTTTTTAGACACACATCTCAACTGAGTAAACAAGCATCTTTAAACAATTAAGACAAAAATCTTCTCTAATCCCAATCCTTAACAAATATATATATATATATATATATATATATATATAATAAAAATAAAAATTAATTTAAAAAAATCTCTTTCGATTTATAAAATAAAAAAAAAAACTAGATTTTTCTTTTAATTTGAAAAAAAATAATTTTTTTATATTTTATCTTATTTTTTCAATTTAAAATTTTATATAAATTACATAATATAAAAAATAATTTTCTCAACATTCATAGAAGAATAAATCCAACATCTCAAATTTTAAATTTAAACTATACATAATTTAAAAAGTAACGAGCACCACTTACACCATAAAATATAAAAGTTTAAAGTAATAGAAATAATAAACAATAAAATTTAAAAACTCGTTAATAAGGCGTAATATGAAAAATCACATAACACAGTTCAATATATAATATATGTTAAATTAAACAAAAACACGTATTAAAAGACATCTATGGGCAAACCATTTCCCTCAAATTTTGAAATCAGCAGGCTCTCTCCGTCTCCGAAATGATTCTCAAAACGATGTTTATGTTGTCGCTTTCTCTTTGACCGACTTGGACCTCTCATAAAACAATCACAACATCGGCTTTCCCCTTTCATTGTAATTTTTTCCAAATCGGTGGCATCTCTATAGCACTTTCTCTCACTTTCTTGCTCTTTAAAAGTCAGTTGCTCTTAGGTCCCCGTAATGTTCTATTTCTAATTCTCTTCCCACCCTTATATATATATATATATATTTTTTTTTTTTTTTTAATTACCATAATTCTTTTTTTTATTTATTTCATAAATAACACAAACTAAAAATTCCCCAATCCCCTTTTTTTTTTTTGGGCTTTAAATGGATTGGGTTAAGTTCCATGACACCTCAGTCTCGCATGACATGACGCTTTATTGTCATTTTGTTTTATTGATATGTTGGCTGTTCTTTCATCGCCGCTGATCAAGTTTATTGGATTGATAGGATTGTTTTCTCGTTTAAATAATAGGCTAGTATTATTAGTAAAAAAATTATCAAAATTACTGAATTTTTATTTTTATAAGTATATAAATATAAATTAAAATTATAATATTATATATATAAATATATATAAACTTTTAATTAAAAATATTCATAATATTTATTTTTTATTAAATTTATTATATTAATTTTAATTAAGTATTATTAAAATTTAAAATATTAATTAATATAATATTAATGTAAATATTTTTAAAAAATATATACATTAATTATTAAATTTATTGTTTTAAAAAAATTTATTATTAAAATAATTAAAAAATATATATTTTTTATTTTTATTATAAAAATAATATTTTTTAAATATTTTTTTTTATGTTTATTAATATTTTATTAAAAATTATTTGATAAATTTTATAAAAAAGTAAAAAATATATTTTTAATCAACAATTTTCGTGTAATGGAGGGAGTAATTTTGATCGAGGAAAAAAAAAAAAAAAGGATCTTTGATTTAACCCGATATCGCATCACTCTCTCCTTCTCTGTAGCGGTGCGTGCAAGCTGCTAGGTTTTGATTGACAAAACTATTACCGGAAACAAAACTTGCGATGGCAGGAGCTGGAATTCACCCGTACCACCAGCAGTGGCCACCGGCACCTGCTCCTCCCCCACCACCGGCTGCTGCTCCCGTCCCTCCTCCTCCTGCGGTCCACCATCCTCCTGCCGTCATCGTCGACGGCGCCAACCGTGGTCCCACCACCCACGATGAGGTTATGCGCAGACCTCATCCACCCTCCTTTCCCCCCTCTCTCTCTCTCTCTCTCTCTCTCTCTATCTATCTATCTGTATATCTTTGTGGATATAAACTAGGGTTTTGGGATCTGGTTGTTCAGGTTCGAACAATCTTCATAACTGGGCTTCCCGACGATGTGAAAGAGAGAGAGCTGCAGAATCTATTGAGATGGCTTCCTGGATATGAGGCTTCGCAGGTTAATTATAAGGGTGAAAAGCCAATGGGTTTCGCCCTCTTCTCCTCTGCCCAGTTCGCTATTACTGCCAAAGATGCTCTCCAGGTTTTCTACTTTTGTTGGGCAATTTTATTTTATTTTATACATTTTTTTCTTCGTTCAGTCTTGTTTCAGATGGTAATTGCTTTGGTTTTGTGTGGGTTGGTGTATCAGGATATGGTTTTTGATGCCGAGTCCAAGTCAGTGTTGCATACCGAAATGGCAAAGAAGAATCTCTTTGTTAAAAGGGGTCAGATTCCGCCTACATCATACATCTTTTTTCCTTTGAAATGGATGTACAATCTTCTAGTTTATATATCAATTAGTTTCTTAAAAGCTTATAAAATTCATAGTTTGAGATGATTAGTTTTGTTCTCCTTTAATTGCTCCTGAGGATTAGAAGTGACTAATTTTCCAGTCAACTGCATACCTGGGATGTATTGTTTTTTGTTTTGTATACATAGCTGTGTATGTGTGTTGTGCGTGTTTGTTTGATCAATGACATGTATCTTTGTACGTGTGGGTGATCAATCATGTATATCACAGTATGTGTGTGAGAGATCAATGGTTTGGGGGAATTGGTAAGGTGAGATGGTGCCTCTTCTCACTCCTGGGTGGTAAATGATGCCCGCATGCTTTTATGTGTGGGAGATCATTGAGGTGGCAATCAAATAGGTGGTTATATTTTTCCTGTGTTCAATTGTATGGCTTGTGATTGTGGGTGATGATAGTTATAAAATTGAGAGATTTTGTAGTTTTTGTGTCAGTATCCTTGGTGCATTAATTTTTTTCAGTGAAGAAATTGAGGAGACACATAGATTGAAGAGGCAAAATTAAGTTATCCTCCCAGTATGGAGATCAGCAGTTTTGTAGGTAAAGGTGGGTGTAAATGTCTGGAAAATGAAGTGATTAAGTGTAAAGTCCCCCTTCCCTCCTGACCCGATTTTCTGAGATAGGGTGTTTTTTTTTCTTTTTTTCATTGGTTTTTTGTGGAAGGCAACCCAATTCTTCTTGTTTCTCATAAGTGTATATCCAAAATTATTACTGTTAGGCTTTTCCTTCACAATAAAATCTACATCAATAGCAAACAAGAACCTGCTAAGTGACCCTCATCCTTATTGACATCCTCATCATTACATAAATGTTTACTGCCTTTTGATTAGAATCCTTGATGGTGTTTCAAGCGCTCGCTTTGGCTAGTACAGTATACAGATATTTCTGTCTCAACTTTGATGGCAGTTGAACTATATGATTTTCTTTTTGCCTGTTACTATTATCAATATGTTAAAACATTTTTCATTGTGCTTTAAGAATTTTGTTTGATGGATTCTGATCTTGTTCACCAAAATCTTTCTGGTAGGCGTCAAACTGCATTATCGGTATTTGTTTGTCTGCAGGAATAGTAGCAGATTCAAGTGCTTATGATCAAAGCAAAAGATTGCGAACAGGTGGTGATTACACTCACACTGCCTATACTGCTCCATCTCCATTTCACCCTCCTCCAGCTCCTGTTTGGGCTCCTCATGGGTAAGAACCTTTTCCCCATCACATGAGGTTCAATGTTTATCATTGTACCACTGGAGAATTTTATATGAAGGGAAACATACCCAAAAGTTTTGTAAATCATATAGAGCGGAGTGCTTATGGCATTTTCTTTTGTTAAAATTGTCTATTTGGTTTAGATATATGGCTCCAGCTCCTCCTCCATATGATCCATATGCTGGTTACCCAGTTCCTCAAGTACCGATGCCTGCTCCTGCTCCGATGCCTGCTCCAAGCAGTTATGTACCTGTTCAGGTAATGCCAATATGCTAGGGCTTATCAAATTATATGGAATTTTTTTGTAACAAATTTTTACATATTTCTTCCAATGGAAAGTTTATCTTTCTCTCTGTTTTTTTTTTTCTCTCTTAAAATTTGACATATGGTTCCCAGATTAGAATCAAAATGGGTATTAATTCAAAAGGAAAGCTGAATGGGTTTTTGTTTTTGCAACATCTTTAACTTCTTTTCTATCTTATCCTCTGGACAAGAGAACTTGCCTTTGTTGCATCCATAGTAGCTGTTTTCTTACGTATTTCTATAATGATAGGGTATAGCACACTATATGGCAGAGTTGTGAATATGATGATTTTCAATGGCCTGGGCAAGGGCATTCTTAATTCCCATAGATATTAAAGGGCATATTGTTGCACCTTGGGTGCACCAAGGTTAATGCATCTTGCCTGGCCCATTAAGGGTTATCTTGTTAAAACATATCTTATGCACCTTAAGATGTAAAGGAGAGAAAGCCATTGTGTGTAAGAGAAAACATAGAGTTGTAGTACAGTCACATCCTAGGTGTAAATGCTTACAGTTGTCTGTGGATGTGGTTGAAAATCTTGTAGTCTGGAATATGCTGATGATGCGCATGTCTTACATGGGATACAACAAATTTTGTTTCTACCATAACTTGTAAGGGAAGGAATCTGCTTGCCAACACACTTTTCAATGCATTGTGGGTCTTTATTTTCCCATAATCTATTTTGGATTAAGATTTTGTTGCCTGCAGTGGTTTGCATGGATTCGTTGCTCTGTCTTTACTAACAAGAGCTTTTTTTTTCTGTATTGTCAAAAGCGTAAAAATGTTGTGATCCTAAACATTTCAGTATTATGCAAAGGTTACATTGAGCACAGATTGTGCATATGCTGTGTTCTGTAAGAACATTGCAAACACACATTGTGTGTGGATCCTGTTTCATAAGATTATATGTCTCTAATTTTTTTATATTTCATATGCTGTTGGATAAGAAATATCTTACAACCCCAACTTATTCATAGGGGTAACATTATGGATTAGTTTAATATGTTCTATGGTTTTCTCTCTTTTAATTTAATTTATTTAAAACTTTCAATGCAGAATACAAAAGATAATCCCCCTTGCAATACACTTTTTATTGGCAACCTTGGTGAGAACATCAATGAGGATGAACTAAGGGGTCTATTTAGCGTGTAAGAATATATTAACTCTTTCTTGTATTGGTAGTTACTACCTAGAAGGATCTTGTGGCCTATTTGATATTTTCTGTTCATGCAGACAGCCTGGTTTTAAGCAAATGAAAATTTTGAGACAAGAAAGGCATACTGTGTGTTTTATTGAGTTTGAGGTAAGTTGCCTTTTTTCTAAATTTGGTGCAGAGCAATTATAACGGTAAAATTGCTGAAAGTTTGTTTCTCTTCATTTGTAGGATGTGAACACTGCAACCAATGTGCACCGTACTTTACAGGGTGCAGTTATCCCCAGTTCTGGTTCTGTTGGCATGAGAATACAATATCCTTTCAAATTTGTTTTAGTAGCAATCTTATTACCTGTACTCTTGTTATTGTTCTATGAAGGTTTAGTATATTTACACAGATTTGTGATTACAGCCCTTGATTATGGGCATTTTTGTTGGTTTTGTATGGAGGATTTTTGTATTTTTAGGCGGGTTTTTTTTTGGGGGGGGGGGTGGTGTGGGGGATGGATTGTTGGTTGATTTGCTCTTATCTCTTATTCTACCCTTATCATTGCTTTAATGATTCTGTAATGAATTTGTTTCCTTCACTCTAATGCACATATTCAAAGAACCCATTTGGGAAAAGGAAGGATGGCAGCCACCCTACTGCTTCTCCTAGTGCCAATGGAGCTGTGCAGGCTATTTCCTATCAGTAGCTGGAAGGGGACGTACTCTGATCTTTATGCTCCAAGAAATTCTACATGATAGGATGCATCTTGCAGCTGTTATGCATGCATCCATTTCATAAACAACATCAACATCAGCATAAGCATCTCCTTTCATGCGAATGAATGCCCACAGTGGACACACCATCCAGTCATGCTATGCTAATTTGTCCTGTACATGCATTTGTCAGCAAATGTGTGGTTAATTTGTAGGATATTGGACATGATTACCATTTTTAGAATGTGGTGCATGGTAAACTGTTCTGTTTAATTTGTGTGGTGTTACTTAATATTAGGACTGCTTATTTGTTGGCATCCTCCTATTTATGAAATGTTATGCTAGGTTTTAACTAAATTAAATTATTTAACATGACATCTGAAGATGATTCAGAGATACATTTCATGAGTCATGACACAAATTTAGCGAGGCAGACCACACCACAAACATTTCAATGGTAGTTCTGTGTTATATACTTCCTATGCCCGTGTTCTACATCAGTATTAGGACTCTTCCTCCTGCTTAACATGGCATCCAGGGATTATTTAGAGCTTCATTTCATGCCACAAATTTACTAAAGGACTCTGTTCCATTTCTGTGCCACTACTAGTAACATTGCGGGTAATTCAGAGTTACAATTCATGACATGATTTTTGTGAGCCAATTCACACCATCAGTCATCTGCTCTTGACCATTGCCATCACTACCATATCTGTAGCCTACTTCATAAGCTGAATCAATCTTCCCTCCATTAGTCTAGCAGAGGCTTCACATGATAATCATACAGGTTATTCAAAGCATAATGATCTGAAGGATTCTGGGAATATATGCCGTTGTGATTTACATGCAGGATCCTCTTTGTGTCACGCATCAGTTTGTTTGAGAAGGTCAAGTGCTGCAGCTGCTTTTGATGTCAGGTAATTGTGCTTTTACGGGCAATCCTTTTTAGTCAAACATCCTTGTTTGGATGTTTAATTTACAACTCTTAAGGTAAAATACTTTGATGGATTCAGCTGAAGCAAATTTTTATAGACGGATAGGGGTTCAGACTTTAACAATGATTAATGTCATATAACACCCGTATAGTACATAATTTTATTTCTCTGTAATTCCAAAGAGGAGGAAAAAAAAAAAGAAAAAAAGAAGGGAATAGTAGTGATAATAAATAGTTGGTGTTTTCTGCCCATAAAAAAAAAAAAAAAATGCTGTGTTTGATGTGTTGAATCTAAATCTGGCATGGGGAAAGTGCTACGGCTGTGATAAAAGAATGTGTAAATAATAAGAAAGGATAATTTAATTGTTGGTATTGTCATTACTAGAATTTTAAATCCTTCGGTTCTTTAAATTCTCCGTTGAAGCTTTTATGGTGGCCACTGTGCATTGGCTTTACTAAGCACTGTTAAAAAATGCTCCTTGTGTTGATGACCAACGAAGCAAGATCCATTTTCTTCAAGGTATCCAAAGATCTCTCGCTAACTCGGTTTTCTTGGGAGCTAGATTAGGGTTTTTGGGATGGGAGCATGTCTCGAGTTAGACGTAGATTTTACAGGACTAGATTTCTGGAGCAATAGGAGCTTGGAAGGGATAATGGTTTAGAGTTTAAATTAGAGGAGTGGGTTATTTTTATTGTGTAATTTATAGTTTAATAAACTTTTTAATAATATATTAGAATGCAAAAAGAGCTCCGGAGGCTGCACGAGGTGCAGACCTGTGCAGCAATGCTGAACGAAGTGGCGCACGTGAATTATGAAAAATTGAAAGGCTTACGGCTGGGATTATGAAATGATGAGCAAATTCTTACTCCAATTTAGCTATGACTCCCTTAAAATCCAAAGATGAGCAATACTGCAGTGTCTCTCGTGTCGTGTACATGAACTTATGGCATCTCTCTATCAGTGCTGTCTATAAATACTTGTCCTTCTGCGCTGGCTTTCGCCACCTTTCATCCCAATTTTGGGCCGTATGCTTTTTCATTAATTAAATTGATAACAGAGTACTCTATGCCTATACGTGCATGTTTTTATTCACTTCAGAAGTTTTATGGAAAAAATTTTAAAAAAAAAAATAAAAAGGGAGGACTATTATCAATTACTTAGTTCATGCCAAATAAATCTCTTGTTGGACTAAAAGGAAAATAATAATAATAACAAAAAAAAAAAAAAGAGTAGCATTGACTTGGCAGAGTCGAGCGTTACAATTTGCCTCTTTTAAGGGCTGGGAGCAGGTCATAAATAAGAGAGCAGGAAAGTTCGATGGGGTTGATGTTTTTTTGGAAGGCATTTGGATTGAAGGAAGAGAAAATTAAATAAACTTGCTTCCCAATATCGGCTCGAGATCTGAAAACCTATCCACCCACTCACACTCCATCACACACTTTTCTTTCTCGAAATTTTCCCTACTAAAGCTCCGCAGGAAACTGACTGCACCGGTTTTAAAATGGCTCAGAAAAATTGTGTCCGCACAATCGCCAAAGAATGGATTTACATTTGGATTCTGAATATTCAACATTTACAGACCGAAGAGGCATCTCAACCGCAGACAGACAAGAGTTCCCAAATATAACACAGAATCCAACCTAGTGGCAGGATTGGAAAAGGACAGAGCTTGAGAAAATGGCCACGAAAGTTGACGAGTATGCAAACGAATATGGCTAGAAAAAAGACAAAAGCTTTAACATCGTTCACAATCAACATGGATTCTGCTCCAAGTCTAATTTACAAAATAGGAGTAAAAACAACCTTAGCTGCTCCCATGGGATCTGACAGACGAAATTGATTGCGCTGAGACAGAGGCTGTTGGGCTATTAAGTTCCTGCTCCCCATCAATGGCTTTTGGTTTCCCTGTTAGTCTATCCACGGCTTCTTGACAAACTCTGTCAAACCAGTCATCTTCTGGCAGTATGCTGAAATGCAAAGATAAAAATCTGAGCCAGAGAGAGTGTTTTATTGAAATATGGCAAAACATAAAATGACAGCCCATACATGGCAGTTACTTGGCACACCCAATCCAAGGACCCAACGCATCTGAGCAAAAGTGGTGAATAAACAACTCAATCTAAAAGCTCTAAAAGTTTCACCATGGTCCTCTTTTAACGGAAATGTGCTTAGTTGTCAAATAATAAGACCCTGAAAATGGCTATGAAGATGCATGAGCACACACTCATAGACATTACTTGCTACGAAATCTCCTGCCATAAGCATTTTAATGCACCCCAACTTCTAGGCAGAATACAGGTGGATAAAGTGGCTCAAAAATTGCCTGATACTCCAGAATTCATACAGATGCCAGGCAAAATTCAGCTTGATTAAATTCTTATCAAGGTTCATCAAGAAGCATAATTGACCTTACTTAGGATACTTGAATCCTAGGTATCCTATTACATGCAAATTCACAGGGCCACTTGAGACCATGTTAATTTCCAGTCTCATATTCCATATGTTAAAGGAATCAGGAGTTTTCTCACTGGTAGAGGACAATTGACTACACAATATGAACCTTCAGTTTAAGAATCTTTGGTAAAGCACTCAGTTTCATTGTCACCCGTTTTCTATCCAGCCACCAAATGTACTAAAATCATTCATATCAGACATGCTCCAGTTTTCTGTGCACACCACTTCTTACCCTCACCTGCAAAAGCATTTGACATCTCCAAATATCACCTCTCCTTCCCTCTCTGTCTCCCTCCCTCGCCCTTCACCCATCTTATGTCATGGTTCTGACCATCTTTCTTCTGTTACTGATGGGGCAACAAGTGTATATCACAAAGAATCCCATCAATCACCTAGACATCTACAAGCTTCCAAACAGATTATTTCCTTCCAAGGGAGATTGGTCATGGAGATGCAATCCCAGCTCATGTATTCTGAAGTTCCAACAGACATTAACCAAGAAAAGACTCGCAAAATAAGTCAAGAAAAAAAAAAGTCACAGGTTGGTTCCTCTGCAGAGGAACTGAGAATGATAGGGAACTGGCAAAAAGTTTATAATTTAAGAATTGTTGAAGATATGACCCTAGAAGAGAAAACTAAGACTACGTTTCCTAAAATAAGGAAAGCTTCTAAACCACAACTGTGTTCAAGACAAGAAAAGATCATTTCAGATAGTCTTTGAACTTGGCTTGAATTCTTATTTTCAATTCCAGTGGTTTCATCTTTAAAAACATACAATAACAAGCTACTTGTGAGCTTCCAATTTAACACCTTTTGAAAGTCTGTTTAGTAAGATGTCAAGGCAAATGATGGGTTCTAATGTGTTAAAAAAAAATAAAAAAATGCAATCTTCTCAGCTTAAAATCAAGTTCTAGTAACTGAGGCGCTGTGAACAGGGCAATAAACAATTGGCCAAAGAAAGAAAGCAGGAGAGAACAACCAAACAATTGGAGAGAGGTGAGGAGGAAGCAGTTCTGATTTCCAAGTTGGTGGGTTTAGCTTGTGTCAGTGTTTTTTGCAATTTGCTTAGCCTTTAAAAATAAGTCAGGCATATTTTGGAAGCTACCCTGAAAATGCCTCAATTTGAATTCTTTGTGTATATTCTTAACGCCAATGCCATTTCAAAACCAGAAAAGGAAGCTTCTGTACCTGTCTGCATCCATTCCTGTTGCAGAAAATGCATCCACAGCTTTATTGATAATTTCATTGACAACACGATGCAAAATTCGTGACAAGTAGCGTCCTTGGGAAGCAAAGCACAAGACAAACTTCATATCCAAATAGAACTGCACATTTGACAAGCCAATGTAGCTCATTAGCAATCCAATATGAAAAGAGCCACATGAAAGAAATGGAAGCCTGATCTGCACACCTGCTGTATACCAAGAGCACTTAGAGGCCTTGGGCCTTCCTCAATATCATCCCAAAAGCTTTGATCTTCTGAGAGCCATAAGATGACTGTTTCTGTAAGTCGCATCAACAGCAATGTAGCAAACCGCTCCCTACCTACAAACATATCTGCTGCTATGCTAGACATCCTGTTCAGCTTTACAAAAAGTTCCTGGAGTGCAACACAGTTACAAGTAGTAGATAAAGAACTTTTGACTAAAATTCTAAATGAAACAATTGGAGTATGTAAGAAAAAAAGTTAATTGCCATCAAACTCGATACATAATTAGAAAACAGATACCCTCTTCTTTACTAGCAGAGATACATGCAAAACAATTACTATTTGCAATGAGTCTCCCAAGCTTCCCTCAATGGTGCTACCTCAACCTCTGAATAAATATTCAGCGGTAGATCTATTTCTATCTTGTCACAAATATGTATATTTATTATTCTTCCGTGTATAGGCACTCGTGTGCCTTAAGTTGACATCACAATATCTTGCATTGGGTTCACCAAACTTCCGCAATGCCACAAGCTTCCAACATAATGTCTCCTCAATACCTAAAAGTGGGTTACAATACCCAACCATTCTTAATTATACACAACTGAAAAAAAATTTCTACATTAACTTCTTTCCATCCATTCAACTCTGTGATGATGAATATCAATTCCATTAGCTTTAGCATCCTATCAATCGAATTGTTACAAAATATACATGTATGTATGTATGTTGTATGTATGTATGTATGTATGTGCGTATATGGTCCAAAAGCATATTAATCTCATAAAAGCAACCCTTTCTGCTTCTCTTTTATGATTAGACCATCTAATATTACATATTAATGAATTTTTAAATTATTGGAAACTAGTTCTTAGTTCACTTTGAAAATTTCATCTAGAGAACCCACAACAAAGAAGGAAAATTTGTCCTGCAATCTGAAGTTAAACATTGCCAAAAGATAAGCAAGTACCTGAAATATTGGAGATGGAAACCATTCAACCTCATGTGGATTTCCATCCATGTTTATGTACAGTTCTGCACTAAGATGGCTATCACCATCATCTGTAAAAATGAGATCTAGAGCATGTTGTCGACAGAAAGTATCTTTTAATCTATCAACTGAATTCACAAGCCGCTTCCTCCATTCCCGTTGCTCAGGGTGACGATTTTGCCTATCTACATGTCTTCTACGAGGATCATCCTTGTAATTAACCTGATTTACTGGAGACAGTTTCATGGCTGCACGAGGGAGTAGTTCATCTGCTAATAATGATGCATTTGCCAGCAAGGCAATCTGCTGGGCTTCAGTCTCAGCCATTCGCACAATCATATTTCCAGAACCTTCCAAATGTGCTTCTTCTTCCATCGAGCCTGGTAATGCTTTTATGAGCATGTTCACATATGAGTTAAATACTTGGAACAATCCCTCCAGTGTTTGACCTCCTAACTGCATACTCAATAGAGGTCCCACATCCTCAAAGAAGTCCTAAAAGAGCAAGAGGAATAGTTTCACAAATGTTCCAAGAACAAGAAGACTAATAAAAGCCCAATAAAACATCAATGAACAACCCAACTATGATTTAAAAACATAGGTCAGTGATTTCACAAAGCATGCTATATCTGAATAGCAAGTAAAGCAGCCTTACTCAGTTGAAAAGAAATTGATGTATCTGTCAGGCAATATGAATTGCGAAAGGGGTGAAAGCAGAAACCAGCAATCAATACTTGTTTCACTACTTACATCAAAAGTTTGAAAGATAATGCAAGAAAAAAAAGAAAAGGTTATGTGACAGTTAAAGGAGTAACTGAACAGGACGTTTATGCCATATATTAGCATTTGCAGGATCCTAATTAACCAAAGACTATTAGCAGGTTTTCATTGAGTAAAGCATTGGTTATTGACTGGAGAACAAATATAGGAAACTATATCTACTTCATCAGTTGGTGAATATTTCAGTCATTGAAAGAAAACATAAATCAAATACTAACTTCCCTAAAAGGTGATAGTCTATAAGAAGTATCCACTAACTGTGGTATAGAAGATCAAGGAGAAAACAATGTTGTACTACAATTCTGTTCACATCTTGAGACATGCTTTGCATGCCTCCATGCAACAAATATTACTGCATAATCAAGAACAAAAAGGCGAAATTTGCATTTGATGGGAGGGATTGATAATGGGTGAGCAAGATGAGGAGATTGGATTCCAACTATCAAAATATAATTGAGAGAGATTGTTCACCTGAACCATTAAATTGAACCGATGTGCACTACTAGTAAGCTTATGTTGAAGCACTGTTGTATTACTAAGAGAAGTAACAGAAGACCTGCCGGACTGTCTAGTACTTGTTGGATGGCTAGTAAGTACCCAATCATCAGCAGCAGCCAAAGCAGCAGTGCTTTCTTCAATTCGCTTTAGATTAGCATTTAATGCCTGTTCAACACTAGGCCTAAAGAGTTTCAAAAGAATGGGACAAAGTGCCAAGCCACGCTCTTCCAGCAAAGAACAATGCCCTAAAGCTATTTGGACACACTCTGCAGCAGCACGTAAACCTCCAGCAGCTGCTGATGATGATAATGCATGCCTTTTAACAAGAACAGCAAAAGCTTCTGTTTGCTTTGTAGCCCACATCACGAGTTCAGAAGCATAAGCAGGCTCTTTACCAAAGATAGCCAACGAATCACTAGCTGCTTGAGCAATAGCAGAGAAAACTATCTGTGAGAGTGCAGCAGTATATGCCCCTCCATAAGAGGTGCTTGATGGGCGAAGGCTTTGCATGTTATACTGATATCTTTGATAATGTGCATTGAGGAGCAAGCTATGAGCACGAGGACCATCTCCAAGCGTTTTCAGAGCTGATATTGCTGCACGAAGTTCATTACCACGAGTAGAAGGCTGACAAGCAGCTTCAGCAAGCTGATTGCCCAACTTCTGTCTACGCTCAGCAATAGAAATCAGTAATGATCTAAGCACATCGGGACTGAGTAATCCAGTTTCTTTGGCTTCAGAAACTACATGTTCTCCTTCATCGAGAGCTGCAAGAGCTTCATCGACTCTCCTCTCCGCTAACAAGACATCAAGGAGATCAGGGAACTCAAATGACCATTTCTCCAGGTCAGAAGGTTCTCTATCTTCCCAATTCAATACCCCATTAATCAAAGAACCCTCGGAAGCTTTGACAGATGGTGAATCAATTGGTACTCCCTCTGCGAGACTGTGAATTAAAGTAGCCTGAGTAGACAGCAAGTTCCTGATCGAAGAAAGCTCCCCTTCTAAATCTGATATCTCTTTTGATGTGCTGTTAGCAAAAAGGTAAAGACATCTCAAAAATCTACTGAACTAATTTTTTTCAACCAAGGATGATATAACACTCTGCTAAGCAAACAGAAAGCATAAGGTGAACCCCCGAGCAGGTGCTGCATACACGGGATTATTTACCATTAGAAGCCTTGACAGTGCCCCTCAAACATGGGACTAAACTATAATAATTTCAACATTTGTTTGGATATAATTAGTTAATTAATGTGCTCAAATCATTTGGCGTGTGCCTTGTGCGCAAAACGCTAAATAGTAGGATTCAATACATTCTCCCAGATTTGTTTTTTTCCTTCCATCGAAATTCATATTTCAATTTTTAAAGGCAAAGAGCAACTACACACTCACCGGATGAAGGCAGAGTAGTTCGCATACACACTTTTGCGCATTTCTTCGGCAGAAGCTCTTTTCAAATCCAAAAGATACGAGCATAATTGCCTTATTTCCTGTAACAATCAACCACGCACGCATCGCTCACATGCTTTTCCACATAAAACTAACGCAGATTAAATAAGAAACCAAACAAACAAACAAACAAACAAACAAACAGAGAGAGAGAGAGAGAGAGGGCGAAGGCGACCTTCTCGTTAAGAGAGCATTTGGACTGAACGTAAGCATCGGCGTCGAACCTATCGGACCTAAAGACAGTGAGACCTTCTTCGAGCTTGAGGCCGCCGTTTTCCTTCGCCGGCATCCCTCTCGACCGGACCTCTTTCGCCGTAGCCATAATCAACTATTTCCGGCGAAGAAGACTCACTCGCAAGATCAGATCAATCTGAACTTTGATGGAAATTCCGAAGGATATGAGGAGACTGGATCTGTTGGGGGCGGGTGGTATGGATAAAATTGTAATTACGAGATGATTACGCGGCCCCTGCGGATGGAAGAGGATAGACAAAGCAATAAGAAAGTTGGTGAAACAGCCCAGAAGAGACTAGACTTGAGTTGAAAGAATTGAATAATTACAAGAATACAATGGCGGAGGCTTGGCTGCTTTGGATTTTTCACTTTTTTCACCTGCTGAAAGTCAATTTTACGTTTTTACTGGCGCCGTTAAAGTAAAATCTCGTCGAAGTTCTATTTGCAGGGATAAGCGGCAGCACTGCCTTTGACTTCGAAACTGTTACCTCTGTATATATATTTATTTATCTAGTTTTCTTCGGTGGCCAAACATACTCAAAGTCTTTGGTTGACAATGTCGTTATATTTTAATTTAAAAATTTAAAATATTAATACTATAATTTTTTAATTTAATAGTTGTTTTTCATTCAATGTAAAATTTTTAAATTTTTAATATAATTGGAGTTTCTTAAGATATTGATTACGTTAAGCAGATTTTTTTTTTCTTTTTGTTTTTTTTTTTTTTGACAAAGAAAAATGGGAGGCATAGGAAGCATTGCCTTCGCCTTCTTCATGTCTGTCTGGATGAGACTAACTCGCTTTAAGGGGAGATGAGGTAAAAATAAGTTTAGAGTATTATATAATATCTGCGCTCGTGACTCAAACAACAACAACAACAACAATAGTAGACAACACGTCTGATTGGCTTGCCAACTAATGAACTCTCTGTTTGCATTACGCCAGGTGCCAGCTAAGGATTTATAACCATTTCTCAATGGCAGTTCAGTGAAGCCACAGGTATCAAGCGCCACAATGCAATTCCTTAATCAATAAGATGCAAAGATTGCTGCTGATATTGGAAAAGAAATAGAAGACGTGCGTTGTGGGCATTCACTCTTTGGAAGAAACGGCAGCAGAGTGAGTTGGGTCGCCGTCCACGGTGGTTGGAATGGGGGACTTTTATGGAGAAGGCTTGTGAATAAACTACAGGTCCACAACTAACGTCAAAACTCCTGATACAAAATTGAATCTCTTGGTGACATCGACAACTTAAGAATGAGCTCTTAATAATTGATCAAGTCAATTAACCCTCATCCAGCTCTTGCACTTTTCCATTCCATTCCATTCAAATTCATTCTAGATGGAATCAAAGGCTTGCATCTATTATTGACTTACCATGGAGAGAACTTTAGTTTCCATTCAAATCCATCCCATGTAAGTTTCGATAAAAAGACAACTTGAGCAGTCTAGTCCAAGAGTAGGCTAATGCCAGTTATTATTATTTATTACAGGCTTAATATCAAGCTGTCTGATTCTTGTCTTCTGGCATTACATACTCAAATTCCAATCCGCCACATAAGACTAACAGAAGAAGCCTTCATCGGAAAAGTCTTCCTCGGTCTTAGCATCTAGAAAATAGTCCTTTCCGATTCATTCATTCTTGTGATGTATCCGAACGGATTGCTGTTAACATACAGATAATATAATTTTCATCAGAATCAGAATTTTGTCACTGAGGTAACAATACACAAATCATGGGAGTAGTAAAATAAGACAGGAATGCACAAGCAAAACATACATGTTCAGGGGAACCACAACACAGAGATAATATTATCATTTCATTGCATGGTTAAGCTGTCCGAAAACAATGGTGCCATGAGATATATTTAAAAACTTTTTTGGAGTCCTCATTTCAAGTTTCTGCAGTCCATTTTGAGTATATTGTACGAGTAGGTTGGCTTGAAGAAACATAGGACCTGTTTGGAAGGGGATTCTCTAACTGAAACAAGGTAGTTGTTGTTCAGATGGGAGGGGAAAACCATTAATAGATTCTTTTTTGCACAGCATTGTCTTTTCTGTTTAAATGCAGATAAAAAACAACCGCATCAGACAAAGTAGACGAGATGACATTTGAAAGCCATTATTTTTGGGCACAAACAGAAAAAGGATTATTCCACAATAAAAGGTGTGCAAGGAATTAACAAGCAGATTGATAAAAGGCCAATAAAGGGTAACAAGATGCACTTGTTTTCAATGCATTGGATGGATTATCAACAAATGAGATACAATCAAATTCAGCCACAAAAATATTCTGTTGCTGCAAAAACATGCATTGTATCTTCTTCCTTGGTCAACAGAATACAGGATACAAGGCATATCACACAACAGATGCGATGGGAACCTCTTCCTTCTGTTTGACATGTGGGTAAAATACAACTTTGGGACTGTAAAAATAGCACTACTTACGAGAAAATTCCCAAGTTCCAACAATAATTTCTGCCAAAAAGAGCCATTCAAAATCCCTGGCATAACAAACATCCACCTAAAGTTGGGATTATCAATTTCTTTTTCACACTTCTACTGGGTTTTCTATGAAAAAACAACCACTGTAAATACAGGTGTATATCCCCTCTGGGTTCTCATTTACAAGATTCATCAATTCTGTCCATATTCTTTGTCTTAAAAGCAGCTATATCATATTTGTATCATAAGCCAGAAACCAAGATGGCCTGCAAGAACCAAAAATACTACTCATATACCCCTCTCCCACTCTATCAATTAAAATATAATACCAAATAAGCAGAGAAACACAGAAGCATCACTATAACAGGATAACAGGAAGCCACAAAAGAGAACAAATCTGAAACCAAAAGGAAGTAAATACTCTTTTTGCCAAAATGAAGAATTACAATATTACATTGGCCATATCTAACAGAATATTATGACTCCAACATGCTACACAAGCCATAAGAGATTCTTGATTCTTTTTTTTTTTTTTTCTGAAGGGGGAGTGGAGGGGGGAGGGTGGGGGGAGAGAAGAGAAGAGTGTATCACAGAAGTTGCTAATCAAATGAATAGTTACTGTGCTTTTTATGCTTTAATACTTTCATTGAATTCTCTTTCATACAATGCTCTTCAATTAGCACTGTCATTGATAAATTCTTGGCTAGAAAAGTGGAGAAACAATCAGGTTTGTTTTAGCAAGTGGGAGGGAACAGCGAGAATGGCAACCTTTATGTAAAGAAAAGATCATTAACAAGCATGCACAACTGTTCCCTAGTTGATCCACCCCCTCGCATTGCCATCCAGAGATTCAAGAAACAAGCAAGTAGCACTCAAGCAAGTTTGACAAGCCAAGAACAGAAAAAATCTCTCATACTCCAAATATAATAACTGAGATTAATTAAATGCTGAAAACCCAATTCAGAGAATCTAGATAGTCGACCAGGCACGAGCTGCACACAGACTGTTAAGACCAACTGAGTGTCAGAAACATTTTACACAACAAAGCCCAACGAATTCAACCTCAGAGCAGCCTTCGATGATCAATTGTACAGGGGATAATGACAATCAAAAACAAACATCAAACGAGATGTAATCAACAACAAGGGTAAATCGGGGGAAACAATGAAACCTAGATATCAAAATCGTCAGATATTGAAAACAAAAAACCTAACAAAGCCAAAAAAAAAAAAAAAAAATTCAGGAAAAGAGACGTACAGGGCTTTTCAGGATTGCCATCGACCCACTTGGAGACGGAGTAATGGACCTTCTCACGAGACAAGGCTTCGGTCCTGTAAGGCTCCTTGAGGCAGTTCCTCACCATAGTGGCGCATATGTTTGAATATGTTATGTAAGTCATCCCCGCTGCTCTCCAGAACGGCACCGCCGCGTTCGACGCCATCTCTCTCTCTCTCTCTATCTCTTACTTGTCCTGCCTGCCTTATGTGCGCTACTTGACCTCTGTCACGCACGCAGTCGTCTTCTTCTGGTTCTTGGCTTTTGTGCGCTTGCGGAACCGAGTGTACGCCAATGACCTAAAATGTTAAAGCCTGCGCCTTTACCTGCTTTGTCCAATAGAAACTGGGCCCAGCACAACACCTTAAAAACGGAATCTTCTTCAAACCAAAAGGACCCAATAACTTCCAGTATCAACCCACTAAGCCCATAAAGCCCCACTTACTGTACGAGTGCAATGACGATTCCCAAAGCCCATGACCACTACCCGGTTGACATTTGAAGTTTTTGACCTGTACATTGATCTTTCTTTCCTTCCTTCCATCTCTCACAATTAGCTCTCTCTCCTTGACCTTCACCACCATCAGCGCTTGTCCGCTATTCAAAATCCAATCTCTGAGTCTTTGACCTGTAAAGTCTCTTTTAGAAATGCATCTTCAAAACCAAACATTGACTCGAAGCTTGCCTCTTTCCCCAATCCTCCTACCAAAACCCAACATTAAGTTCAATTCCCATCTTCCAAAGCAATACCCATTTCGCAAATTCTGCTTAAAATGTTCTGTTTCAACGTTTTCACAGCCGACCCAAGTGGGTTTATCGTCCAAAAGCAATAGGCCCTTCCCAGCTGAGGTCTCAAGAACCATCATGGAGTTGTCTTCGGTTGGCACTCTCTCCACTTTGACCCCAGAAGAGGGCTGGCCTTTGGGCCTCGGTGTACGGTTCGCCGTGGATGACGAAGGGACCCCTGTTTTGTGCCTTAGTAGTCAGTCCCAGAGACTGTTTCCTTCTGATAAGAGGTCTAGCCTCCATGTTCAGGTAATGAATTTATGTTTTGTTTCTTTTGAGTCTTCTCTAAGGTTCTTGTGGAAGCTAATCAGTTATGGATACTTATGAAATGCCAATTTAATGTGGGTCAGTTAGATCAGTGTGGAATGAGGACTACACAGTGCACAATTCAAGGGGTTTTAGAAAAGCCGAAAGACACGAAGACTTTGAAGGTTATTTCTTTTCTTTGGTTTTGTTTGTGACAAGCATTGCTGTTTTATTTATTTATTTGTTTTGGTTTTCTTCTCAATTCCTATGCTATCAGCTTAACTATGAATTCTTAGAAAATGGGGAATTGGTTATTGATAGACACTTCTTCTGAATTCAGAGTGACATTTTGTAAGGAATGCAAAGTTTTAGTCTTCATAATGCCTTGGTTTGTACCAACTGTCCACGATAAAGTTTCATGGGTTATTCTAGGCTTCTTCTGACTAGAATACACTTGCTTTGTGTTAAAGGGATAAAATGCAAAGCTAAAAGTTTAGCATTTTGGTCATTATCAGAATTCAACACTATCTTTCATATTCTAGGATGAAACACAGACGTTAGAATTTGACATTTAGGACATTATCAGAGTTCAATAATTGCCCTCTCATTTCATTATTAAGAAGAGTCATGGTTTACTTAAGTCTTAAGAAATAATCAATTTGGTATTTTGCTGAGCTAAAGCACTGCCCATTTGAGGCGCAGTTAATTGGAGAACAATGCATTGTGGTTAGTGTCAATGGAGGTATTTATCTAGTAAATAAGCAACAGTATTCTCAATAAGCAATGATTGTGTATATATATGATAACTTTTTAAAACTGGCACGTTAGTTTCTTGCAACTGAGATGTCTTGGAGTGTGTCCTTGTTACTACTGGGTCTTTTTTATTGCATAAATGAACATGGTATCAGAGAAAAATATCTTTCACTGTGAACCTATCGACAATCTTTGAAGTTATCATTGATATGTTCTGTGCTACTTCTCCAGTTGCTGCATTCCACATGGAAAAACAGATTTGGAGAAGAATTTGACAAGGAACTGGTATATGTTGTTGCAGTTGAAAAGGTACTTCAAATGGAAGATTTCATGGAGGTACAGTTGGGCTTCTGTTCTTTGTTTTGTTTACTAATGGGGTTCTTTAGGTGTAGTTGTCTTCTCTAGTGAATGTCAACTTTGTCACTATGTCCTGCAGTAGATAGTTATTTTGGACCTTGTTTTGTTTCAGTAATAATTCAGTGTTTGGTATTATTTCAGGATGGAATATGGGTTTCATCTTCAGATTATAAAAATTCAAGTCCTGATCCTCTTCGAGATTTTGCAGAAGCGATTGTAAATGAGATAAATTCAAAGAGCATGGAAGATATTTACCGCTTTTGCAATGTATACGTTGACTTGGATTTCCAGGTTTGCAGCCAACCCATGTTTGTTCATCTTTGCTGCAGTTTATAGTTAATTGGTCACAGTAGCACAGGTGTACAATTTTGAAGCCCTCACTTCTATTTAGAGGTCTCATGCCTTGATATATTTTTTGAAGGCGCAGCAGCTATGTGCCCAAACTAGTAGAGGGCAATACAGAAAATTTTATCCCCCCATAAGATTCAGTTAGCAATTTTCAGCCGATACTTTGGCAGAATAAAATGATTTGCAAGAAATTCCTGTTTAATCCCCCACTCTTATGAGATAGAGGTTGTAATGGCCATTTCTTCTAGACTAACTGTCAACCCTGTCAGTACTTCTGTTTGCTTGGCATTTCTTGTGGAGACCTCACTGTAGGGATGGTGTACTTGTGTCTTATGATGTTGAAGCATGAGCCAGGCCTGCTGCTTAGATGATGCTAGTCTGTGATCTCTGGTTCCAAGTAGACCAATAATACAATGCCAGTTCTTATCACGTGCAGTGTTATATTTCATTTTAATGTTTGCAGTGCAGGGCTCTAGGTTCCATCTCTGTATTCATATACCTATTTGGACAATGACACTCGCATTTGTGTGTGCTTGTGCTTTCTCTTTCTCGTACGCATGCACACACACTGGGAGCTAAAATCTAGATACTGGTTCAGGAAAATTTAGGAATGGACTTTTTACCTTGATCTTTGGTCTCATTGATTGTTTTTAGATGGGATATATGGTGTTGTGGTGCCTATTGCAATGTTTAATTTGGAGCTAGTTTTATCACTTTTGCTTGGATTTATTGGAATACAATATATACTTGAAATACTTTCAAAACAATCAAGGACAATATTCAATTACTGAACTTGGTTTGCTATTCTTTTGGTTCTTGTGGAATTCTGATCGGCCTACCAGGTGTCAGAAGTGAAGATGATTTGGGTTGATCGACTAGGCTTTGACTTGCGTCTTAGCTGTCTTGATAGAGAGTTGTTTGATGTTCGAATTCCTTTCCCAAGAGAAGTGACAGATGAAAAGGGTGCAAAGTCCTCATTTAATTGTATGTCTCAACTTGCATGGGAAGTGGAAAAAAATTACCAATTGCCAGATTTTGAGAAGGTGAAACAATTGAAGCAGGTGAAGTATAAAAGATTGTAACAAACTTGTACATTTGGTAATCAATTTTCTGAGAAACTGTGTTGTGAGGCCATTGAAAAATATCTTCTTGTTGAGCTTTCACTCGATACAAATATGTTAAATTGAAAGTTCAAACATATATCTGACGCATCAGAATTCAAATTGCATCTTGGGTGTGTATCCCAGGGCATTAAGATGAGCAGCAACGGCCTTGTTCATTCCTGGAGGTCCACACCTCAGTATCTGTAAATACACATTAGTTCTTAGTTCAGCTTTCAGAACCTACACCCCGAAATCTCCGGAATAGTACAGGTCCTGTGAACAAAATTTTTTGGCTGTTGCTCTGAATTATGAACAGGATTAATTGAGAGAGAAAATCATATTAGCATTGACTATTTGATATGAATAAATGACCTGAATATCTGGGCTTGGAGCTGGGCAATGATTCTGAATTATTTCCTTGGATATATGACCGACACCACCAGTCCATGCATTCGGGGGCTGGAAATATCAGAGATGACCATTAGATGCAATGATAAGAGTCAATAAAGGTTACACTATTTGTCAACTAATGATACTACATCGAGGGTACGCGACTCAACGCTGTAAAATAAAATCCTTGGAATGCTGTGTAACTTCTAGTTGGTACGGTGAACACATCAATCAAAATTTTCTTCGGTTCTGTATTAAAGGCGTAGCGGCAACAGCCCATTTAGAGCACTCCTTCAAAAACAATAGCAAAAAGAGAGAGAAATTATAGAAGATCTAAAGGGAGAAAAGGCCAAGTAATAGGGTAAGACTTTCTGTAGGTGTAAGCCCCGCTTCGTCCATCCGTCTCCTTCCTTTGGAATATGCCCTCTTTAATGGGATTAAAATCGTAGAAATTTCCACTTCTAATGTGAATGATGGTCTCCTAGAACATGATAGCTAAACGCAAAGACTTTCCATTGCCATTGTGGAAGGGAATCACACTGGTTCTTTTGTTGGCCCACGACTCAAGTAGAATACGAAATTCAAGCTGAATATTCAAAGGATAACCACAACAAATCAGCACTTCACGGATAAGCATATTGGCGGGGAAGTTGAGTGGAGTACACGAGAGTCTAAAACTATAGAAATTTATGTAAGATTTTCACTTATATTTTTCTTATTTTTGATGCGAAATTTTAAATTTAATATTATATCTTAAAAAAATAATTAAATTTATATATTCTTTTTCTTCTTTTCCTCAATTTTGTTAATCACACAACTCCTATTTTCCTCTAACCATTGTGGCTACTAAATATGGGAGTTCGAACTCCATGTCCAACCATCTGTAGATGATGCAGAGAGAGAGTTGAGTAAAAATCTGAAGAAGATGATCACTCCACCTGACTCAAGACATAGTAAACTCTCAAACGATTGGGGAATTCGCTGGCAAAGCTATCTAGCTCTTCCTGCAAAACAGAAAACTTCATTACATACTCATTAACACTCCAGATTCAACTTTTCTGTGCGTCTGTGTAGTAGATATATATATATATATATATAAAGTTCAATGCGACAAATCTCAATGGATTAACATTACCACTGTACTAAGACTCATCCTTTGTACCGCAGAATATCAGTTAAAAGAGAAATTATACCTTCAAGAGAATGTCCTCCAACGTGGTATTTGCATAGACAAGTTGCACATTGGTCTTATCTTTTGGGTTCTCTAGTATGGCCCGAGTAACCTGGAGAGGGAAGAAAAGTGACTCAAGCTCCCTTCTGTTGGGGGACTTTGATTTTTGAACAAAAGGAAGTTCATGTGGACCTGAAAGATTGGAGTAATGCCTGATCCTCCGGCAAGCATTCCAAATTCCCGTACCAGTCCAGTTTTGTACCTAAAACGTACCTAGAAAATTGATAGCCAAAGAATGGTTAAACATTGCTGGAACGAACAACTGAGAATTTCAACCCAATGACCATGACTAGCATACCATTGGAATTGCCAGTCCTATTTTATCTTCTAGTAATAGCAATGACATTGATGAGTGCTACCAATAGAATTTATTTTGAAATATTGGTCAAACAAACAACTGCAATAATATTATATATATATATATCTAATTTTCTTTTGTTAGAATTCACAATTTAAGAATTTTTTTACATTAGTCACGCACTTTAAAATAGAATAATTTTTAACTGGTGGATTCCAAATGGAAATGTACTAGTCTAACATACTAAAGGTACTGAAATTGCGCTTTAGAAGCTTTGACACTATGCCGCCACACTTCACTTTTGAATAGAAAATGATGTGTAACGCAACGTCCAAGGTCATATGGATACTCATGTAAATTACAATATATAAATATCAGTACTTCATATCAGGATGTGCAATGATTCATCCACCCCCCCCCCTCTGTAATGTTATCTTGTCTACTCTGTATTAACTCAAGGCAGCAATGGAATTAAGCTTTTAACGTTCCAAACAAAAGAAAAGAATGTACAATAATCAAAGATCAGGCACAAAATCGTGTTCCTTACCCTGGGCCCCTTTACGGCCAGATACTGCCCTTCACGCAACTCCCGGAAATGGTGGGACATCCTTCCATTTGGATACATCTACTTGGAGAACGTATCAAGACAAACGACTCCCAACATAAACTTTGGTAATAAAACATCACAAAGTAGAATATTTTCATAAGTGAAAATATAATCAGTATGGGAATCTTACTTTTACAACTAGTTCAAAGAAACCAACATCAGAGTCCAAGGTAATTGGCGTATATGGTCTGATAACCTCTCGACCTTCACTATCCTTTCCCCTGATCAATCAGATATTGCAGAGATCATAGAGAAAAATGTGTAACCATTAGGCATTGGAATTAACCTGTCTTGAGCAAACAATCACAGTGATAATTATGTGCAACGACTGAATGCGTCTATCCTGTGTCAACCTCATGTTTGTCTCAAGCAATTTATCGTGTTCGTTGATTTTATTTTTCTTTTCTTTTTTAAGAGTATTAATTGGTGTGCGTGATCGTGTTTGATATGTGAGATGGAAATTGATACATGTGACACAAACTTCCAACTCTAACTTGGCACCTTAAGTTCTATATTTGGAAGATTCTTGGCCAAAAAAAAAACAAAAAAAAAATCATTTCTTGTTACAATAGCACACATATTATTCGGGCATAACCAACTCATAAATAGAATACTTCCAAAATAATATGAACCAAGTAATGGACTAGAAATATAAAAATGCTAACAAAACGAACCTGCAAACAATATGACCTCCGACAGGAAGACCCAACACTGCTGTTGGTCTATGAAGGGCAAATCTAAATTTGGCAGCATTGCGGCTGATTGGTGTTTTCTTTACTAGCTTGAATTCCTTGAATTTCTTGGGGTCCAGGCTGCCTGCAAAAAGATGACTGTAGCTCTCATTTTTCAAGTTGGCATTTATTTTCGACCTAATTTTTCCCTATAACACAACTTGCCCACATGCACAACTCAATGTTCGTACATGTCTTATTATTTTTTGTATACATTGTTTGTGTGCAAATGAAAAAATAGAATAAATTCGAGTGACATGATTGTAAATTTTAGCTGAATCAAGTCGAGACCAACCCATATAACACATAATGCAAGTGACCAATAATTAACATAAAAACCTAGACGACCCGAGATCTGGAAAATCTCTGTACTGCAATTGAAGCGCAATAATCCATAATTGAAAGCAAAATATCGGCGATCGTTTTCTTCAAGTATCTTTTGGTGGTCCAAAATTGAGCCAAAAGAATGTCATGAGGTTGCAAGACATACGTTGGGGCTTTCTGCAGAGACAATTACAAGCAGCAACAGTGCAAATTGCAACAATGGCAACGGCAATTCCCAGCAAGTCAGCATGGGGTATTGGCATGAAATCCATTTTGAAGCCGGAACTCACACCCAATGACATACTGAAACCAATGCAAGAAACAACACAGTGAAAACAGCTACACGCTATATATACATGTGTGTGTGTGTGTGTGTGTCAATCGTTTTACGTTTGCTTTGCTTGCACTTCTCATTTTTCAGTTCCCTCTATTGATCTTTATGCTTGCTTATTGCTTAGACTTGAGATCATAGAAGGGGAAGAAAGCAAGGAATATTGTGTATTCCCATATTGAACAAATTATTGTATATTAATTAGAACATTGTGGTTTTTTGTTGGATAATGCCCTGAACTTAGATTACTTAAGACTGAAGAAAATAAAAGCGGACAAATCAAGATCGTTGCAATGGACATTGACATCTAAATTGAAAGAAAATCAAATCGCATTTTACGTTGGTCCTTGTAAGAACACCGTAGGAGTCCACCAAATATCTGCATCAATGAAATTGAAAACCCAGATAAATGCAACCAAAAATAGCCAACTAAAGTTTTGATTGTTAACGGGTGTGATCAATGTCTTAATGCTTTTGGTAAAATCAACAACCAATTTATTTTCCAATGAATCAAAAAAAATAAAAAAATAAAAAAATCGAATAACCAATAATATCAACTTGGTTTGATTTGATGCCTTCTGGACTCGGCCTCCGCAACTTAACCCAATTTGCAACACATTCGTTTTGGGTCGGGAACTCTAATCATAACCTATGCGCCATGAAGACATGTTGATCATTTAAAGTCTTTTAAGTACAAATTATTGTTGTAGAGTAAATAATTTTAGTGTTTCATTACACGAATCCTTCAAATTTAATGTATTCCTATTATTAAATGTACATTTGTGATCTCTATTATATATTAAAAAATTAAAAATATATAAGATAATAGTGTGATATATAGACCTAAATATGTCAACTCTATCATATTTATGTAATATTTTCGATAATTTTATGCTACCCAATCCATTTTTTGCAAAAAAACCAAAAAAGCCTTCCATTATAATTTAATTGGGTGACAGAAAATGAAAGAGAAACTTTCGTTTTTTTTTTTTTTTTCTTCAGTTCTATAATTATCAATTTGATACATACATGATAGTATTGTTGTGGTTCTATCTCTTGTAACCACTATTTTATAATGTTCAGTTCTGCTTTGTTAATGCCCAACTGGTTTGGTGCGTTGTGGCGGCTGCAAGACCATACGTGTAGGGGCATTACAATTTATCTTATTCGGAAAAATGTATTACATCTCAATTTAGAGTTGGGGCCCCAACAATTGATTGAATTGGGTCAATTCTGTACTCCCTTAGGAAATAGTCAAAAGTTGAAAGAACCAATCACCTTTTATATACTCGTTTTTTTAGCTAGGTTTTACTTGTATCTTGGTATGTAATAGTATATTTTGAAAATCCATGTAATTATCTTTTAATCACTATTGTTAGTTTCGTTCATAGTTAATATGAAAAATAAAATTAAAATTAAAAAGAAAAAGACACTGCCGGAAGATTTAACTACATTAACCACAATAAATAAATTGTTAGAATTTTTCTTTAATTCTTTTTTTTTTTCTTCTCTAATTTATTATTTTTAAATTTTGCTGTTTAAATGTACACAGGACCCTTTTGTAATAAAATAACAACAAATAACAACATCTTCTCTGAAAAAATACACAATAACAACGGCAAAGGCTCAAAAAAGAAAAATAAATAACAACAACGATCAGGATGACACATGAAAGAACCAATCACCTACCTTAGAAGGAATGCGCGTTGCAGAAAGAGAACACGTGGGGTAACCAATGAGAAGAGTCAAGCAATAGAGGCCGAACGCTAGCTAATTAGAGTTGGAATGGGGGGCCGCCATGTTTAGTGGAAAGTCCGATTCAGATATCCCCAAAATGTTGGCTGCGATGGACCGCCACAAAGTATAAGAATACGTACAAAAGCGGGAGCAGTACAAAGATTAAAAAGGGACATTCAAGTGTTAAGATTCCCACATTCTGTAATGTGAAGAATATCAAATGTAAGTAATGTTATCATTATGACACTGAGACTGACATTTCATAAAAATAATAAAATAAAATTTACTTTATATGTATGTATCCTCTACATTTTGATGGGAAAATTTTCATTTATAGAGAGAGATGGGAGCATCTGCTAAAGTTTTCTCTTAACAAACGTACATCTTGAATATATGTCTTTTACAATATTAATTTATGTTTTAATAAATTGTGACATTATCATCTTGCTTTCAATAAACCTTCGTTGATATTGCATCTTTCACGGATGGAGACCTTCACAACCCATGTGTGCTGTACAGCGTCCAAAAAGCTGAATCTCGCTCGATAATTCGGGTCAATGGGTCGAGTTGTCAAGCAATGGCTGCAAGCATGCAGTTCTAACTCTTTAAAAATAATAATATGAATTCATCACAATTACCGAATCTAAACAAAATTTATGGGTGTTGGCTGGCGAGTTAAACGCGGGAAAGGATGGAATGGGACCTAGTAGATAAGCTGGAAGTTAGAACGCCTAAACTCTTTTTTTTTTTTTTTTTTTTTTTTTTTTATGTAATCTAAAAAAACAAGAGATCGAACTTCAAACCTAAAATTTAAGAATTTATGACTTTGTGCTGCAATTGAGTGCACATTGTTTATAATAAGAAAAAATCTTTTTGGTTCAGACAGAGTATGAGCAATGGATTTGATAATCAATGAGTATTGGGCTTTGAATCCAAATTTCATCTAAATTTTTATATTTGGTAACTACTTGGTTACACTCGGGTGTTTTTACAATATGAAATTACCAAGACTAGAATCTTGAACCAAAATTTTGTGATAGAATGTCTCTGCAGTTTTCTTTATAAATTTGTATGAAACACTTCTTGAATTGCGAAGCCTGCTGAGGAAACAGTGGACTGCTCTTCTGGGGGGAGGGGAATCTTTGGTGGCGGAAATTGCCAAGAGAGTCTGGGACAGATGAGGTTATAATAAGAGTCATTGGCATAGACCCATAATTAATAAATGGGAAAGGAGGATATATGCACATAAGCACATTCATAAAGAGAAAAGCAATTGAGTGCAACCAAATTTAAACAACCGTAAAGGCAGCCGTGGTGTGTTTAAAGAGAAGCTATTACATGTCATAAATGTCTATATGCGTGTGCACGATGGACTTTTTCAAAGCTACATTTACCGGATAGGATGGTGCCATTGACTGGACCGAACTCTTTGGAGGGATTCAAAGTTCAAACCTTTAAACCATAAGCCACGTATGGATCCCGAAAGCAAAGTCTTGATAAAAGGAACAGAACCAAGAGTTTGGGGTTATTGTTGGAGTACTTACACGAGAAGGCAACGCTTCCCTCTCCACGACCTGTTTTCCTCTTCCTCATTACTCTTCTTCGTATCTTGGATTTGACGATCAATAATTATATCCCTTGCTACCAGAGTGAATTCATGAAGTTTTGATTTTGATACAGTATTTTAACAAAATACATAATAATAAAACACTAAATAGGCAACCATAAGATAAATGCTAACATTTTTTTTTAATTAAAAATGGAAAGAAAGAGATAGTAATAATTTTATTAAGGAAAGAAAATTACATCCAATATCGGTTACAAAATAAGTCGGTCACACTATAAAATTAATAAAAATTATTAATTACTTAAATATCATATTAAATTAGATAAATATTTAATTTTATTAAACACTTTAATAAATATTTAAATTTATATTTTTATTATTAAATAAATATTTTAAATCACTAAATTCCTAATTAATGAAATAAATAAATATTAAATATTAATTCTTAAATCTATTACTTTATATTAAATTAATTTAAAAAATAATTAATAATTAATTAAATTATACTCAAAATATTATATTAAAAAAATACTTATATTATATTGAAATAATAAATAATAATAGACTTATAAAAATAATTTATTTTTTGAATAATATTTTAAAAATAAATCCAAACGACAAACCAAGAAAAGTAATTCGAAAGATATTAATAATTGCGTGGAGTACTCAAACTCATCCAATTGACGAGTCTCTCCTTTCATTAGTTTAGTTTGGATCCTTTTATAGAAGAACCATGCCATCAACAACAACGACAAATTTATAGAACATCATTGAAAAGAACTCGTTAATCAATTGTCCTCAGTAAATAAACCATCAAGAATCACAAGAGAAAAGGGTTAAAAAAAAAAAAAAACCAGCGGAATTTGAAAATGAATCGAAGCCGATTAAAAAGAAAGAAAAGAAAAAGTGCGGTTGATTAAGAATCCTATTAATTTTGAAAAGGAAAATTGCAGAAAATAGAAGATAATGTTTTAAAATCTTATGGCCACTTTCCGTCTCCTGAGTTTTAATTATTCCAAAAAGAGCTCAAAACACTTCACCTCATACAATATAATAATTATATATATCTTTTAAATTAATTCAATTGAAAGTAATTTTCCGTCTCAAAATTAATTGGAAATTTTAATTAGTCTGTCTCTCGTTAAGACTGATGATAAATATTCGAAAAGACAAAAAAAAAAAAAAAGAAATTCATTTCTAGAAAGAAAAAAAGGAATGGATTCATCATCCATGATGTCAGTCAAATTAAGACACCCCAACGTTGAAAAACTTTTAAACAAATTAATTTTTTTTTTTTTTTTTTAAATGGTAATGACTTTGACAGACGCAGCAGCCCCCTCATAGGCTTTCTAGAAGCATCTTGTCCGAAACACAAAGCGTCCTGTCTCTCTCTCTCTATCTCTCTAGAAATTAAATAGAAGTCAAATCTTCCCAAGACTTTCCATTTCCTTGACATTTATAGTAGATATAAATGAACGAAAATTAGGAAAAAAAAAAAACTTAATCTAAAAGAACAATTTGAGTTTTGGGTTGAATTTTCCCGTTTGATTAATCAAACTTCCAGGCGCCACCCTCTGCCATTCTAATTTCTACTCGGTCTATTTTGGTCCAAGAAAGACAAACAATAATATGCAATGCAAGGATTTGACTTTGTTCAATTCTGGGTGTCTGATAAACGCGCATCCTCGACAGCCACCCGCCATTGCAAGAACAACAACACAAGCCTTAAGCCCTCCTAGCCTAACACCCCGCAGATGTCTTTTTCTCGCCCATTCTACTTTTTATTTTATTTTATTTTATTTTTTTATTTATTTTATTTTTTTAATTTTTACCCTTCTGGTTCTTTTACGTGTATGTGTGTGTGTGTATATAAGCTTCGTTGTTGTTTTCTGTTTCGGTTGCCTCGGGCTGCATGCAAATAACTGGTAACGACCGTTGATAGAACAGCTTTCTCTCTGGATTGTGTATCTCTCTCTCTCTCACTCACTATTTGCCTGAATATAAAAGAAAGTTCATTGTCAGTTTAGTTGCTGTTAGTTACTGGCTCTTTTTCATTTCCTCAAATCTGTGTACCCTTCTTCTTGTTTGTTGCTGTCCTTACCGTTATTGTTATTGTAGCTGTTGTCCATCCTTTTCATTTTTTCCTGAATTGCTGGAGAAATTGGTGTCTGGGGCCTTTTCTTTTTTGGTTTGAGTCTGTTGATTAGTAGTTTGACCTCTAGATGATGGCCTTGGGGAGGCCTCCATTGGTCTACAACTTAAAACATCCATGAGTTCAAATTTGCATACTTTTAGTGTTCTCTCTTGATCTAGGAAAAACCTTCTAGTTTTGATTGCCCCAGATAGGTTTGTAGGATGGCTACCCCACCTCAGAATTCCGTTGAGATTTCCTCAAACGACGAAATTACTTTGAAATCTGCATCCAGGAGAAGCGCTTCTTCAAATCATTCCAGGGATTTAGGCGGGAATTCAGTCAGAGGAGTGGCCTTTGTTGATTTTGGATCAAAACCCGTGAGGTATGGCTCTAAGGGGAGCGAGTCAGAGGCGTTTAGTGTGTCCCAGAAGGAGATTAATGATGAAGATGCTAGGCTAGTTTACTTGAATGATCCTCTAAAGACGAACGTGAAGTTTGAGTTTGGTGGGAATGGTATTCGAACCGCAAAGTATTCGGTTCTTTCATTCTTGCCTAGGAATTTGTTTGAACAATTTCATAGAGTTGCATACTTATATTTCCTCATCATTGCCGTGCTCAATCAGCTACCCCAGCTTGCAGTTTTTGGCCGGGGTGCTTCAGTTTTGCCACTTGCTTTTGTGCTCCTAGTGACAGCTGTTAAGGATGCCTATGAGGATTGGAGGAGGCACAGGGCAGATAAAATTGAGAACAATAGATTGGCATGGGTTTTGGTTAATGATCAATTTCAACAGAAGAAATGGAAGGAGATTCACGTTGGCGAGATAATCAAGGTTCATGCAAATGAAACTCTTCCGTGTGATATGGTGTTGCTGTCAACCAGTGACCCAACTGGGGTTGCTTATGTTCAGACCATAAATTTGGATGGAGAATCAAATTTGAAGACCAGGTATGCTAAGCAAGAGACCCTTTCAAAAATTCCTGAAAGGGAAAGGATTAGTGGGTTGATTAAGTGTGAGAAACCCAACAGAAATATATATGGATTTCATGCAAACATCGATATTGAAGGGAAGCAACTGTCACTTGGACCCTCCAATATTGTTCTTCGTGGCTGTGAGATCAAGAATACTGCTTGGGCTCTTGGGGTTGCTGTGTATTGTGGCCCTGAGACTAAAGTTATGCTTAATAGCTCAGGAGCCCCATCAAAGAGGAGCCAACTCGAGACACGTATGAACTTTGAAATCATCATACTCTCTGTGTTTCTTATTGTTTTATGCAGTGTTGTTTCTATATGTGCTGCTGTGTGGTTAAGGCGCCACAGAGATGAGTTGGATACCATGCCTTTCTATAGGAGAAAAAATTTCAATGATGAGGACCAAGACAATTACAATTATTATGGATGGGGGTTAGAGATATTTTTCACATTCCTCATGGCAGTTATTGTATTCCAGATCATGATCCCTATTTCTTTGTACATTTCGATGGAGCTTGTTCGTGCTGGTCAGGCTTACTTCATGATTCAAGATAATCAAATGTATGATGAAACTTCAAACTCAAGTTTCCAATGTCGGGCTTTAAACATAAATGAAGATTTAGGGCAAATAAAATATGTGTTCTCTGACAAAACTGGCACACTCACGGAAAATAAGATGGAGTTTCGATGTGCAAGTGTGTGGGGAGTAGATTACAGTGATGGGAAATTCAGTTCACCAAATGAGCCGGTTGGATGCTCTGTCCAAGGTAATAGAGCTCATTACTAAAGTTTTCTAGTTTGTACTTTTCAGTTATTCTTTAGGTTAAGATCTCAAAAATTTTTACATTGTTTGTTTCTAACAGATGGGAAGATTTTGAGGCCAAAGATGATGGTGAATGTTGACCCTCAGCTTTTGCATTTGCTAAGAACTGGAAAAGATACAGAGGAAGGCAAAAATGCATACAATTTCTTCCTTGCATTGGCAGCTTGTAACACAATAGTGCCCCTTGTTGTTGACACATCTGATCCTATGGAGAAGTTGATGGATTATCAAGGGGAATCCCCTGATGAGCAAGCACTTGCTTATGCTGCAGCAGCATATGGTTTTATGCTTATAGAACGAACTTCTGGTCACATAGTTATTGATGTTCAAGGAGAAAGGCAAAGGTACTCTTTTTTGATTGTTTTTCTAAGTTTCTCCCCTGTTTTCTTAGCTCTGTTGCCACCTTAAAATAGCTTCTAGCAACTTTGCAGCACTACCTGTCACTGTTACTATCACTGCTTTCATGAAGTAGTTGATTTTATAGGTTCAGAGCATACATACTAGCTGAGACCTTGGCTACCACTGCAGTTGATGTTCTGGGAATGACATTGGGATAAATCTTAGGGAACATGTTGAACTTCAAATACAAGTTCTTTTATAATCATATTTGATAATGAGTTGGCAGTGCAGGTTCAATGTTTTGGGGTTGCATGAGTTTGATAGTGACCGGAAGAGGATGTCGGTCATATTAGGATTTCCTGATGAAACTGTGAAGGTCTTTGTAAAAGGTGCAGACACATCCATGCTTAGCATTACAGATAGATCTCTGAATGGGAACATTGCACATGCAACTCAATCTCATCTTCATTCATACTCTTCACTGGGGTTGAGAACACTGGTTATTGGAATGCGTGAATTGAGTGATTCAGAATTTGAGCATTGGCATGTTGCCTTTGAGGCAGCTACTACAGCTTTGATTGGCAGGGCTGCATTGCTTCGCAAGGTTGCTGGCAATGTTGAAAACAGTCTCAGAATACTAGGTGCTTCTGCTATTGAAGATAAACTGCAGCAGGGAGTGCCAGAAGCCATAGAAACCCTGAGAACAGCAGGGATTAAGGTGTGGGTTTTAACTGGGGACAAACAAGAGACTGCCATATCAATTGGTTACTCCTCAAAGCTTCTGACAAGCAAAATGATCCAGATTATCATTAATGGTAACTCTAAGGAATCATGTAGAAAGAGCTTGGAAGATGCCTTGGCAACATGTAAGAAGCCGATGACTGTTTCTGGAACATCAAACAATAGTGAAGGACTTTCTGGATTTGCTGCAAGCCCAGTGGCCTTGATTATTGATGGTACCAGCCTTGTTTATATACTTGACAGTGAACTTGAAGACCAGGTAACCTGCTGTCCTTACACCCCCTCTATTTTGTACTGTTAGTCATATGCTTGGTTTCTAATATCTCTTATCTTGGCTGTAGCTCTTCCAATTAGGCAGCAAATGTTCTGTAGTACTGTGCTGTCGAGTGGCTCCATTGCAGAAGGCTGGAGTTGTTGCCCTTGTAAAGAATAGGACCAATGACATGACACTCTCTATCGGTGATGGTAATTTTTTCTCTCATCTTTGACATTAACATATTGGGCCTCCCAAAACTTTTGGGAATAGGCTAATGAGTTTTCTGCAATCTTCTTTGGTGTTTTATGCTGATACTAAAAAATTTCTGCTCGATAACAGGTGCAAATGATGTTTCAATGATCCAAATGGCTGATGTAGGAGTTGGTATCAGTGGGCAAGAAGGTCGTCAAGCTGTAATGGCATCAGATTTTGCAATGGGACAATTTAGATTTCTGGTTCCACTTTTGTTGGTCCATGGACATTGGAATTACCAGCGGATGGGCTACATGTTACTATACAATTTTTATAGGAATGCAATCTTTGTTATGATTCTGTTTTGGTGAGTGACACTTCTCTGATGCTTACATTTGAAAATTGTATGTGTTACAGATTTATTATACATAGGAACATAATCATGTGCAATGCTGACATTGGCTTATGAAGTTTGTTGGTAGTCTTAGCCTGTCTACTGTTACTCTGCCTGAATCTGATTCTCTTGAACTACTCACTTCGGAAAGGATGATTATATCCATGTTCTCTGATTAAATTGAATTAAACTAATGCATAGGTATTTAACTTGTTTTATGCATATGTACACATATATGCATACATACATATATTGAACCTTCTCATCTCCTTTCATTTGTTGAGGTAAAGGCAAAAGAAATATAACATTTGGCTCATAGTATAATTTTCTGCTATGGAATGACTGCTCTAATTCAGTTTGCACTATCCTAAAATGAGGATTTCTGAATTTGAAGCTTACTTTGTTGAGATAAGTGAATATTGATCCCTTGATGCCTTCTGAGGTCAAACCTAGGTTCCTGGTTCAAATAATCTCCGCACTGTCTTTTGTGGGCTTCTGAAAGCTGTAGTAAATAGGACTCCAATAATATGGTAAGTCACAAAATAAAGGATTATGTCAAAGACTCTATGCTAACATTGGTTTAATATCATTGTGCATTCTATGCAGGTATGTGCTATTTACTGCTTTTACTTTGACAACCGCAATCAATGAATGGAGCAGTGTGCTGTATTCTGTAATTTATACTTCACTGCCTACCATTGTTGTTGGTATTCTTGACAAAGATCTGAGTAGAAGGACTCTTCTGAAGTATCCCCAGCTTTATGGAGCTGGACAGAGGCAAGAGGGCTACAACTCAAAGTTGTTTTGGCTAACAATAATTGATACATTATGGCAAAGTGTTGCTGTGTTCTTCATTCCTTTCTTTGTGTATTGGAAGAGCACCATTGATGCGCCAAGTATTGGAGATCTTTGGACGCTTGCAGTGGTGATTTTGGTTAATCTGCATTTGTCCATGGACATTGTTCGATGGAGCTGGATTACTCATGCAGTCATATGGGGATCAATAATTGCAACATTCATTTGTGTTATTGTCATTGATGCTGTGCCTACTTTAGTTGGTTACTGGTATGCCCTCAGTTCTCCCCTCTGTTACACTGTTGGTGTTACTTTGTGATGATTTATTCAAGTTTCTGGACTAATTTGGTCATTTAAATGATAGAGGTACCAAAGGCATGTACCAAAAAATGGCATTTCAATCTGATCAATGAAAACGATAGGTCAATTCATGCTGATGACAAGTTTAACCGGCTGGAGCATCTAAGTTCTTACTAAGATGATTCCATCAATAAGCCAAAACTTGAAATAGTAGTTATTAGTAACTGGGATCCAATTGAAAGTCTGAATGGCTGTCCTGATAGAGTCAAGATTTTAGTACCTGCTGGGAACCAGTATTTGACCTTTCATGGAACTTCAGTCTTAAATGCCTCGAATGTTGCTTAGATGCCATATTTGCTTAATTGGTGTGACAGAGTTGAGACAATTTTTTTCTGTCACCAGAGTAACTTGTCCAGCTGCCTTTTCAGCTGTCACCAGACCATCTTAAGATATACAGTTGCAGACTGTATCCCATGGCAACTTTGGATACCTTGATTGCTTATAGTCCATCATGAAGTTGTGATTATTCTGATAAAATCATGACATTCAATGCTATTTCTCATGATAGTTGTCTCGGCATAGTTTTCCATGCAAATTTAGATCTCAATTTGCAGCGGTTCTGATGGTAGGACATACCGCTACATAACAATTGAGACTGAGTAGATATCATAAATCATGCCATTTAGTGATTTTTCCAGCTCTAGATGGTTCTTTGTCACTTCTAAAATCAGAATGATCCATTCTTGCGGTTAAAATCCCAGAATTCTTCAACATGTTATCTATATGCTGACTGTTTTCCTTCCTCTTGATGCAATTTGACAGGGCCATCTTCCATATCGCAAAGACAGGATTGTTTTGGTTTTGCTTGCTCGCTATAGTAGTAGTAGCACTCATTCCCCGCTTTGTTGTAAAGGTACTATACCAATACTACAGCCCTTGTGACATTCAGATAGCCAGAGAAGCTGAGATATACAGCCATGAAAGGGAATTCAGAGCTGTAGAAATAGAAATGAACTTAATCCCGGAACCTCCACCGCAATGACACGGTTATTTCATTCATCATACATCCCTTTTTTCATTTTTTTTTTTATTTTGGTTGTACAAAGAAAAGGTCCCATTCTTTAGGCTTATTTGGAGTAACTTTCTCTAGTGGCCGGGTGGGTTCTCATTGTTTGCTGTCCCCACGATAGAGCTTGTAGTGGGAAGGTAGTCTGCTATTTTGCCTCTTTGTATCTCAACTGGCTGAGTGTAAATTGACGAATATTTTCAAGTTCCAACAGAAAATTCAAGGTATGTTACATGTCTCATTTAATCTTTATCCATTTATTTAATTCAGTTTTTTCTTCCCCTTGTTCTCTCTATTTCTCAGTTCATTAATATTTTTCAATTTTTTTTGCTAAAAAATTTATTAAATTATGAATTATATATTGAAAATAATTTTTATTATTTTATAATTTTCATGCTCTTTAAACTCAAAATTTCTAAATAAAAATGTAAGTATGTTCTTGTGGAACTCATTAAGGCCTGATTCCAGAGACTATTTCCGCTACTTGGGCCTATCCGTTCTATTTTTACACTGGCTTTCAGTGGACCTTGGGCAGGGCCTGGGCTTGGAAGGGAAATTTTGGGCATTAGCTGGGCCATAGAGTCCAGATATTTGACGGAAAATTCTAAATTATATCTCAATTTAGAGAATGGTTGTATGCACATAATCCATCTTGTGTGATCGTTCGTCTTTTGGAGCTTTTGGATTCACTATCCGGATCTTTTCTGTCGTGCTCCATTTTATGCATATTCTTGACTTTTTGAAGCAATGTCGACACTTTTTTTATTAAAATCGAAATTAAAACTCACATTTTTGTGAAAATTTGAGAAGCTCGGTACTTTGGACACCCCACCTCGCTCCAAGAGTTTTGCTTTTATTGCCAACCAATTTTAGCTTGGCTTGGTTGTGTCCACAATGGATGCGACTTGATTGGAATGTGATGGCCGAACTACTAGAGGAAGTTTATAAGGTACAAAACGAGCTAGCAAGCTGATTTTTTTTTTTTTAAATTTTTAATATAAATTGTTGAAAAGTCTTTCTTTTTCAGTTAGAATTAGGAAAAAAAATAAAAAATAAAAAAAAGGAGATTAGGTAAAAGATAATTACATGTTTGTGATACTGGATAGGAAAAACTGAAAAGAAAAATAGAGATCCATTAATGAAAATTGTGGGGGTGAGAGTAGTGTGTTAGCACTATCTTCCTCTGCTTGGCTCTTTCTATGTTCATCTCCAAAAATCTTTAACACATGACATGCATACATAAAACCATAGAATGTGGCGCTAGAGATCAAGCTAAGTAAGTTTTCTAAAACCATTCTTTTCTTTTTAGTAAATGTAATTGCAATTAGACAATGTTATATTTATCCACAAAAATAGAAATAATTCAGTGTCTCAAATATATATATATATATATATATATATATTGGCAACTTTATTTTTATTGCCTTTCTGTATTCTTGCAATCTAACCCCACAATGAAGAGATAATTATGAGTGACAATATGGAACAAGGTAGAAAAAGATAACCAAAAAAAAAAAAAAAAGTATGGCATAATAGAAGGATAAAAAATACATAAGATGTAAAAGTTTAGGCAAAACAAGAATTAACCCTTTAAATTTCATTATTTTTGGATCTCTACCCACAATATGTAAAAGTTTAAGTAAATTAAGGCAAAGCAAGAAAAAGGACAATTTTAGGTTCGACTTTTAGATACTGCTATTTATCGATCAATTATCAGGAGTAGTCCTAAAATTATTTGTAATTTTTTTTTTTATATTGTTGTTGAGACATGCCAATTTTTTTTTATATAATAATCTAATAGTAACTAATTAAAAATTTAACAAAGAGACTACTTTTCACTTTTTAATATATAAAAATTACTTGTATAGATTATCGCTTGTTGTAATCTAATAGTTAGAAGTTTCATTCTTATTATGTTGGTTATGAGTTTGATTTTGGGTAAGACAAATATATATATATATTGTTAAATAATTTAATTTTTTAATTATTTTTTTATTTAATGGATAATATAAATAAACTAATTTTAAATTTTTGTCAACTTTAAATATTAACAATTTTTTTTTATTATTATTTTTAAATCACTCATAATTTTACTTATTATTTTTTTATAAATAAATATTTAATAAAAAAATAAAATATTTACATCAAATTAAATTTAAATTTCAAAATCTTTTATTAATGAGTATAAATCATTAGTTAAAAATTAATTATATAGAAATAATATTTATCTAATAAATAATTAAATCAATCAATTACATGATTCTACTAAATAATATCTTATTTATCACAACAATCTCATTATTAGTGTCACATGGGGGAAAACCATAATCATTTTGTGTCTATTTTTCAAATACATGAAATTATTGTAATGGTTATTTTAAATGCTGAAATGGCGTCTAAGATTTGATTATTATCTTTATCTAAGCGTTAATTTTGAATTGTGATTATACTTCTATGGCCATTTTTGCCTGCTCTTTTTTAATTTTTATTTTTTAATTTTTATTTTTCTGTAAATCTATTTCGTTCGATAATAGTCCGTCGTTGCACAAGGAAGACATGGGAATGTGAAATGGCGACCAGTAGAAGTCCTACTAGAAGCGAACAACATCACAGTCAAAATGACTAAAAAAAGGGACTAGACCAAATACATAATTTTGAACCGCAGGTTTCCTTCATGGGGTCCAAACCAACAGATCATGTAGTTACACTTGGAAAGTTGATGGAGCTAGTGATTCTGGAAGATTGTTCAGGGAATTCCCTTTCCATGAATCCTGAACCTGTGCTGCAAACTGCAAATTCCAGAGCACGTCTTCCACCGATGGCCTATCAGATGGCTCACTGGAAAGACATCTGTTGCATATCTCCATTACTATCTTCAATGATTCGTCTGAACATTCTTTTTGAATTGCTGGATCAACGATGCTTCTTTGAGCTGCTGTCTCGACCGTTAAGCTTACTCTTAGCTGTGCAAGAACATTAGCCATTGATCAAGGAAATGTTAGATTAGCAAGGAACGTGACCGGACTCGTATATATAGTGGAACATAATAAAGCCAAGAACTATCTAAGAGCAATCGCTCATTATGTTCCAAGAGAAAATGAACATTTGCATTGTATCATGGAGAAGAACGTGAACTGACTAGATCTTTTAAGACAATCACTTCATTCTGAGAAGTGATTGGCCTTCCAGAAAGGATTTCAAGAAGGATAACTCCACAGTCATGAACATCCTCCTTGTCCTCGCATCTTTCCCTGCATGTTAATGGAAATGAATGGTCGTCAGTCTCAGATAAATAAGACAGTACGTTAGTACCACTAGAAAAAATTCTTTGGTCCAGGTTTTTGTTGAGTGATGACAGGGATTGTTGAGATTTAACATTGAGGATCAAAAAGTAGAAATGAAACGTCTGCAACGAAATGAACTTAAGCTGTGTGAAATATCAGAAAAGTTCTAAATGCATATTATCTTGAAGGAATTTTGAGTTGCTTTAAAATGGCAGAACTTTAAGCCATTCACCAGGCAACCATGCAGGTTACAAAAGCCACATTAGAAACAAGGATCTGCTAATTCTGCTTCTATTAACATGTATACTTTCTACTTCTATCATTCGAGCTTGAAAAGGGATTCATCACACACCTGGGGAAAAATTTTTGGTTTGATTTTGGAGAAGAAAATGAAGCAATGACCTGAGAGGGCTGCAGAGAAAGCATGAGCCGGAATTAGCTGATTATTATTGGCAACAAAGCTAAATGTCTTTTAACTCATACCTTTCCCCCATTTTCATCTAACAGTGGCAGATTATAACAACTGACTTTTACACGAAGATCATGATCCAACAAAATGTCTGTTATCTTCAAATTATTTGAGAATAAACCGGGGAAAATCCCTGTGTGCAGGAACTGCACACCTTTTGCAACTCCAATGGCTGCACCAATCCGTTGTTCCCAATTAAGCTTTTTCCCTGGAATGAATAATGCTCGGAATGAGTATTATGAACTGTCAATGCTCTACAGAAATATAAGCAATTTCTATAGAAAGAGGAGTTCATGAGAAAATCAGCATGCAGTTGTGGAGAACTAAGCACTTTATTGAGTGCCGACTCAGTAACAAAATATCTAGGATAAGGATTTCATAGACAATCAGTTTACCAGAGATGTGATCTCTTAGGGTCCCATTTGGAGTGAACTCAAATATGAAAAATACTTTGCTGATGCTCGAATCACACTGCTCGGGGTTAAAGCAGTGCCCAAGAGCACTAACCAAATAGCTATGCCTGAGCTTTGAAACCAATTCAATCCGGTGCACTAAGGCCTGTTGGCTTTGGTGTTTCCTCCCTTTCAAGCTTCTAATAGCCACAAGTGCCCCATTGGCAAGCTTTCCTTTGAAAATCTGACGCAATGATGCAAGAAGTTAAAAATTGTAAGAACATCCACAATTAGAAATACAGATCCATATAGGTGTTGAGCATACAAGTCCCCTGAATGGGCTCCAATGGTATATCTAAAACAGCAATTCCTTGAACTTAAAATTCTGAAGGATGGAGGGAGCTCATTTTGGCACATTTAGATGCACATTATTGACATGTGCAGACAGTAATCAGTGTACATGGTTAAAGCACACCTGATAGTTTGAATCTTCGAAAAGTATATTTTTGGCATCAAAATTGTTTGTTGTCTCCTTCAGCTCTTCCAAAGTGAAGGTTCGATAAGCAGGAAGACTAGCTCCTAGCTTCATTGTTTCTGATATGTGTCCTGCAAACATAAAACCATGATATCTAAGTTCCTGAAAATAATGTGTAAAAGTGAAAGAAAAGTCCTAAAATATGAATGATATTGCTATGTGTTCAAATGTTGTACTGCCTCTAACAGACTGAACCAACCAAGCATCTGCAATGATAACAGATTGCAAATTGAACTAAACCTACTTTTTGTAATGAATGGAAACATTGATAAAGAATGGAATATCACATTTAATGCACAAACAAGTGCTTTTGGAAAGAGGACAGAACAAAATGATAAGAAAATGATTGTTGTTTCATTGTTCAGTCTGAAAACAATTGGTTTTGCAATCCACCACAAGAAATTAGGCATTTAGTGCACTAAACTCCCACACCGTGGAGTCCAAAGAAAGGTCAAATGTAGGCAACTTAGCCCAATTCTGTCAACAAATATGGGATCTAGAAAATAATGAGACTACACAATTGACACGGATCAAAATATTACACGGACTGCCTCTCATAGTCTACCCAAATAAAGATGGTAGAAGAATGCTATATCTTCCATCAAAAAATGAAGAAAGAATGCTACATCTTACTTGCATCTGAAAGCAGCTTGACCGTGTTTACTGTTGATGCATTCTCTGTAATTAGCCTTGTTTGTGGTTTTCGCTCATCGTTCCTACTGTATGCCTTCCTGACAGCCACAACAATCATACCAACGATTGTAATGACCCCAACAGCCCCTCCAGCGGAGCTTGATGCCAGAACTGCTTTACCATAAGGCCTGTTGTGCTTGTCTTCATTATGAGGTGTAACATTCACAGCTAGTGCTTCAATGTGGCAGAAGTTGGAAGGATGCTGCTCCTGTTCTTGGTTTGACAAGCAATTGCCAGCATACATGACAAACCCTTTCTTGGACGGTGATTTTAGGCAATTAGGTAACTCTCCGATCAAAAAATTTGAGGATAAATCTACATAGACAAGTTCAGCATTGCAGGTCATGTTTTCAAAGAGCATTCCAGTGAACTTGTTGTGTGAGACATCAATGTAAGTTAATGAAGGGAGTGACAATAACAATGGAGAAAGCCGCCCTACAAATCCATTCAACGACATGTCCAGTTTCTGGAGTTGGTAGTTGGATAACAATTCAGCGGAGATGCCAAATCGAAAGCTATTGTTTCTTAGCACAAGAGTCACCAACTTGTTGGGCAAACTTGGGAAATGGGGTCCAAAGTAATTGTTCTCTAAATCAAGAACTTGAAGGTTTGCCAAATTATGAAGGTCAGGCACTTCACCAAACAAGTTATTCCTTGAGAGTGACAAAACTCGCAGATTTTCCATGTTTGAGATAGAATCTGGCAGAGACCCACTAAGCGAGTTGTTCTTCAAGCTCAGGAAAGCTAAGACTGGAAATGAACCTACCCAAACAGGAACTTGACCAGTGAAGCGGTTATGGTCAAGTATAAGAGTCTGAAGCTTTCTCAAAGAAAAAAGTTGCACTGGAATGTCACCAGTGATGTGGTTTGAACTTACATTGAGTATCTCCACAGAAGATAACTGACCAACAGTTGCAGGGAGTGACCCCCTTAAGCCAAGAGAAACTAAAGAAAGTACCTTCAAGCTAGGCAGAGCAGCAATAGCAGAGAAGAAAGAGTCAATGGAGAAATTTTCAGGTAAGGGAGGAACCCCATTGCCTCCTACAATGTGAAGCTGAGTCAAATCATCTTCGTAGCAGGTTAGAGTTAAATATGAAGTTGGTTCACTGCTGCAGAAGTCCCTGTTGTCTTCAAAGCTGGTCAAGGATGATGATGGGTAGTTGATGAGCTGCAGTATTGCCGCAATGGCCTGGGATTGAGATGGTTGCAGCTGATTTGAATGGTGAAGAGAAAGGAGGAGCAGAAACAGAAGAAGATGATGATCTGGGAAGTGAAATAGTCTTGCCATCAAAAATACCATCTTTTGCCTCTTGCAGTTTAGATAATCAAATTTCCGAGGCTTATTTATATCAAAGAACCGTTCAACTGAACTGGTTAAAAACTGATTGATAGAAAAATTCTCTGGTTTCCTTGAGGTAATGAGGTTCTTACACCTTTAAACGTATAGTGTCCATTTATAGTGTAAATTCTCGAAGGGAAAGTTTAATATTTTAATACTGTTTTTTTTTTTTTTAAATTTTTGGGATTGGCAAATCAAAATCATCATCTAAATGCCAGAAATCATCATGTCATTGTTATGTCAAAGTCACTACAATATGCAACTGATTTATACATTTAAATCTCTTATTAATAGTTAAAGACAGAATCAAGCATCAGAACAACATAAGTTAACCATGCCATCACCAAGAAAATTGCAAATGAATGGATAGAAGAAAATTGAGAAGCAGGAACAGTAACCCCAGCTCAAAAGCAGATTGTACAAACTAGACAGGTAATCCGAGGCATTAAACAAAGAGCAAAAATAGATATAGTGTCAGAATCCGTAAGCATGTTTTGTTTTTATATGAGGAAATGACAAGCTTTGCCAGAAAGTAAATACAACATTGTCTGGAAGTTTGCAGCACTTTAACAGGGGTTAACTTGACCTCCATCAACGGCTATTTTACGGGTCATGTTCACTTCATTTGCTTGGGCGGTCCAAAATTCGTTTCTGGGATTTTACTAAAAATTATGAAAAATTCATCTGACACTGTGGGATATGGCTAAGCGTCCGATTAAAAGGCCATTAAACATTATGATTAAAATTTTAAGATATCCATTGCAAAACTTTTCAGTTAATAACCTGATAGTGTGTTGTCTGAAGGATGTCACAAGTAATTAATTACTTTGACACTCGGCATTCAGAGAAATGAGAACACCGAACTTCACATTATTATTATTTTTTTTTAATGAAAGCTATTGAATAATATTTTCATGTTTTCCAATGAAACTATAAGACAGAAGTATCACGGGATCATCTGGAAAAGTGATGCGTCCAATAGATGGAGACAATCGAACGAAAAAGTACAACAAAAACAAACGCTAGAGACAAAAGAATGTGACTTGATAGTGTTTCACGGAACGATGGAAACAGAGCTGACAAATAAGTTCAGCAAAAGGGCATGGCACCCCATCTTCACTCACCTGTGGATATGTACAAAATTCCATGGACAGAAGAAACCCGGGCAAGTAAATGGATACTTTCAACTTGGACTTGGGCCCGTCGATTAGCAGGGCAGACACGAGTAAAATGATGTTATTATAATTTTTCATTATATATATATATATGGGGTATTTACTGTTAATTATAGCGATGTATCAAACAATTATATGTACACAACCAACAACCAACGACTGCTATATGTCGATGTGATATTTTTTGTGAGCCTATGTTTGGTCTGCACCTAAAAACCCGGCGGTCATGCATCAAGCAATTATATATACACAACCAACAACCAAAGACTGATATATGTCAGATGTGATATTTTTGTGAGCCCATGTTTGACCTGCACCAAAAAAAACGGTGTTCGTGTAACATTTTCATTATGATTGATCCCCATAGCTCCAAGTCCCCATCAGAGCACTCCTTTGGAAAAGAGGGGAAAAGCCAATTCCAATGCTTATATTTGGGCACTTCGTCAAGTAATATGTCAATGATTGAAACTTTACACTGTCGATACCTCCAAGGCACTACCACATAAATCCCGATTTTCCAAGGTAACATGGATGGAATATTCTTCTTCATCTTCTAATATGAGCTCAGCATTCTGTCTCAAAGTAACCAATTGGTCTGATAGCTTGTGAAGAAGGGCGTGAGTAGCGTAGCTAAAATTGGCTACTCCAGGCTAGTACTTGCAATTCAAAGAGGCTATTCTGAGTGTGAATGCTACTGCCTGAAAAGAAAAGGTAACTGAAAATGACATGGAAAACAAGCCCATTTGCATTACATTTGCAGAATCCCAGCTAAATGTTTAACGACAATGATTCTACATTGACTATCGCAAAAAACTTGGACAAAGCTCCTGGAAGCAGAGGAAAACAAACAAAGCTTCCTTGCTCCCTTTGCTTAACAGTGAGCCTCGTTTATCTCCAACAAAATCTTGTCCGATTGAAGTAAAAACACGTGGACCTAAATTTTTGCTGGTCCCAAAAATACCTAAAAAAAAAAAAAAGCGCAAATTGATACTTAAAAAAGGAGTAAATTGGATTCACCGATTACATATACTTATAAATTATAATACATAAATAATTAAAATAATTGTAATTAAATAATTATAATTAAATATCAACTTTGTAGGTTTCAATGTGATCCCTTTGAATGTAGATATAATTTCTCTACTACCAACTTTACTTATAAAAAGTAATTTGAATTCTCTAATTTAAAAATAATTTTAACACAAAGATTTACTCCAAGTCAAGTTGTATATCCTATTTTGATTTGTTTTCTTTTATGAATACATTTTAAAATATTTTATCATATATGAGTATATGATTTGAAATTCATACAGTTATACTTTTCAAATAATTTTTTTCTCACATAAATAGCTACACATACTAATATAATAGTTAAAAATATAAAATAATCAAAAATTAATTAAACAATAAATTTAATTATATTATTATATCAAAATACATAGCAAAATCATGTAATCTTAATATTCTCAACATTTCTCAAGAATTCGTAGTCAAGGGATATGCTTTAGAATCCAATATCAACCATAATAGTAGCATCATTGCAGAAGGGAAAAGGCCCATACAATTGTTGTATGATCAAAAAAGGTACTTGTCTAAGAAAAATAACTCGGTAAACCAACATACCGACGCCACTTAAAACGGTGGTTTGGTGTGTGAATTCAAGTCCTTTCGTTGTTATCCGTTTGTAAATAAATGAGATTATGGCTGTGAGCAACGTACCTCTAACAAAAGAGTTAGATTTCATAGTCGGACACCGTAACCAAACGCCTTACTTGGATCTAACAGCATTTGAACGATAGATTTTCTTTATAAAACTTGGCTAAATGAGCACAAATTTCATTTATGGATTCTTAAAGTCAAAATAAATTTATTTAAACACTCAGGCTTATGCTCCAAAAATAGTAATCGTGATCTATCACGAGGTGCCCATATTTTTGAATTTCTTTCTCATATTGGGCTGTATATAAAAGTTGGAGCTGATGGGGTGGAAGAGGAGACAGCTTGCACTCAAAAAACAAGAACACTTTTTGGACTGACTTGAGCGTCGGGAGTCTTAATGCAATGTCGAAGGTTTCCTCTTGCCTCTTAGTAGTGCTTCCTTCTTGTAGGTCACAGGTTCAGCTCTGAACCCATCCCATTGTTTGGGGACCCCTCTCATCACATGGTATTAAAATTCATGGGGGCAACTCAAAGGTCATGCAACTAAAAACACTTTGTTTCCGTAAGAGGAGCTGTAAAACATCTAAGCAAGTCTAATTAACACAAAGTTTGTCCACGAAATATGAGCGAATACTAAACAAGTACAAATTCTATTAGCATTTGACTATTTAGATTGCCAAAGCAGAATTGCATGGTTATGCGCTGTCGTTGTAGATAGCTGGGATTGAATCAAGTACAGACAGACGGGAGAGGAAAAAGTCCCGAAGCCCATATTTTAAGGGGAGTTTAACCTGTAAAAAAGTTAATTGATTTCTTCTTCCTAATTTATTCATTGATTCTCGTTGAAACTATGCCAATAATTGCTTAGTTACTTTAAGATATATAATGATATAATACAATAGACATTAAAATTAGAGTATGAAAACCAATAATTGTGAATTGTTGTTCATAAAGTTGATTACTTTTCGGTAATCATACTCATGTGTATATATGTATGTATGTATAGTGCCTGAACTCCAAATTGGAATCAGTTTCTTGAGCTTTGATTGGAAAAGAGACAGAAAGGTGGGAAAATGGAAGAGAAAGATTGGGAAGCGTGCTGTTGAAGCTCCAAATTCGCCAAAGAAATGGCCTTGGTTTCTCCTTTTCTGTCTCTGCAGCACGCCATCAACGCCGCTTGAGACATCTGGTTCAACAAGGTTCCCCATTTTTCTTCTGCTACTTCTTCCTATTTTGATAGAAATTTTGCTGCTTTATTGTATTTTAGTATTATTACATGTTGATAATCAATAATTGGATTGACCCCACAAGGAGAAAGATGATAAAATATGAGTGAATATATTTTTCTAGTAGGTAGATGTGAATGGCCGGCTGGAAGCCTTTTCTGCTCACCCTCGGATTGGACAGTCGTCTTCTAATTCTTCTCACATTGCTGCTGCTTAGTTCAGTAATTTCCCCCTATCTTTTTATTTTTTACTTCCCAGTAAATGTTTTTTACTTGGTGGCATGGTTTAGATTTTCAATTTTGCTTTTTTTTTTTTTTGTTTCTTTTTTGGCTTTTCTCTACTCGGCTGGCGTAATTGCACTGAAGTTATGCATTTATCTTTACAGTTCCAAAGTTTAAGTTAATGCTTTTTGTTTTTTTGCCTTTCTTTTGCCCCCATTTTTTAGTTTGTTCTCATATTAATTGAGTGCTTTTGTTTTCTGTGCATGTGCAGCAAGGGAGAGCAGTCAACTGCTTTAGCAACTGCCACCAGTTCCAGCTTACAGATTTGATTAACCTTTCTCCTTTTAATTAATGGGATAAATAACCATTTGTTTACAACCTTCTTGCATAATGGATTTGTTTTGTGTAATTTCTGTAAGAAATGCATTAACTATGGCTGTCTGTAATCCCGGTCCAATCCCTTCTCGGGAACTATTTGAATGGAATGCTCAATATAGGCAAAAGTTTGGGTTTATATTTATCATGTGTGCATCTGGGAGGAGTACTGCCAAAATACTCGCAGAATTGAAGGTTAAATTCTGATTCTTGTTTTGCTTTCCTGCTTGCCAATTTTTCTTGATTCAAAGCTTTTCTGTTTATGAAACAAACAAGTATGACAGTGAATCATTTCAATGACGTAAAGCATCAAGCATAAAAGGAACTATTAGCTGCAAAGGATCTGTGTTGGTAACATCCCAAGGAGATACTGCTGGAACTTGAAGTTTATGAAGGGATTTTCTTAGTCTGGATGAGCATTGGCAGTTAATATTTATATAATCTCACTAGTTATTTCTCATGCCAATCTTGTTCTTTCCTACCATCTTTATGTGGTTGTTTGTCAAATAGCCATTTTTCTTCTGGTAGAATCCTTTACCCTGCTTTATTTTCCGTCTTGTGTGCTGAATCCTCCTAAAGAGAAAATCCTGTCAGTGTGGGAGTGCCATCTGTGCAAGTGTCTTTCTGTTTTGCTCAGAGCAGAAAAGGTATTCAAACAGGCCCATTGTCGAGTTTGAGATCGTAGCCCAGGAGCAAATGAAAATAACAGAACTACATCTGGGAAAGCTCCTTTCATCGGAGGAAAAAGTCGTCGCAACAGATAGCCCAAGTCCCACAGCTGCTTCAAAGAAAGCAGAAACTAATTTTACTTTCTCTTGGGGAATAAGCTATGAAGCACTTTTTACTTAATAGAATAATCAAGTTTGTTTAGAATTCCTCGTTCTCTTTTTCACTTCTTCATTGCATATTATTAGCCAGTACTTTTCTTCTTCATGTAAGTTTGTGCCAATTCAACCACCATCCTTATAAGGTAATTACGTTGGTGGTGAACTGCATTTTTTTACGAATCTTAAATTTAACTGAGATTTTTATCACAAATTTTGTTGTTTTGTTACCACTTAATCGTGCAATAAAGTATAGTCACCAGTACAAAGGGACACAGCCGTTGCATTCTTGTGACATAAAACACCCAGTGCCACAGGCAACTATCATATGGTTTTAAGTTATTCTGCATGAGGTAGAAAAGTTAAACAAGTTCTGTTTTCCATGAAGTTGGTCACTGGTACTCTCATTTACACATTGATATTAATATCACCACCATGTATTCTTCTGTGGATCATAGAAGATCCTCACTGTAGTGTTTCAGTTGAGCAAGGGTTGGATTGGCAGAAAGGGGAGCTATCTCAATGCCCTTTCTCGGTTGTTTCCCAGAAATCAAAAGCTCTCAAGTAAGCTTTCATTACTGTGTGAAGTTGTCAACAGTGAACTTGGGTGGTGGCAAGAGGGAGAAGCTTGCTGAGAAGCTAAGTTGCTCATCAAAGGCTTGGTGTTTGGGCTTGATAAAGATCAGTTTTATCTTATTTGCTTCGTTTCGTGCTCTATGAATTCTAGCTACTTTTTAAATTGTATTTAGAATCATAGATATGAAGAACCTTTTGAGGTCTGACACAATAAAAGCTCTGGCTGGGTTATGTTAATTTAACACAGTTCAGCCCGTTCACTACTTGTCTTCAATCTCACCAAATTTTTAGTATGCTCAACAAATGATCTGGCTAAAACATGCTAGATTTTGGTTTGGTTCAACTTTCGAGCAGTTGTGCTCATCCATGCAACTCCTGAACAGGAAAAAGTTGGGTTGCGGAGAGCACTCGTGAGAGTTTTATCAAAGATATTAAGGCTGCCATGCAGTTTGAAGAGGCATGGCTCATGAGTGATGTAGACATTCCTGGGATTTATGGTTGGATGTCTTTGCTATTGACATTGGGTTTTGTACCTCTTTATTAGCAGCAATCTGGTGGGCTATGGTAACAGGCAATGAGACTGGGAACATGAGAGTATGCAATGCAGCCGTCGAGGGGTCATCGTGGAATGGATGATTTGGCGGCCTAAATTGATCTATTTGGTAAAAGGGGTCCAAAGCCGGGGGACACAGTTTCTCCAAATAAACAGGCCAGTGCGGCTAGTTCATACTGATCAGCGGATCGCCCTCAATACCTGGGCCTGGGAGTCCCACAAAATTTTGCAACTACCTTGCAGGCTGCAGGGGTGGTCCAGCATCAATTGGTACGCTTCTTTTAAATGTAACAGAAAATATCATTTGTTCCTATTTTGCTTCGGGTTTCTATTTTCCTACAGCATCCCGTTTCACAAAATTTGCGTCCAAGTTTAACACCTTCTTAAGTTATTAAACATTCTAGACATATTCAAATAAAATTTTCTATTTGTCAGAGAAAATGGAAAAACTAAGATGGTACCCACGATAATTTAGCCGGAGATTGTGTCTTCACATAACAAAGTGAGCTAGTACGAGAATTGAACCTCTTGAAAAGGCAAACTTAATGGTGCCCAATAAGGGAATCTAACCACTCCAAAACCTGTATATGTATAGGATGTAGGTTGAGTCTAACCAAATATTTTGATGGAGGCTCAAACTCATGGCTAGGCGAATGATGAGGAAAACCCACGTCTGCATCCAAGACTGGACTAGCTGAATCTTTTTTTTTTTTTTTTTTTTCGAGTTGAATTGTGGAGGGAGCAATTAATTTTGAGTGAGCTTGAGATTCCAATAGACTAGGGAAACTTAAATCCCATTGACCCGCAATATTTCGACTAACCATTGCGGATTGCATTGATGAAAATATAGCATGGAAGGTGGGGCTAGCCCCTCTAATTCATGTCCCTTTTTTTAGCACCATCTGGGCCATTATATATGTATATGTAGTAGCTAAAAGAAAGGGGAAAAAATGGCCCTAGAAAATAAATTATAACATGGTTATCCAGGAGGATTTCCGGATGTCAGTAACCTAGATACGATGGCAAAGATTTCACAAAGACCCTTCAAGTTTTGATTGCTATTTCCCAGAGGAGGCGAAGGGGTCCCCTGGAAAGAAGTTTTGCAGTCATCGCCAAGGAGAGTCGCATTGCTTGCCAAATCAGGCAGTTCCGAGAAGTTATCGGAGTGGACATCACTGACTGCAACTTCTATTACTTTAACGGCCTCTGCATAGTCGTCTCTGCATCTCAGGAGCTGCTCACGTTGGCCTCCAAGGCTGGAGGCATTCTTGAGCAGCAGCTTGTCTATGTGACTTTGGGTGCTGGTGGCGCTCGTGTAAGCCAGCCGCACCGAAATATCGGCCAGCTGTTCCAAGCTGCTTGCATATTTGGCAAGTGGGTCTGAATAAAGAGCCTCGACACAGAAGGTGTAGCTCGAAGCACTCTTGCAGACTCTGTGTACCAGCTGGGCTGATTTGGTTGAAGCTACGGCGGCAGCAGCGGCATAGATGGTGGTGACGCAGATCAAGCAAGAGAGCAGGTGACAAAGAGGGGCACTGCTGGTCATTTGAACCGAATTAATTAGCCAGGGAAAGACTAAATATTTTAATCACACAAATGGTTCGTTCATCCACATTTATATGCGTGTGCAATGCATCTGTGTCTTCAAACTCAGTAATTAAGATTCATATTAGCAATTCAATTGATGCACATCTTATCACTTGTTTGCATGTGCAAAGCGAATCGCTTGCATTAAATGTCAAATCTATGACGACGAGTATTCGACTAAATAAATTTAAAAATAATAATTTATATAAATACAATTAATTTTTTATATTTACGTATAAAATATTTTATATTATATATAATATATTAATATGATATAAAATATTTATTGGAATTTATTAATTTTATATTTTTCTAAATTTTTTTATTAAGCATTAATTACTTTTATCTTACAAGTCTTTTGAAAAGTCTACATTTTTTTTTTTTTGGGCATATATCTCTATATTTTCACCCTTAAATTTCATAGCTCCGTTTCCTCGGAAAAATTTAATTTATGTAATGTTAATGTAATCAATTTGTTAATTTTCCGGGTTAGGGCGGTATCATAAGGAAAATATTAATTATATTGCTTCACAATATTTGCTGCGTGCCTGGAAGTAATTTTTCATCAATTCAAACTAATCAATTTTGTTATCAATGATGTGGTACTTCCTCAGATGTCTTCATGAGTGACTAGTAGGTGTGCGTACTTTCTTTGGCGTGCCAGAAATAAATTGCCAAATATTTACAAAACTATGGTTTTTTTTTTTTTTAAAGCTGATCAATCGCAATGTAGAAGAACAAGGAACTAGGAGTGAATTTATCTCCCCTGACTTCGTGTACTTGGCATGATTTGCGAGTGTTTTTTGAGAATTTCATTTTTAATCAGGTTTTGGAAAATAAAATTCTGAAAATATCAGCTTTTAATTTCCTAATTCTTATCATCCTTTTATAGTAAATCATTGTCCCTGCATCGAAAAAGGAAGAAAAAAGGTAGAAAATGGTACCGTAGATAAGAAGGAGCGGTAGGCTGCTGTGAGAAAATATCATTTATTCCTAGTTTGCTTCGGATTTCTATTTTCACAAATCTAAATACATTCTCGAGAGAGAATGTAGGAGCTAAAAGAAAGGTAGAAAGGCCCGAGAAAATAAATTATAACGTGATTATAATATTAATTATTTGGGAGGATGTTGGGATTTCAACAGTCTAGCTACGATGGCCTAGATTACACAAAGTTTCTTCGAGTTTTGATTGCTACTTCCCAGTGAAAGCGATGATGGGGTTTTCCAGTATCACGAAACCATCTTATTTAAGAAATTTTTTGGACGTCAAAACTCAACAATTTAAAATTTGATATTATTTTACTTAAAAATTTTAATTATTAAATATAATTTTAAATATAAATTATATATTATACTTCATAAAGCGATCAATCATCGACAGCGCGAGTGGCATTGGATGCCAAATCAACCGGTTCAGGGGAGTTTTTGGGGTTGACATCATTCGAGCTCTAAATTAAAGGGAGAAAAAAAAAAAAGAAACATTAAAAAAAAAAGAAAAAGAAAAAAACAACCTTATTGTTCTTATAAATCTCTTTTTTTTTTTTTTTCTCAAAGATAAACATATCATCCCATTTGAAACATAAACAGAACGTCCTAATCAATTGTTTTAAAATTTAATAGCAACAGACAATATTAGCCTCATCCTATAATTTTATTTTACTTATAAGTAAGAATAATTAGTAACGGCAACCATTAACAAGTAAATCAAACGGATCCTTCAGGGGTGCTTGCTCTTGCTATTCAAGGAGTGTTATTGCCGCTGAGTTTGGAAAATTCATAAAAAGTTTTAAAGCTTGTTGTTTATTGATAGACCTCTCCAAAGTAGCTAATGAAAAAGTAACACTAGCGGCTAACTTGTATATGATCAAAATGCTTTTAATAATAATATCTTATTTACTTAAATATCTCGTTTAAAATTCCATCAATCACCTTCTATCACTTATCATAAAATTACAATTCTATCGATTATCTAAATCCTTCCAAGTAGACAAAGTCCATGCAAGGATAATTTTTTTTTTTTTTTTTTTAGCGTGCAAATTATAGTGCTCTAATTCAAAGGAATGTCCTAAATATTTGTATTAATATGGAACAATAACAAGAAATGTCAACTTAATCAAATAATATAATTTTCTTTTATTCATAAGCAATAATAATTAATAATAACAATCAACAGTAAGCTATCGCAATTAGTGACAACAATCAGTTGGATAGCTGCTCACCATTGGATCTCGCCAATGCAGCCTCCCATAGATTTTGTTACCAGATATCTTTCTTTATTTCTTTCTTCTTTTTTTTTTTTTTTTTTTAATTAATTGTTTAAAATATGTGCAGTTAATGCTCTTGGAAAATCCAGGACTTGTTGACATTTTCCTGTTTCAAATATATTTTCTTGATTGCTTTAATGAAAATATAGCATGGAACGTAGGGCTAACCCCACTACTCCATGTCCCCTTTTTTTTTTAACCCCATCTAGGCCATTATAAATGTAGGAGCTAAAGAAAGGTGAAAAAGGTGGCCTAGAAAATAAATTGTAACATGATTATGCAGGAGGCTATCCGGATGTCAATAACCTAGCAACGTTGGCAAAGATTTCACAAAGACCCTTCAAGTTTTGATTGCTATTTTTCAGCCCAGGCGATGATGGGTTTCCCCGTAAAGTAGCGTTGCAGTGGTCGGCAGCGCGAGTCGCTTTGCTTGCCAAATCAGGCAGTTCATAGAAGTCCTCGGAGTTGACATCATTGGCTGCAACTTCTATTGCTTTAACGGCCTTTGCATAGTCGTCTCTGCATCTCAGGAGCGGCTTTCCTCGGCGGGATGCGTTCTTCAGCAGCTTGTGTATGTGACTTTGGGTGCTGGTGGCGTTTTTGTAAGCCAACCGCACCGAAATATCGGCCAGCTGTTCCATGCTGCTTGCATCTTTGGTAGCTGGATCTGAATAAAGAGCCCCGACACAGAAGGTGTAGCTCGAAGCACTCTTGCAGACTCTATGTACCAGCCGGGCTGATTTGCTGGAAGCTCCAGCAGCAGCAGCGGCATAGATGGTGGTGACGCAGATCAAGCAAGAGAGCAGGTGACAAAGAGGGGCACAGCTGGTCATTTGAACCGAATTAATTAGCCAGGGAAAGACTAAATATTTTAATTACACAAATGGTTCGTTCATCCACATTTATATATGTGTGCAATGCATCTGTGTCTTCAAACTCAGTAATTAAGATTTTGGATGCGCAATTCACATTAGAAATTCAATTGATGCACATCTTATCACTTGTTTGTAAAAGCAAAGCGAATCACTTGCATTAAATGTCGAATCTCTGACCAATTAAACGAGTATTTGACTAAATAAATTAACACGATGAACAAATTTCTTACAGTCGTCTTTTTATGGCGAACTAATTAGTTTTATTTAAAAAAAAAAGATTTCAAATTTGTATAGATCTCAAATTATAGAAGCAAATTAAGAAAGAGAAACAACAAATTGGATTAAAATAAAAGTGATGAAGGATTTATTCTATATAGTGAGTTAGAATAATAATTGTTAAGAAAATTACAAAATAAGATTTAAAGTTAATCCATTCTTTTTGACTAAAGATCCTAGTAGATATAATATACTCTTTTTTATTCAAATAGTATAAAAATAGAAAGAAGACAAAACTTATCAATATTTATTATTGGAATTGTGTGAAATTGTGACAAGCAAGCCGATGGGGAAAATCAAAATCCCCATCTTGGAAATATTACACTATACTAAAAAGAAAAAAAGTGAAGTTGGGATCATTCTGTGTTCAATTTAACGTCAACTTCTACCAAAAAGAATAAGACAGACGAAAAAGGCCCAAACCTAAACTAACCAAACCCAATAACCCATTCTACAGAAGAATCAAACCAAAACAATCTGAGAAATTTGCCAAAAATTACCTAAACTTGCCAAAACCAACTAGTCAAAAGCATAAAATCACCTGTTATCAACGTGGAAAACCAAACTAAACAGCAAATTCCAAACACTAAGCCTCGTTGAAGATGTCCAAAACTAAGTCCAAAATTTATTAAATGATAGTACTTTTGAAAATGAATTTGAGTTCTCCCAAGAGGATGAAGCTGGACTCTAACCTGAAGACTTCACCAACCCATCCTTAAGCAAATTGATGTGTTAACTTGTAACTAGAAACAAATTCTTGAAATTCTAGACTCTATGGGTAATGATCAAGTTAAAACCGAATTTCTTGAAAAACTTTTGCATAGACCATTGACCTCAAAACTCAATGAACTTCTCTAACAAATACAAACACCTTATGATTTTAAAAATATCCTTAACCATTTTGAATAGAACTAATTCAGACTTGTTACTATTTCAAATCTAAAATATGAAATTAACCAGCTAAAAATAGAAATTAGCCAAATCAAACTTTAACAATTCAAAGACCACTAAACAATAACATCCTTACTGTATCTAGTACACCAACATTCACTAAACCCTAAAGAAACTAACAAAATTGCTGAACTTGAAACACCTTTAGAACCCAACAATGAATTCTTGTTCCTCTTAATTGAGGTTACAATACAAAAATGGCTGATCAAAATCTATTTTAAAATTTCTAAGCAATTTTTTCTTGAAACTATAATGCTTGTTGATTTAGGGGCAGATCTCAATTGCATCCAAGAAGGCCTCGTCCCCACAAAATATTTCAAGAAAACAATGGAGGGACTTAAATCAGCAAGTAACCATCGTCTTCTAGTAGATTACAAACTTCTTGAAGTATAAGTTTGTTAACAAGGTATTTCACTTCAAATTTCTTTTATTCTTGTTAAAAATTTCAAACAAAGAGTTATCCTTGGAACTCTTTTCTTGAATCTAATTAATCCTTTTAGTGTCACACACAAAGGAATCCAAACTCAAATATTAAGACAACCAATCACCTTTGAATTCATTCAAAAACCTCAGATTAGGAATATTAACCTTCTTAAATCACTATCTTATCATAAAGTAGTCAAATTAAATCTTTTACTCCAAACAAAGAAATCTCACCTTCATTATCTCAAGATTGAAGTGTCCTTTAAACAACTCCAAAACAAGTTAAACCATCCTATTACTCAAAACAAAATTCAAATAATTCATACCCAAATTAAACAGTGCATTTGTTCTGATTTTCCCAATGCCTTTTGACATAGACATAATCATATGGTCACCTTACCCTATGCTAAAGACTTCAATGAAAGACAAATTCCAACTAAGGCTAGACCCATCTAAATGAATTCCAAGTTGGTCAAACATTGTAAATAGGAATTGATGAACTACTAGAAAAAGGAATCATTCGACTTAGCCAATCTTCGTGGAGCTGTGCTGCCTTTTATGTTAACAAAAATGCTGAATCAGAATGTGGCGTCCCCAGATTGGTCATCAACTACAAACCATTAAACAATGCACTTGAATGGATTAGGTATCTAATTCCAAACCAGAAGGATCTTTTTCTGAAAATTCGATATGAAATCTGAATTCTTACAAATTCAAATTCATGAAATGGATAGGTATAAAATTGCTTTCATCATTTTATTTGGATAATATAAGTGGAATGTCATGCCTTTTGGACTAAAAAATGCTCCATCTGAATTCAAACGTGGCATGAATGAGATATACTTGCCTTACATGCATTTCATCATTGTTTATATTGATGATGTTATTGTCATCTCTAAAGACATTGATCAGCATATTAAATACTTGTAACACTTCATTCATATTGCAAAGAAAGCAAGCTTGGCCGTTTTCAAATCCAAACTTGAACTCTTTCAAACCAAGGTAAGATTTCTTGGACACTACATTCAATAAGGCATAATAACCCCATTTACTATGGCCTCGACTTTTGGTGAGAAATTTCTTGATCAAATTACTAATGAAACTCAGCTCCAAAAATTCCTTGGAAGCCTTAATTATGTATACAACTTTTACCCAAATTACATTTAATTACCAAACCTATCCATGATAGATTATCTAAAAAGAAAGCCTCAAAATCTTAGACTGATGATTTAATTGCCACAGTTAAAGCCATCAAAGCCCAAGTCAAAACCTTACCTTATTTATATCTGGCCGATACAAAATTGTTGAGATTGATGTTTCTAACCAAGGGTATAAAGGAATTTTAAAACAGGTCAAAGGTCAGCAAGAATAGTTAGTAAAGTTTACCTCCAAACACTGAAATGAATGTCAAAGGCGGTATTCCATTATCAAATAGGAGATTTTAGTAATTATTTTATATATTTCAAAATTCCAAAATGATTTGCTTAATCAAAAATTTCTTCTTCGAATTGACTACTAAGCAGCAATGTTTGTTTTACAAAAAGATATTCAAAATTTTGCTTCTAAACAAATTTTTGCCAGACAATAAGTTATTTTAAGTATTTATAATTTTGATATTGAATATATCAAAGACACACTTAACAATTTGCTTGATTTTTTTACAAGGAAATTCTTACAGGGATCTATTGATGCCCCAACCATCCAGAAAAAGGACACATGCCAAAATAAAAACATGGGTTGACATATGCAGCCATCCAAACTCAAGCTCAATAGATTCAAACTCTCAAAAAATAACCCAACACATATCAAAAGCCTCAGAAGACTTATCTGAATCCTCAAACCTATCCTTACCAAACTTTGACAAACTTAGCCAAAAAAATATAAAAGCACTCAAAGCCTAGGTAGATAAAATCCATGAAGATAAGTCTATTACAAAATCTAAATAACGCCCAACTCCTTCTTCTTCATCCTCTAACAATGCTGATAAAATGGCTACATTTAAAGGCAAACAGGTGATCTTCTTGTCACCACTGAAACTAAAGGGGCAGCATTAAAACAAATGATGGTTGTACCATCACAACAAGAGGTGGTCACGGTAACATCGCCCCCTTTTAAAATTTATTTTCAAAAGTCTAAGGTGGCTATTTCAGATGCCCCTTAAAAATCTTTTAAACCACCTAAACTTATTTCAAAAAAATCAACTTTTCACAATATTGAATTGGTACAATAAAGATTTTACCATGAAAATCCAAACATCTTTGCTCAAAAACTTTTTAGAACGTGGCTTTTTAAACCATGAGATCCTAAAAAATCCCGCCAATTTTATAAAGCCATTCTAATTAACACTCATTTTGCTAAATTTAAACATCACACCCAAAATAATGAAATTGCTTACTCTACAGTCCAAATTATCCAAATCATTCATCCCATAAAATGACCAAACCACCTGTTTACCTAAATCTTATTCAAATCCACCAATTATCAAAATTCAAACTTTGCCTAATACTTATCCTATTAGGACTACAAACAAACACGATTCAATTGTTTTTATTTTCAAAATTTTCAGTACAAATACTATTGGTTATTTTTTTAGGAAGCTTAAAATTCTATCAAATTTCCATTATGGTTTGTTCATTGGTGGTCTTAGTTTAAACCTGTTAAACAGATCTTCCCTGAAGCAATACAGGAAGGTATCAATATTTTTGAAGACAAGTATGCTCCTCCCTCTCAAGATGAAGCATACCCCAGATTACTTCAATTTTGCTATATCTTTAGACTCTTATGGTGTTGCACTTGGGAATTTCAATACAGACCTAATTCATTCATTAGAATTCTTATAATTGCCAGAATCCAGATTTCAAATTGAATTTTGAGAAAATTTGGGCATGGACTAACCTTTGGAGGAGATCCATCTGGTTTGGAATTGGATGCTTGATCCATTCAAGTGCATCATTTAATGGTTTGTAGTTGATGACAAATCTGGGGACACCATGTTCTGAATGACTTCTGATATAATAATGCCATATACCACCAAATCGATTTGTTTAAAATTTTCTTTTAAGATTTTAACAAAGTTTTACGATCTTGTTACCAAACAAGTTGGTTCAACCTTCTTCGAAGAACTGATTATACCATTAAAACTATTGAGAGAGACTGTCGTTTCTTTAGATCTGTTGAAATAGTAAGACTACTTTCTTCTGAATCAATTAAATATTATCAAAAGCATTATAATTATTTGCATCTTGGCTTAACACATTCTACCCATCTGTATCTCTCCTTTCCTATAAATGGAGCTCAAAACTTCATTTGGAGATAGACTTTGAAAGTCGATAATCTCTATTATACCAATTCCCTTAAAAATTTCAATAAAAATTTTGTAAGTTACTTTTTCTTAGCATCTTTTATCTTCTTCAACCTTTTTTAAACTTTCAAACGATCTCTAATATATTGGTTGGAAACTAGTAACTATTTCTAATAGAACAAAGTTTTGGAACGACTTTTTGTATAATAATGCCACGTACCACCAAATCGATTTGTTCAAAATTTTCTTTTAAGATTTCAACAAAGTTTTATGATCTTGTTGAGAAGTGGTATTAGAGTTATAGCTTTGTTGTTAAGGGAGAGACAATGAGTATTCCTGTCTGTTTGATTTTTCTGAGGAAAAGCAAATGCTTCTGGTAGGGATCTACTTTTCTTATTTACTTTTCTTATTTGATTTCCCTATGTAAAAGTAGATGCTCCAAGTGAGAATCTACTTTTCCTATTTAATTTCCCTTATCTTTTCTTTTTACCTTTGTCCTTTTCTGCCAATGATTGGCTCTTAGTTTGATTGCTTTTTTCGAGTGGTCCATGGATGTAGTCAAAAGGGTTATGATTTGCAAATGGATCAAATAAGGAAGTAAAGCTGTCAGTTAATAGTTGTTTTTCCCTATTTGATTTCCTTGAGTAAAAGCATATGCTTTTGGTGGGAATCTATTTTTCTTGTTTGATTTCTCTACGTAAAAGCAAATGCTTCTAGTGGGGATCTACTTTCCTATGTGATTTCCCTAAATAAAAGTAGATGCTCTAAGTGAGAATCTACTTTTCCTGTTTAATTTCCCTTATTTTTTCTTTTTACTTTTGTCCTTTTCTGCCAATGATCACTTGTTAGTTTGTTTGCTTTCCTCGAGTGGTCCATAGATGTAGTCAAAAGGGCCATGATTTGCAAATGGATTAAAAGAGGAAGTAGAGTTATCGGTTAGAGTGAGTATTCCTGTTTATCAAACAACTGGAGTGAACCGAGCGTGAGCAATAGTGAGATAAGTATATATATAGAGAACCTTAGGATGTTCCTGACAACAAATCCCACGGTGAGGCAGTAAGACCATTGGTAAGCCTTAAGCATCATCCCTATGAATCTCACACCTGCTCCAACTATAGTTCTCATTCTATTTGTTGGTAAGTATGTCTACTTTCTTTCGACCCTCTATGCCTAGCCATGATTCTGAAGCTTCTTTCCCTGGAACCATAAATCGAGATGAAATTCTTATTAAAAACTTTGACAAATCTATTGAAAATTGGCAAATCCCCAAACTAGTTGAAAAACAAATTTACCAAACAAGTTGGTTCAACCTTCTTTGAAGAACTGACTATATCATTAAAACTGTTGAGAGGAACTATCATCTCTCTAGATTTATTGAAACGATAAGACTACTTTCTTTTGAATCAATCAAACATCATCAAATACATTACAATCATCTGCATCTTGGCATGGTTCAGGTAGGCATCAAACCTTTGTCCAGAGAAGGACTTGACACTTTTATTCTTGCTACACTTAGAGATTGTCATCCTTTAAATTTTAATGATTCTCTACTAAGCATTATAGAATCCAATATTTGTTCTAGACCAATTTATTTCAATTGCTATCTTGACTTTATTTTCTCTTTGCATTATAAAAATATCCTTAACGTCCTTACTTTACAAAACAAAATTCATAACAACAGATTTGCTAAAGGATCGATACCCCTCAGCTTGGTGTATCATATCCAATACAAAGTAATGAAATCATCGTTTCATGCCAAAACCCTACGCAAAGCCAACAGTAAAGGAGAAACCGTGTTATGGCAAACATATATGCGTATATCCAACTTACAAACTCCAAGGTATATAAAATGGCATGAAGTTGACTTGCCTGATGCCTAGAAAATAAAAAATGCTACAATACCCAAAACTCTGGTAACTACCAAAGTAAATAGGATCACTCAGCACAACGATAAGAGTGTTAGTGTTTCAATTGCAAGACACTCCATAAGTTCAAGATCTACATCCTTTAAGGATGAAAATCTTCATTCGAAAATAGCCAGTTACCTGCAAAGGAGTAACTCGGTTAGGCACCCACCTAGTCATACTAGAACAGGGAGCCATATTTTTAACCTTACTAGTGTTGATTTAGGAAGACAGATACCTAGAATGACCTATGTGGATACATCCCCTAGATCTCCTGAGTCATCAGAAGCATCGGCATCCCAAGTACAGTTTCCAAACGAATCTGAGGTAAATCCTGAGCTTAATGTCTTGGAAAAAACTTTTCAAAAGAATTTTAAAATAAATAAAGATGTTTTGAGAAAAGAATTTTATGGAAATTGGAAGAAAGGAAAAAGAGAATGGTTTTTTAAATAATTTCAAAACAAAAAAAGACTAGCCATCTAATAGGATTATTATGATTGGATGATTAGAAACCAAACACATATTCTTTTCTTTGATTGGTTTGATGAGACTGTAGCACAAACATGAGAATTGATGAACGGTTCTAAAATAGAATCAGTTCATCCCTCATCCTGTGAAATACAATTTAAATACAAAGGATCTCTATTGTTTTTGCTTTACCTTTTAAAATTAGAAAAGAACATAAAGATCCATCTTTTAAAGATTTTCAAAAACTCATTGAACAAAACAATTATACAAACAAGATTTTACAGACTATTAGAAATCAACCTTCAAATATTAAAATATTGAAACTATTACCTTAACTACTTTTATCATTCAAAAAGAACCCAAAAAGATTTCAGATCCAATATTTAAACTTTTTCAAATCTTTGAAAATGTTTCTAATGAATTTCACTAAGCATTATTGCAAAGATGGCAGACTCTTTAGGATAAACCTTCAACAAGCAAAGACGTACATGTCCTCCAAGAAACAGACATGCCCTTAAGGTATTCATCTGATAACGAATCTTTTAGATTACATAAAGTCAAGATAGAGCCAATAAGGGCTTCTACTCACATGTTTAACCTAAGACCATATGCTTCTGATCTTGCTTTTGAAGAAAAACCATCTTTCTTACAAACCAAATATAGTTCCAATTCAATTTATAAATGGAATATTGATGGATTTTCGGAATATCAAATTCTGTAAACATTTACCGAACTCATAGTTAAACATTTGATCCTATGATTACTGAGATCTTAGTAGTAGGATTTTTAGGACAGCTCAAAGGATGATGGGATAATATACTCACCTACGAAGATCAAATGAAAATCTTCCACAAAATTAAAAGGGATTTGCATCAATAACCAATTTATGATGATTAGCAACGAACTATTCCTGATGCTGTAACAACCCTTATTTTTTCCATTACCAAATATGTTCTTGGTGATCCTTCTTATCTCAAGGATAAAAATACTGAACTACTTTCAAATCTCAAATGTAAATATTGCATAATTTTAAATGGTATAAAGATACTTTCTTAACCCATGTTATACAGTGAAAAGATGCCAACCAACCATTTTGGAAGGAGAAATTTCTTGTCGGTCTTCCTTGACTGCTCAAAGATAAGGTAAGGACTAAACTCCAAGATCAACACAATGGACCAATTCATCTAAAAGGATATCCCATTAGATTTGGCCCAATTTACCATATATCTCACCACACTTCGGTAATGCGAGTCTTACCTACATTCGAGGCCTACGGGGTGTTCATCCATGTACGGGGTGTTTATCCACATGGCCAAGAGCTGACCAATGGTCTTACTGCTGACCTCAAGACTTATTGTTAGGACCACTCTAAGTTACACATGATAGTCACACTTAACTCCTAACATGTGGCATTCACACTTAAACTCTCAACTTACCCATTTGCTCTCGATCGAGACTTGAACCCTGGTGGCATGTGTGGTAGTATGGCTCTGATACCAATTCATCTAAAAGGATATCTCATTAGATTTGACCTTACAATTCATCTTCTTCCTTAGAGGAAGTCCACGAATACTTGATTCCCCAATGAAAACAATATTCGTCAAACTAGTCAAAGAAAAGAATATGTGTTTGGTTTCTAGTCATCCAGTCATAACAATCCTGCTAAATGGTTAGTCTTTTTTAGTTTTGAGTTTGTTTTAAAAAGCATTCTCTTTTTTCTTTGTTCTAATTTCCACAAAATTCTTTTCTCAAAACATCTTTATTTATTCATAGGATATGGGATGAACTAATTCTATTTTAGAACCATTCATCAATTCCCATGTTTATGTTGCAGTTTAAGGTTGCAATTTATTTTCTTCCATAAAGGAAGTCCAAGGATACCTGATTCCCCATTGAAAACAATATTTGTCAAACCAGTCAAAGAAAGGAATATGTGTTCGGTTTCTAGTTATCCAGTCATAATAATCTTGTTGGATGACTAGTCTTTTTTCGTTTTGAAATTATTTTAAAAACCATTCTCTTTTTTCTACAAAATAACTAGACCCAAATAATCTAAGAAATTTGCTAAAAATTACCTAAACTTGCCAAAACCAACTAGTCAAAATCATAAAATCACCTGTTATCAATATGGAAAACTATGCCACATATCTAGGTATTGCAAACTAAACACCAAACTCTAGACACTAAGCCTTACTAAAGATGTCCAAAACCAAGTCCAAAATTTATTAAATGACAGTACTTTTGAAAATGAATCTAAGTTCTCCCAAGAGGATGAAGTTGGACTCAAACTTGAAGACTTCACCAACCCATCCTCTGAAACTTCATCTGATGAAAAGCAAATTGATGTGCTAACACACGACCAGGAACAAATCTTTGAAATCTTAAACTCCATGGGTAATGATCAAGTTAAATCCCAATTTCTTGAAAAATTTTTGCAAAGACCATCTACCTCAAAACCCAATGAGCTTCTCCAACAAACACAAACACTTTATGATCTCAAAAATATCCTTAACTGTTTTGAACAGAACCAATTCGAACTGATCACTATTTTAGATTTGAAATTTGAATTTAATCAGCTAAAGATAGAAATTAGCCAAATCAAACTGCAATAATCCAAAGACCACCAAACACTAACATCCCTACTAGATCAAGTACACCAACATTCACTAAACCCCAAAATACTAACAAAACTGCTAAACTTAAAATACCTTTAGAACCCAATAATAAATTCTTATTCCTCTTGACTGTGGTCATAATACAAAAATGATTAATTAAACTCAAAACATCTTTATTTATTTTAAAATTTATTTAAAAATTGTTTTCCAAGATATTAAGCTTACGATTTACCTTAAACTTGTATGAAAACTGTAGTTCGGATGCCGATGCTTCTAGTAATTTAGGAGATCCAGGGGATGTATCCACATCAGTCGTTTGGGGTACCTGTCTTCTTAGATCAACATCGGCAAGGTTAAAAATATGGCTTCCTGTTCGGCCTCGTCCCCACAAAATATTTCGAGAAAACAACGGAGGGACTCATTTACTTGAATTCATTAATTTTATATTTTTTTTAAATTTTTTTCATTAAGCATTAGTTTTTTCTTTTATATATACATAGTTTTTTCTTTTATATATACATAAGAAAGTGGTCAAAACATTAGAGATTACATTTATCTTACACGTCTTTTGAAAAGTTGACATTTTTTGGGCATATATCTCCATATCTTCACCCTTAAACTAAAATTTTAGAGCTCTGTTTCCTCGGAAAAATTGAATTTCTTTAATGTTAATGTAATCAATTTGTTAATTTTCCGTACATACTAACATTAGGACGGTATCATAAGGAAACTATTAATTATATTGCTTAAAAATATTTGCTGCATGCCAAACATTTATCTGTCTGGAAGTAATTTTTCATCAATTCATACTAATCAATTTTGTTATTAATGTGGTACTTCTTTAGATGCCTTCATCAGTGACTAGTAGGCGTGTGTACTTTCTTAAACGTGCCAGAAATAAAATGCCAAACATTTACAAAACTATGGTTTTTTTTTTTTTTTTTTAAAGCTGATCAATCGCAATGTTGAAGAACAAACAAGTAAGAGTGAATTTAGCGCACATGACTTCGTGTACTTAGTATGGTTTGCTGGTGATTTTTTTGTCTGCCGAAGGAAAAAGAATTTCATTTTTAATCAACTCTTAAAAAAAAAACAGTCTGAAAATATCAGCTTTTAATTTCCTAATTGTTATCATCCTTTTATAGTAAAACATTGTCCCTGCATCAAAAAAAAAAAAAAAAAAACAAAAAGAAAAAAAAAAAGAGAAAATATCATTTATTCCTAGTTTGCTTCGGATTTCTACTTTCACAAATCTAAATACATTCTCAATATTTTAAAAATAAGGATTTAAATTTTTAATAACCATTATCCTCCAATATTTTAGATAATCAATCTAGATGCTTGGTTTAAACCATCAAAATTATATTTTGTTTTCTTTGATGAAAATAGAGCATGGAACGTAGGGCTAATCCACTACCAAGTCCCTCTTTTACGCCATCTGGGCCATTATACATGTAGGGGCTAAAAGAAAGGTAGAAAGACCCGAGAAAATAAATTATAACGTGATTATAATATTAATTATTATGGAGGATATTGGGATTTCAATATTTTTTAATAAATTTTGAATAATTTTTTATTTAAATTATAAAAAATATAGTTAAAAAATTTATATTTTAATAATATTTAAATTAATTTATAAGTATAAGAATTTGAAATTTTATATTAAAAATATTTTTTTTATTTTTTTATAAATGTTAAGTAATTTAATATTTAAATTATATAAATCATATGAAAAAATATTAATATTGAATAATAGTTAAAATAAAAAATAAATTATTTAAATTAATTATTTTTTATTCAAATAGAATCTATCTTAATTTTTAGTAAATTTAAAATAATTTTTTATTTAAATTATAAAAATTATAATAAAAAATTATTAATTTAAATAATATTTTATTTAATTTAAATTATTATTAAAATTTAAAATTTTACATTCAAAAATATTATTTTTTATTTTTAATAAGTATTAATTAATTTATTATTTAAATTTTATAAATAATATAAAAAAATTACTTTTAATTAATAATTATAATAAAAATATAATTATTTAAATTAATTATTTTTATTTAAATATAATTTATTTTAGTTTTTAAGAAATTTAAAATATATTTTTTACTCAAATAATAAAAATTATAATAAAATATTTTAAATTTAAATAATATTTAAATTAATTTATTTAATTATAAAAATTTAAATTTTATATTAAAAAAAATATCATAAATGCTTCATTCTTCTCTTACGTTAAATATTAATATCTTTTCTAGTAATCATACTTATATTTGTCTTTTTTAAGGAATATTTATAATTAAAATACTCTAATTTAAATTTTATATTAATTCATATTTTTCATTTTAAAATTTGATAAAAAAAGACAAAATAAGATTTATCTTAATTTTTAATAAATTTAAAATAATTTTTTGTTAAAATAATAAAATTATATTAAAAAATTAATAATTTAAATAATATTTAATTTGATTCAAATAATTATTAAATTTTAAAATTTTACATTCAAGAGTATTATTTTTTTTATTTTTAATAAATATTAATTAATTTATTATTTAAATTATATAAATAATATAAAAAATTTAAATTTAAATAATAATTAAAATATAAAATATAATTATTTAAATTAATTATTTTTATTTAAATATAATTAATTTTATTTTTAATGAATTTGAAGTAATTTTTTTATTCAAATTATGAAAATTATAATAAAATATTTTAAATTTAAATAATATTTAAATTAATTTATTTAATTATAAAAATTTAAAATTTTATATTAAAAATATTATAAATATTATATTTTTTTATTATATTAAATATTAATATTTTTTCCAACTGTGATACTCATATTTTTTTTCTTTTAAAGAATATTTAAGTTTAAAATATTCTAATTTAAATCTTATATTAATTTATGTTTTTTATTTTAAAATTTAAATATATATATATATATAATTAATAGTTATCAATTAAATAAAACAAAAATGTTGAAAAAAATGTAAATTATTCTTTTTTTTAATAAAGTTTATAATGCTTCAAAATTCATGATTTTAACAATTTTTAATTGCCCAAAAAAAAAAATCACACATATAAATTCGTTTACTTGGCTTTAATTTTCAATGGCAACACAGTTATTAAAAAAGTCGGGGCAATAATTTATCGAAACCCAAAATTTTACTCCAAAACAGTTTTTTTTTTTTTTAATTGTTTGTTTTTGCTGTTTAAGTGATCCTTTTTGTTCTTCAAGTTGAAGAAGTTGGCTGTTAGGAGTTTGGTAAAGTTTTTAAAGGTTTACTGCTTGTTGTCACACCTTCTTGCAGTAACAGATGAAAAAGAGTAGCTTTGATCTACTTTTTAAATCTAACAATAGCTAAAAACTAGCATACGACCAAAATACACTTAACAATCATACCATATTTACTTAGATATCTCTCACTAGAAGGAATTTTATAATTTTACCAATTATCAAAATCTTCCTATCTATTATCATACAATTAGAATTTCATCCATTAACTAAATCCTTTCAAGTAGATAAATTCATGTAAAGATAAAACTTGTTTTTTTTCCTTTGCTAATTCTAGGGGTGCACTAAATTAAAGGGAGAAAAAAAAAAGAAAAAGAAAAAACAACCTTATTCTTATAAATCTCTTTTTTTTTTTTTTCTCAAAGATAAACATATCATCCCATTTGAAACATAAACAGAACGTCCTAATCAATTGTTTTAAAATTTAATAGCAACAGACAATATTAGCCTCATCCTATAATTTTATTTTACTTATAAGTAAGAATAATTAGTAACGGCAACCATTAACAAGTAAATCAAACGGATCCTTCAGGGGTGCTTGCTCTTGCTATTCAAGGAGTGTTATTGCCGCTGAGTTTGGAAAATTCATAAAAAGTTTTAAAGCTTGTTGTTTATTGATAGACCTCTCCAAAGTAGCTAATGAAAAAGTAACACTAGCGGCTAACTTGTATATGATCAAAATGCTTTTAATAATAATATCTTATTTACTTAAATATCTCGTTTAAAATTCCATCAATCACCTTCTATCACTTATCATAAAATTACAATTCTATCGATTATCTAAATCCTTCCAAGTAGACAAAGTCCATGCAAGGATAATTTTTTTTTTTTTTTTTTTTTAGCGTGCAAATTATAGTGCTCTAATTCAAAGGAATGTCCTAAATATTTGTATTAATATGGAACAATAACAAGAAATGTCAACTTAATCAAATAATATAATTTTCTTTTATTCATAAGCAATAATAATTAATAATAACAATCAACAGTAAGCTATCGCAATTAGTGACAACAATCAGTTGGATAGCTGCTCACCATTGGATCTCGCCAATGCAGCCTCCCATAGATTTTGTTACCAGATATCTTTCTTTATTTCTTTCTTTCTTCTTCTTTTTTTTTTTTTTTTAATTAATTGTTTAAAATATGTGCAGTTAATGCTCTTGGAAAATCCAGGACTTGTTGACATTTTCCTGTTTCAAATATATTTTCTTGATTGCTTTAATGAAAATATAGCATGGAACGTAGGGCTAACCCCACTACTCCATGTCCCCTTTTTTTTTTAACCCCATCTAGGCCATTATAAATGTAGGAGCTAAAGAAAGGTGAAAAAGGTGGCCTAGAAAATAAATTGTAACATGATTATGCAGGAGGCTATCCGGATGTCAATAACCTAGCAACGTTGGCAAAGATTTCACAAAGACCCTTCAAGTTTTGATTGCTATTTTTCAGCCCTGGCGATGATGGGTTTCCCCGTAAAGCAGCGTTGCAGTCGTCGGCAGCGCGAGCCGCTTCGCTTGCCAAATCAGGCAGTTCATAGAAGTCCTCGGAGTTGACATCATTGGCTGCAACCTCTATTGCTTGAACGGCCTTTGCATAGTCGTCTCTGCATCTCGCGAGCTGCTTTCCTAGGCGGGATGCGTTCTTCAGCAGCTCGTCTATGTGACTTTGGGTGCTGGTGGCGCTATTGTAAGCCAACCGCACCGAAATATCGGCCAGCTGTTCCATGCTGCTTGCAGCATTGGTAGCTGGATCTGAATCAAGAGCCTCGACACAGAAGGCGTAGCTCGAAGCACTCTTGCAGACTCTGTGTACCAGCTGGGCTGATTTGCTGGAAGCTGCAGCAGCAGCAGCAGCGGCGGCATAGATGGTGGTGACGCAGATCAAGCAAGAGAGCAGGTGACAAAGAGCGGTGCAGCTGGTCATTTCTCCTGTTAATAAACCGAATTAATTGGCCGGGAAGGACTAATTTTTTTCAATCACCCGAATGGTTCATTCATCCACACTTATATATGCCTGTAATGCCTGCGCGTCTTTAAACTCATTCCTCAAGATCTTGGATGCGTAATTAGCGTTCCTATTAATAACTCAATTATTGCATATCTTATCGAGTGTGTACACACGAAAGGTGAATCACTGGCATAAAATTCTAAATCTCCAACAATTTAAATAAATACCATTTTCTTTTACCACACGCAACAAATTGGTCAAACCTTAGAGACTGCACATATCTGCCATATTAGCTGTCATATTTAATTTCTTTTAATAATAATAACAATAATTTTACTCTTTCAAATAAATTAATCCAACACCGCATGCATCAATAAGATCATATTACAATAAATGCATTCACGAGAACAAGATGTAATTTTTTTTTTTTTTTTGTCTTTGGTCACATAAATTTATAAGATGCCTTCGAAAATTTCAAATCTAAAGCATTTTTAACAATTTGATTCACTAATCAAGAGCCTTTCTTCTTCTTCTTCTTCTTCTTCTTCTTCTTCTTTTAGTGGAACGCTAATTAATGATCTTTGAAATTGTTAAACATTATTTAGAAGACTCTATTACATGATCTTGAATTTTTTTACGAGACATGAGTTTAAAAGAATAAAATTGTAATTGTTAGTTATACAAAAATAAAATTACAAATGTGTCTTCTTATGTACTCGCATCACTTCTGTTTTCCGAAAAATTGGGGTCAACCTAACATTTTTCTTAATTTAAATAGACACGGTTAATGGCCTTTGAGAAGTTCCCCGACTAGTTGACATTTAATAGCATATATTCTCATATTTTCACGCTTTAACTACAATTTGATGGCCCTGTTTCCTTGGAAAATTTTAATTCTTGTAATATTAGTGTAGTCAATTTGTTAATTTTTTACCCGCTAAAATTAGGGTGGTATAATAAGGAAACTAATAATAATTATATTTATATTCCTTAAATAGCTTTGCTCCCATCTGAGTAATTTCGTATCAATTAACAAATCAATTTTGTTATTAATGTCGTATTACTTTGGATGCCTTCAGTGAGCGATTATTAACTGCGTATATTATCTGACTTGTCGGGGAAAAAGCAAAATGCCACGCATATATAAAAATTAGTAAATTGTTGAAAAGAGTGCAGTGATGAACCCATATAGAGTCCTAACAAGAAGTCAAAAGGGAATTATAAGAGGGAAAAAAAAAAAAAAAGAAAAGGAGACTTGCGAATCCCTATATTTGGAAATTTCCTCTACCAGTATCATTCATGTCCTTGCCAGATAATGCCCTAAGATATAATTATATACTTGCCTTATAATACCAGCCATAATATGGTATTATTTACTGCACAAAATATTTTCTTTTCATTGTTATATTCTAAATCTAAATCTTCAAATTCTTTTGTTTGGTACCTCCACTGTTACGGTAAAAAATTTAGCTGAATTTTACTACTTTAAAAATGACTTAGTATAATATAATTAGTAATTTTTATTAAAACACAAATACAAACCAAAAATGTGCAATAACTAGAACTAATATTATTTAACAATAAAAGTAAATTTAATTAATTTTACTGTTTTAATTGAAATTCAATTAATTAAAATTAATATTTAATATTAAATATATAAAAAATTTTAATAATATGATTTATTTAAAAAATATATAAAAAAATTATTTTCTTAATTTTTATAAATTTTTTTATATTAATCAAATTAAAAAATTTATAATTAATTTATTGATTTATTATTCAATTGACTTATTTATTAGTTTGATTACTATTTTTCAAAATTAATAGTTTTTCAAATGAATCAAATCATATCACAATCTAATTCTTAATTTTATTGATTTAACTAATCAATATTATTTAATTTTCAAAACCTTGCTTTGAAGTTTGCATGGAGATAGATTTTATTGATATAATTTTCCTTTGCTTTTTTAAAATCATAATGTTTTCTTTTTCGTATTAGTAAGGTGTGAGTGTTGGTACAATTTTTACTCCGTCGTAGATAGAGGTGGACCCAAGTGGGAGCGATAGGGCCAATTGCCTCCCGGACTTCTTTAGATATTAATTATCAAAGAATACAATATTAGGCTTTATCCTTACGACTAAAGTCTCAAGTTCAAGATTTGATGGATGGCCGAGCTTGGCTTTCCTTATGATTTTTTTTTTTGTTTTTTTGCCCTCTCTTCATTGTAATTGTTTCGTACCCTCTTGATCTATTTGTAAAGAGCTCACTTGGTTTTCACTATAATTTTTTTCCCCCTCTCAATTTTCTCGTAAAAAGCCCGTAGAATTTCCTTGTAAGTTTTTGCTCTCTGTTAATAAATGTTCTATTTTTTCAGCCAAAAAAAAAAAAAAAACAGAAGTACAAACACTAATAGAAGAGAATAACATCTGATTGATGCAACCACGCTTCACCAACAACAAAGCTAAGCAAGGTCTAGCACAAGCAGGAGATAAGGCACAGCAGAATAACAGCACCAGCAACATCAAACCACAGTGTCAAAGTCAAACATAGATATCTAAAGCCAATCTGATGGCATTTGAGTGCCAAAGCACCACATTGTTGGAAGAGTTAGTGTTATTGGATTGCTCAAATTTTTTCTTATAGAACTCCATTTTCAGTTATAATAATTATGAAGAGATATTAAAGAAAAACTGTAGTTATAGAAATAATATGTATTTTTGTGTTTAAATTTAAATTAATTTAAAATTTAAAAATTAAAATTAAAATTATAAAAATTATCATTATAACAATTAAAAAATTTAAATTTGTATCTAAATTTTAAAAGTAACATTACCTCTATATAATGAGTTGTAATGATCAATAAAATTAAAAGAGAGAAATTTGTTTAAACTTCATCTCCCTTCTTGCAATTTTTCAACAAACTCTTTTACTCCATTATCTTTTAGATAATATTAATTATCAACAATTTTTGTAATATTATTAACAATTATATATTATACTTATTATTTACATATAAAATTGCTAACAATTATATACTCTTTGCGTCTATTCTTCAAAATGTAGGAAAAAGAAACTAAAAACCTTACTTGATCAAAACCAATAATGCAATATTCCTTTGTTCATCTAAACTAATAAAGTTATATCAAAGTAATGTTGCATTCTAGTGACTTGCAATTTGTGAAAGAAAGAAGAAAGTAACTTAACACTTAAGTGAGAAATGTAAAACAAATAGTGTCTTTCACCAAACCAAAATAAAACCAACAAATAAGTGAAACCAGCAAATTGTTTCCATAATTTTCAACTTTTGTTTTTCTTGGGTAATTACAATTTGTAGAGGCAACAAAATTCTTTTTTATCAATAGGAAAACTATTTTTTACAAACATTGCATCCTATTTGGAGTAGTTGAAAACCCTTTATTTTGAGTTCAAGGAAGAGAAAAAAATAATGAACTTAACCTTAAATACCCTCTATGTCTTTAAGAGAAAAAAAATAAAAAAGTCAAACACTTGTCAAAGATAATCTACAAATAAAACAAGTTGGCAAATAGGAGAGAAAAGTTGGTAATTCAAGTAGAAACCACAATAGTAGTTACAAGTAGACCAAAAAGTCTAAAATGCATAATCTACAATTGAGGATCAAAGAACTAAAGGTTAGCTATTTATGGCCACTAATTATCTTAATAACAAGCCAATCGACACATAACTAATGGATAATGATTGCACCAACCATATATCACCTAACCTACAGCTATTTAAGAAACTTGATAGTTCCTTTAAATCCATTTTTAGACTAGGCAATGGACAAAACATTCAAGTGGAAGGTAGATGTACAACTGCAATCAAAACAAAGATAGGTAGGAAACTCATAACCAAAGTCCTCTATATACTTATAGTAAACCAAAATTTGCTTTCTATTGATTAATTGTTTAAAAGGAATTGCTTTTTAAATTTTAAAAATATGGCATATGTCATATACTACTCCTTTAGTATTGAATTAATCATTATTCTTATAATAATAAAAAAAAGGTTCCCACAAGTATACAAACACATGCTTTACCTGTTACTATTGAAGAATTTGATGTATAATATTAAAGATTGGGTCATTTTCACTTTCTTGATATAAAAAGGCTGCAAAAAAAAAAAGGGCTTGTATATGATTTGCCTAAGTTAGTAGAAAGAAAACCTATGTTCAAGGCTTGCTAGTTAAGGAAGACTTAAAATTGGAGAACTAAGGAAAGAATTAAAATTATTAATTTAGACCGTTATGGATTAATGAGCATTGCTTCTCTTAATGGCAACAAATGCTTTTTTAAATTTATAAATGACTTCTCCTTATTTGCTTAAATTTATTTTCTAAAGCCTAAAACTATTGTCCTTAATGTTTTTCTTAAATTTAAAACCTAGATTAACAATCAATCAAGCTTAAAGATTAACATCATCAAATGTGACAATGACATAGAATATATATCACAAACTTTTAAGAAGATATGTTCGAATTTTGGAATTGAGTAACAACTCACTATTCCTCATTCCCCTCAACATAATAAGGTTAGTGAGAGAAAGAACAAGACTCTACTTGAATGGCTAAATGCTTGTTATACTAAATGTCAATGCCTAAGAAATTTTGGGCTAAAGTTGTAGTAACTACAACTTAACTATTGAATATGATTCTAACAAAAGTCTTGACCAATTAAACACCATATGAAGCTTGGTTTCAATTCAAGCCCTATGTTAGTCATTTTAAAGTATTTAGTTACTTATGTTTTGCATATGTTCCTAAACAAAAGAAGGATAAGTAAGATTAAAAATCATATATAGTTATGTTTATTAGTTACACAAGCACACCTTATAATCACAAAATTTATGTTAAAATGAAAAAAGTTTTTGTTGGTGGAAACCATAAATTTAGTAAGGGAGACTAATGGAATTCAGACAAGTCAGAGGTCAAAATCTAAGAGATTTAGTTTGAGTTACCCTTTCAATAACAATAATCAAAATCTAACTCTTTTGAAGATAAAGATATAAATCACACACCAGTTAGAGGTGTAAGAGACCTTGTTAACATTTATGAAAGATTTTATGAATCAAATCTTAAACCCTTAAGTTATAAAAAAGCATCCAAAAGCTCTTTATGAAAAGTTGTTATGTAAGAGCAATTTGCTTCCATGAAGAAGAATGGAACATGGATTCTTATCCCTAAACCAAAAAGTAGAAGATCTATTGGTGTCAAATGGATCTATAGAATTGAGTTTAATGCAAATAGATCATTAAACAAAGTGAAGGCCATGTTAGTAGCTAAGAGCTATTCTTAAGAGTATAAGATTGATCACATAAAAACCTAAGCTCCAATAGTTAGAATGGATACAATTAAATTGTTTCTTGCAATTGTAGTTTCAAAAGACTAGTTTGTGCATCAATTAGATGTCAAGTCAACATTCTTAAATAGAGTGCTACAAGAGGAATTGTATATTCATCAATCTAAGGGCTTTGTCAATGAAGGAAAAGAGGAAAAAAGGTTTACTTACCTAAAAAAGCTTTATATGACCTTCAACGAGCACTTAGGGCTTGGTATAACAGGATTTATGATTACCTATTAAAGTTTGGTTTCAACAAGAGCTCAATTAAGGCTACTTTTTGTGTTAAAGCTTAAAACACACACATTTTGTTCATCTCTTTATATGTTGATGACTTAATGGTCATTGAAAACAATTCAAAGCTTGTTAATGAATTTAAATCAAAGATGAGAAGTTGGTTTGACATGATTTACTTAAGGAAAATGCATTACTTCCTTAGCATGGAAGAACATCAATACAACCAAGGAATCTTTATGAATCAAGCAAAATATGCAAAGAAAGTGCTAAAAAAGTTTCAAATGCATGGATGTAGTAGCTCTATGATGCCTTTAACTTTAGGAGAAAAACTATAAAAAGTGGATAAAGTTGTAAAAATAAATTTTTCAAGATATAAAAGCCTTATTGGTTGTCTTTTATACTTATTAGCTACTAAACCTGACATTATGCATTTAGTGAGCTTGTTATCAAGATACATGCATTATCCTAGTGAAAATCACTTCAAAACATGTAAGAGAGTATTGAGATATATTAAAGATTCAATAGATCTAAGTGTTATGTTTAAGAAAAACCAAGGAATAGAGTTGACTAGATTTATTGATAATGAATAAGTTGGGTCACTTGATGATATGAAAAGCACAATAGGTTATGCCTTTACTATGGGCTTAGGCTTCTTTTGTTGGAGTTTTAGGAAGCAACCCATTATTGTATAGTCCACAACTGAGGCTAAATGTATTACAACAACCTTAGTAGCGAATCAAGCAATTTGGATTAAGAAGACACATATTAATCTGAAGTTAAACCATACTTAACTTACTAAGATCAAGTGTGACAACTAAGCTATAATTGCAATATCAAGGAATTCGATTTTGCATGGCATAACTAACCATTTTAAGGCTAAACTCCATTTCATCAAAGAGGCATAAGAAAATTATGCAATTGCTTTAGTCTATTGCATAACAAAAGAGTAAAGTGCAAATATACTAACCAAATGCTTGTACAAACCAAGGTTTAAAGAATTAAGAAGAGCACTTGAAATGCAAAACTACAACATCAAAGAGTAAAGGGAAGATCCATGATGCTTCATTTTTGCTCCTTTAAGTTTGTTGATTGCCTTTTGCAAAAAACCTCCCTCTAAAGTCTTTAAATTGTTGTTAAAGGTATTTATAAGTTGATGCAACTTGTTGAAGAAGCAACCAAGGCAAATTAGTTTTATTAATTATATAATTTGGATTGAAATATTTTGAGTTGAAAAGTTGTAACTTGTTGATTAAATTTTTATAATTTCTTAATCAATAAATTAACTTTAATTCAAATTTAAAAGTTAGTATTCAAATTTAGAAAATGTACAAAACTTCTCATATAAAAGAGGCGTTGATGAATGAAAAATTAGATTTGCAACTTCTCTCAAATAGCACTACCAATTTTTGCTTTGTTTCTTTCATTTTTTATATACATTTTTCTAGTTCTATGAACTTAAGCACTACTGAATTTGTTAGCTTCACCTTGCTGGCTTGTACAATCATCAACAAGGCAGCTTTCCATTAGTATAATTACCAACAATTCCCAAATACTTGAAGGGAAGGCATCTAGATTACACCTAAGGGATAGAGCCATTGAGGAAAGCTAATTAACATGAGTACTCAAACCCACCGAAGAGTTTTTGTGGAAGTTGACTTTTAACCCATACACTAGCTAAAAGCATTTGAGGATCCTCTTCAGGTTAGAGAAAAAGAATTCCTTAGCTTTACAAAAGACTATCGTATCATCCACAAATTGGAGATAGGAAAGAATGATGTTTGAGTCACCAACTTGAATACCTTGACGTAGATTCTTTTCAACGTCTTTATTAAGGAAACAGGACAAGCCCTCTACAACAATTATAAATAGAAAAGGAGAAAGGGGATTACCTTGTTAAAGCCCCTTTTGAAGTTGGATTTCACTCGTAAGAGATCCATTGGTGAGAACAGAGACTCAAGCATAAGTAACATACTCTTTTATCTATAGCCCCATGAGTTGCAAACCATCATCAAGGTAAACTCAGGATACAAAGTTGAATGCCTTGTGGAAGTCCAACTTAACAATAATCCCAGCAAGCTTGGCTTTCTTTAAATAATGAATCAATTTCAAAACAATTAGGACTCCATCTAGGATTTGCTTACCCTGAACAAAAGTTGTTTGATTATCATTAGCAACTTCGGCCACAACTGTTTTGAGCGTGTTAGCAAGAATCTTAGCAATAATCTCATAGAGACTGCCAGTGAAGCGAATGGGATGAAAATCAAAAAGAGAGGAAGCCCCATTGACTTTGGCAACTAGAGTAGCGATAGAGGAGTTAATTCCATTGGAGAGGGAACGCTTTTAATAGAAGTAAGAGATCGTATTAACAATATTTTCTCCAAGAATGCTCCACGTGGTTTTAATAAATGTAAAATTAAGCTCGTTCGAGCCTGGAGCCTTTCCACCTTCACGATCCCATACCGCAGCTTTAATTTCCTCAATGGCAAAATGGACTCCTAAGAAGGTTGTAGAACTGGCAGAAAGCTTCTTAAAATCCAAAATCACCGAAAGATCCTTGGCCTGGCTGACTTGGAGTAAAGATGTCGATAATATCTACGTACTTCATAGCGAATAGTCATTGGGTCAGTAATAATCCTACCATAAACGCTAATAGAGCCCCGGCAATTTTTCCTAGACCTGTTGGTTGCAGCACTAAGATGAAAGAATGGATATCAATTGAACAGACCAAACCATAACATGAACCAACAATTAAAAGTGTCAAAATTTGACCTAACTCAATCGCTCAACCTAAATTTGTCTGAAAATTTTGATTTGAATTAGATTTGAAAGTGACTTGGCCCAAAAATGATCTGAAAATTTAAGGTCAAACCCAATTCAACCAAAGCAACTTAACTTTTTTTTTTTTCTTAAAAGAAAAATAAAATAACATAAAAGATTATAATTTTTTTTTTTTTTTTGTTTATATGGACTTAGAAACCTGTACCTAAAATTAAGATTATAATATTTGAAATTTTGTTTTACAAATTCATTGAATTTCACCAAAAAAAAAAAGGACTCAAATGTAAAGAAAAATAAAGGTATAAAACTCATTTGATAAAGCAAAAGGTATTAGAGACTACATTGAAAAAATTCATAGAAACTTAGAATTGATGCATAACTTATCTCATTCAAAATCATTTTCTTTTCATTTGGTTTTTTTTCTCTAAATAGAACGTAAGGTCATACTATAAATAGTCATTTGTCGAACCTATTAGTATGGATGTTATTTATGTTAATAGTTGAGAATTAATTTTTCTCAACACTCTTACAAATTAAAGGAGAAACGAATAGAAGTTTCTTTTCCTAAAAAATCAAATTTTGATTTGAAGACTAGAGATATAGGCAACCACCCACATAAAGTTAGCTTAGATGCGGTTATGGATGAAATCGATCAAATTCATTTAATAAATTGATCTTAAAAATTCTAAAGCTGATTAAAATTTTTGAAAGGAAAATTTTATTTTTAGTGTTGTTTTTTTTCCTTCACTCTATTAAATTTAAAGGAATCTAATTGTCAAAAACCACTTTAAGTGTTTAAAATAAAATTAAGGATCAAAACGTGAACTTCAAATTTGGAGGGACTAAGTCAAGAATCAAAGCCAAGTTCAAAGACCAAATGCATGTTTTGGCCATTTTTTATTCACGAAACTCCCAAATTCGGGTATGGTTTACCGAGAAACAACTACATTGCATTGGTTCTGTATCCTATCCACACACATCAGTGTTCAATACTCTCTGTTAAAAACCATGGCCCTACAATATCTGCAGCATAATTGGATACAATGGAAATATCATGCTGAGTTGCGGCCTCTCACACTTGACGAAGACACCAAGAGTGCGGCACATGTGTATCGAGACATAGGTTGACGCATGTATTGCCATCAAAAATGGGTTGAGATAAGGCCTTATCACCATCTCATATTGCCTGCCAGCAGGACTACTTGCAAAGAAAAAATTCCCTTCCTGCAACTCAAAATAAAAAATGAACTGAGATTTGGAATAATAATGAAAGAAGAACGTTGCTATTGCTCGAAAAAAAGAAAAAAAAAAACAGAGAGAGAGAGAGAGAGAAGAATGAGTGTCGCGGGAGTACCGTATTTGCGATAACTACTGTTCTACTTTCAATCCCTGGAGAAAAGGAATGAGTCAGCTGTTCCAGTTCACCGTGACTCGACTTACAGAGCCCCAACCGTGTTTTGCTTATGGAGATATGAAGTGCATCGTCAGCGTCTGGAGAATTTCAATGTTAATCAATTACCCATTTGAATGTTTTCGCCTTAAATTTAGGGGCAAACATGCTTAGGGATAATGAATAACAAGAGAGATCATCATAGCATATATGCAATGCAACATGAAGGATCATATAAAGGGCATTGATGATCAAAACATTTCAATTCATAAATGCACATGAGCCAATAATCAGTTGGATAACTAAATTACCTGCAGATCTGGGAATGCCTAGAATGTTAAGTGCATTACGGAGCTCAGTACTACTCACTCCAGCATAACATTCGTCTCCTGAGGCATATGCATAGCTAGGCTCCCTATTCCAACCAGTGCCTGAGAAATCAATTCACATTTTACAGTCAGAAACCTAAAAAATTCCTAGTAGATGATACCTGAATGCGGCAAGTAGTTACATTCATATTTAGCTGTAAAAATGGCGGATGACAATTCCAACTTGGGTTTTGAACAATGGTTATTACAGATGTTATTCATTTGTAAGTTCCAACATAAACAATTCGGAATACTGTGCAGATTTTTGGGGTGATATCAAACACAAAGAAGGCTTTGGGTTCAATTACCTACCAAATAAGATCAAACCAAATTCACTTTGAGCAGGAATGGTATGTAATTGGTAGTATATGCCGTTGAGATCCACAACTTTGGACCCAAATATGGTGCAGCAAAACGTCCTTGGCTTAAAAAGTGAAGAATCAACATGAAGCACAGCTCCAGCTCCATCATTCTCCATGTCAACCTGAATTGATAAGCCCTTTTTTGAAAAACTTACAGCAGCTTGGGGATTAATCATCCTGAGAGGTTCTATGACATCCTTCAAGAGACGATCATCTGCTAGCCTCCCTGCTATCATTCTAATTACACGTTCCTTGATGGAGAACAACAGATTGCCTCTCACCCGAATGTTTGCTCCTCTTAATTCGCAGTTCAGCAAGGTATCAGGATTAGTCTTATATATCCAGACCGCTCGTGACAGATGTGCTGCATGTATTAATGGGTTTGTGTGATAGAGACCGTAAGTTTCTTCAGTTCTCCCTTGTGGTCCATCACCTTTTAGCCTATATTGGCCATGCTGCAAAAAGATAGGCAACAGTCAAAAGAAGGTTGTTAATTTAAAACTCACTCACCCAAATTTTGAGAACAAAAATGTCAAAACAAGCAGGGAACTACACTTAATTAATTATCAGTAGCCAAAGTGATGGCAAGTGATAAGAACATTAGGACCGGAGCCGGCTACTAACAAATAACTGATGAACTGTGAAAGGTTGGATTCCCACCTATCATGAACCGAATTAAAACAAACTTCCCATCTTTACTGTAGATGGTTGGTTGATCATTGTCTTTCCATTGTGGATCACAATTCATGAACATCCATAGAACACAGGATCTCAGACATACCTCCCATTTAAGAACAATCTCATTTCTTCTTGCAGAAATGCGTAGTTGATCCTCGGTCCTAGAGATGCGAAGTGAAACAAGTACATCTGCAGCATTACAGAGAATGACAGCCTTGGCAAAATACGAATACCACTCAAGATTAAAAGTACCAAAGGCTTGAAGGTACAAAAAGAATCAAGGAACGAAATGAAAGATTTTTTTTTTTAATTAGTTATTAGAGATATGGGTGTTAATTAATTCAGCAGGTCATTTTCTTTGGGAAATATGGTGTATCAGTTTTGACATGATGACTGATGTCGTCATTGAAAATTGGAAAAGAACAAGTTAAAAACAAAAAGGTGCCATGGAACTGATGAGAATCAAGGAATTTACCTGTTGCCTCGGAGATGGCCAGTTGATTGAAGATGTGAACAAATTGCACTGCGTTTATGCCAACACCAAGCCCATCTTGCGGCTCGATAACTCTTGCATGGTCACCCACAATTTTATTCATAGGTAAAAAATGGCTTCTGGACCTATTATTTGTCCCTGAGAAAGAAGCCATTGTCAGCATGTGCCATCTCTTCCAGAACCCGATCCACAAGAATTTCAACCAGAAACTAGATCATCCCCTCAATCCCAAAACCTCATTCAAATCAAATCTCCTTTATACAAGAAACCCATGTTATTATTATGATACAAAATACAAATAAATTTCCTTTACGAACACTTTTTCTTTTTTATCTCTTTTTGGGAAAAATGAAATCTTTAATACATTTTCCTTTTGAACCCACCACTCACTTTCTTTTTTTCTCTTTTGTATTTCTTTATACATACAAAGGCTTAACCCTTTGAAAGGATTATCCAGTCCCCCCCCTCCCCAAAAAAAAAAAACCAAAAAAAAAAACTTTTCGAAATTATACTTCTCCCCAAGGAAACTTCACGATGTTACTATACTGTAACCCACAACATAGAAACATTCTTTTCTTTTTTACCCATTTCTTCACCCTTTTCTTTGCTGGAGGGAGCGTTCAGAAAATCAAAACCCAAAAAAAAAAAAAAAAAAAGAAAAAAATGGAATGAATAATACGAAGAAATGGAATCTAATAACTTACTTCTAAGCAGAATATGTAATGTCCTTTCACCATCCCTTTCCCTAATCAACAATTCAATCGACTCTGTATCTCTGGCAGTTCTGATGATGTTGTTGAACCGAACAAGATCAATGAGGCAGTGCCCAGGATAGACGCGTTTGAAAATCTTCAGGCCAGGGTCAGAACTGAAAGAGAGGGTCGCCATCAGTCTTCCGGCTTTGCCCACAACGGTGAGCGACAGCGAAGTTTGAGAGTAGTGGAAGATGGCAAAGTTGGCCAGTTTCGCCAAGATTCCCACAGCTCTCTTGAGTCTATTCTTATCTTCAAGATTGGAGAAGAGCACCATTGTTCAAATCAACTCAAATCTCTCAGCAAGAGAGATTCGGAGAGAAAAAAAAAAAAAAAAAAAAGCTTGTTTCTTGGAAGGTTCTTGAGAGGAGGATGACTCTGGTGCACTGTAAAGGTAGTCTCTTTATTTTTTGTGCGTATTTGTTTGTGTGATGCGAGAGAGAGCGAGAGAGAGAGAGAGAGAGAGAGAGAGAGATGGAGGGAAAATCCGTTAGCTTTGTGAGTTCTTGAAACTGGGAGTAAAGAAGCATTCTTACTTATTCAGTTAAATCCGTTAGTAGGCCTTAAGGTTTAATGATGATGCGGCAATCCTTGACCGTTGGATCACCCTTCTTGATTCATTTTGTCCGTTGATTGTGTGAACACATGGGTGGATCATTTATATATATATATATATATATATGCATGTATGCTCCCGTCCGTGCGGCAACAGTGGTGGTGGGGGGGGGGAAGAGAAAGAATAACAAATGAGATCTCTCTTCCAATTCTGTTTCCATCTCTCTTCCTTTTTAGCAATTCTTGCTCTTCTTCACTCCTTATCTTACTTATAAACTATGTTTTTTTTTTTTTTTTTAAATTGTAACTCAATTTATTTGTTGAGATTTTTTTCTATTAAAAATTTTATTGAATAGTCAACTGTACAATGAAAATTAAAAACTGAATTGTTTAGTAAAAGACATCCCATTTTTTATTGATAATTTACACATAAATAAAACTAAAAACTAGAATTCAACAACTAGAACAACAATTTCAACATGATGACATGATAGTTGCTATCCAAAATGTTAAAACTCTCTTGGACAACTTGGAATGATGACAATGCAAAACAAAAGGACCGTGTGGGTGTGCTTTGTTTATACTTGCTATTGAGACCAGTTCAGGAGGTGGCGTGGAGGGCCCGGAGGACATGGTTGTAGTTGCCATTCTTCATGAAGAGTTGGGCAAAGTGTTGCTAGCTTGCAGTGGAGGACTCCATTAAAAGCAGCATGAGATGAGTGTGTGAGATTGCACATCCCATGAGCCCATCTAATGCTTGTCTCCTGTTAAAATTATTACCCCTCCATTGTCACCTACAAAACATAACCAATTATTTAACCAATTTTATTTTTCTTTTTAAAGATTGAGACTCGACAGAGACACTTCATAATCTGCTAAATGATTTGATGAGTTCCAAACCAAATTTTTCCAGCGGGTCGACTGTTCTGCCACGAGCTGAACATTTGTCATGAAGAGACTTTGCTGGGTGTCCTTGACAGTAAAACAAATATGCCAAGTTCTAGTGTAAATTAAGAGGAAAGCAATTAATCCTGAAGCAAATAATATTAAGCAGTTTTGGACGTCCTGGAAAAGGGTAATAGACGAATCCATCAGATATGCTTGGTAATGCTGTCACAGAGCAGATCAGATTATTTTCGCTTTTCTTGCGACATCGAAAACACACCTTTAGTTTTCGCATAAAATCGGAGGACTACGAACATACCTGCTCATTAGTACTCCTCTCTGATTTGCTTGGAAAACGAAAAAATAAAAATAAAAGAAAATTTTGTAGAACTGTTGAAGATCATGGCTTCTCTACTGTTCCAACTCTCTAACAAATGCAACAAGTTCAATAGCATAGTTCCAACCCTTTTGATTAAAGAAAAATCACTTATATTAGTATCATTATGTGTTGATTCAAATGTGGTTTGATTAGTTTGAGATCTATGTTAGTTTAAAATTTAAAATTCAAATTGTTAGAAGATGTGTCTATGTTTAAATGTATGGCTCAAGTTTTTTTTTGATTTTGTAATTTAAAATATTGTATAAACAAGAACTAAATCAATGAAACAAGGCAGATGAAAGTTCTAGCAATTATAAGCCTCTCTGAAGATCCTAATAGTGCCACCATTTTGATGTCATATTTCCATTATTGTAAGTTTGTAGAAATTTCTTTTCACAACTTAAAAGTTGATTATTACAATTAAAGGTTATTTTTCTTTCCAGTAACTTTTTCACATTTTGAAATATCATTAGTATTAATTTACAAATCAAGTAAATTAATTATTATATAACAATTTAAGTAACTAATGATTATTTTAATTTAAATTTTAATTTAAAATTTAAATTATAAATGTTACACAATTCTAATAACTTTTAATTTTAAATTTTGAATTATTATACTATATATATATTATGAAATTGAATTAATGAAAATGATCTTTTTTTGTCAATCTCAAGCTCCTTTTCTTACTCCTTGTTCCTTATATTTCACCTGTTTCTGTTTAGTTCAAAAGCAGAAAGTAAACCTATCCTTGGAAGTGAAAACTAATAGTGATATCAGAGCTTGAAGGTTCTTGTGTCAACTAATTTTAGTGAGTTAAAGAGAGTTCAAACACACAACAACACAAAGGAATTAGTTATCACAAATCCTTACATGGTTTCAACTAACTTCTCTCCTCCCCCACCTTCAAAATTCATTAGTGAAAATTACACTCAGTGGACTATTATGATGAAGGCCTACCTTAGAGCCTTTGACCTTTGGGAAGTTACTGACAAGGGGTTTGAATCTTTCTTTTTACCAATAAGCCCTACTGTGGCTCAATTGAAACATCACAGTAAGCAAGTCTCTAAGTAATACAAGGCTTTGATTTGTATTCACTCATCAGTCACAGAAACCATCTTCAACAAAATCATGGCATGTGACATAGCAAAAGAAGCTTGGGATAGACTGAAAGAGGAATTTGGTGGCAGCTCCAAGACCAGAACCATGCAACTCCTTAATCTTAGAAAAGAGTTTGAGTTCTTGAGAATGAAGGATACTAAAATTGTAAAGGACTATAGTGATAAGTTGCTAAAAATGGTCAACCAAATAAGGATGTTAAGAGAGGACTTTCTAGACAAAAAAATAGTCCAAAAGGTCCTTGTGAGCATTCCAAAGAGGTTTGAATCCAAAGTCTCCTCTCTATAGGACTCCAAGGATCTTAACGTCATTTTCTTAGGTGAATTTTTTAGTGCTCTTCAAGCTCAAGAACAAAGGAGGCTTTTAAGGCAAGAAGACACAATTGAGGGAGCTTTCCAAGCTTCCCATAAACAAAAAAGTCAAGCTAAAAGGAGAAATGGTGGCAAGCAGACTGGCAAGGAAGCTGAAACTACCAAAGGCACTAGCAAAAGACAATATTCACCATATGGGTATTGCAAAAGAACTGATCACTTGTCTAAGTTCTGTTGGAAAAAACCAGACACTATATGCAAGTTTTGTAATAAAAAGGGGCATTCTGAGAGGATTTGCAGAAGCAAAGACAAGATGTCACAACAAAAGCCACAACAGTCTAGTCAAAAAGCACATGCTGCTGATGAGGACCAGTTTGCAGAAAAATACCTATTTGTAACAACTTTAAACATCAGAAAGAGTACAGTAGGAGTCTGGCTAGTGGACAATGATTATACCAACCACATGTCTCCTGCACTTGAAGTCTTTAAAACCCTTGACCAGAATTTCAAGTCCAGGGTTATGATTGGCAATTGAGAGTATCTTGATGTGCAAGGCAAAGGTACTACTATTGTTTAAACTCATATAGGTATCAAATGCATTACTGATATACTTTTTATATCTAACATCAACCAAAATTTACTAAGCGTTAAGCAGCTGCTAGAAAAAGGTTTTTCTCTTGTATTTAGAGACAAAACCTGCATCATTTGTGATGTTACAGGTGCTTACTTGGTTAGTGTGCCTATGAATGGATAAAGCTTCCATCTAGACATAAAGAAATTATCTCATCTTACTTTACTTGTCATGATAGATGATTTATCTTTGTGGCATAAAAGATTTAGTCATTTTCATTATATTATACTTCAAAAGTTATAGCAAAGAAAGCTAGTGAATGATTTGCCCCACATAACTTTGCCTAATCTTGCTTATATATGTAAAACTTGCCAATTATGGAAGCAAACTAAACTTCCCTTTTTCTTAACTCAGTCTTCTAAAGCTAAAGGGAGGCTGGACCTAATTCAGTCAGACCTTTGTGATCCTATGAGAACCAATTCTCTCAATGGTAGTACCTACTATATCTTATTTATTGATGACTTATCTAGGTATTGCTGGATTTTCTTTCTTAAAGAGAAGATATAAGTGCCTATTATCTTTCAAAACTTTAAAACTTGGATAAAGAAACAATCTAGACACATGATCAAGGCCATTAGAACAAATAATGGCTTAGAATACATCTCTGGTCAATTTAAAGCAATCTGCATCTTTGCTAGCATACAATAATAGTTGACGACTCCTTACTTACCTCAACAAAATGGGGTGTGTGAAAGGAAAAATAGAATAATAATGGAAATGGCTAGATACTTGATGGCAGAAAAAAACTTGCTTAAGAGGTTTTGGGTTGAGGCTATAACAACCTCTATTTATCTCTTAACCAAGCTGCTAATTAAGTCTCTATCTTCTCTGACTCCCTTTGAGGCTTGGTTTGATAACAAGCCTTCTTTAAGTCACCTAAAGATATTTGGAAGCATTTGCTATGCTATTGTACCTAAAAGCAAAAGAACCAAGTTGGATCATAAAGTTACTCCTGCCATTTTCGTTGATTACTCAAACACATCTACAAATTACAAAATTTATGATGTGATTACTAGAAAAATATCTATTAGTAGAGATCTTAAATTTTATGAAAGTGAAAAATGGAATTGAGACCACTTAAAAGTTCAAACAGAGGAAAGTTAGTCCTTACAAGGTCTCTAAATACAAAGTAAGATCTTTACTTCTCTGGAGAGGAAGATGTTGATCACTTGCCTGTAAAGGGAATTAGAAGCTTGATAGATGTCTATAAGAGATGCAATGCTACACTTCTTGAACCCTCATCATATTAAGAAGCATCAAACATAGTAGAATGGAGAAAAGCAATGCAAAAGGAGATGGATTCCATTTACAAAAATGATACTTGGCAACTAGTTTCAAAACCAGATAACAAAAAGTCAATAGTAGTCAAATGGATCTATAGAATCAAGCTAAATGTTGATGGCTCCATCAACAAACTTAAGGTTAAACTTATGACAAAGGGCTTTACTCAATAACTTGGTGTGGATTACACTGAAACCTATGCAATTGTTGCTAGATTGGATACTATAAAGCTCTTACTTGTAGTTATAGCACACCAAGGTTGGTTTGTACATTAACTAGATGTCAAATTGGCATTTTTAAATGGTGTACTTTAGAAAGGGATCTATGTAGATCAGCCTAAAGGATTCATTAAAGAAGGAGAGGAAGACAAAGTTTATTTACTGAAAAATGCTCTTTGTGGCCTTAAGCAGGCACCAAGAGCTTGGTATACAAGAATCTATGAGCACTTGGTCAAGCTGGGATTCAACAAAAGTTATAATGATACAACCCTCTATGTTAGAAAAGAAGGTTCTCATGTTCTTTATCTATTTCTTTATATTGATGAGCTTATAGTCATTAAAAATGATCCTAAAAGTATACTTCAATTTAAAAAGGATATGAAACATTAGTTTGAAATGACTGATCTTGGCAAGATGCATTACTTTCTTGGCTTACAAGTTCACCAATCATAGCAAGGGATCTTTGTAAATCAAGCAAAGTATGCATATGCAATGCTGTAAAAGTTTCAGATGGCTAGTTGCAAGAGCTCAGCAACACTAATCACTCCTGGAGATAAGATCCAAAAGGAAAATGGTAGCCCTATAACAAATGAAAATAATTACAGAAGCATTATAGGCTACTTATTGTATTTGTCTGCTACAAGACCAGATATCATGTATGTTGTGAGTTTGTTATCCAAATTCATGCATGCTCCTAAAAAGACACACCTCGAAGCAGCCAAAAGAATACTAAGGTATATTAAAGGTACCCCTAAGTTTGGAATCATGTTTGAAAGCAAAAAAGAAATGGAGTTCATTGGGTACTCAGATAATGACTAGGCAAGGTCACTTGATGAAATGAAAAGTATCTCAGGAAATGTGTTTACTCTAAGATTTGGGGTTTTCAATTGGAGCTCAAAGAAGCAACCAACTATGGCACAATCCACAGCTGAGGCTAAGTACATTGCAACAACCTCAGCAGTGAATCAAGCTCTGTGGATTTAAAAGGTGCTCTAAAGTTGGAGCAAACAAAAGCAACCACCATCTTCTGTGACAATCAGTCCACCATTGCTATATCAAAGAACCCTGTGTTGCATGGAAGGACTAAACACTTCAAAATCAAGCTTCATTTCATCAGGGAAGCTCAAGAGAATGGTGATGTAAACCTAACTTACTGCAACACCAAAGATCAAATGGCAGACATTTTAACTAAAGACTTGCAAAGACTAAGGTTTGAGGAGCTAACAAGGAAATTGGGTCTACAAAATTATGACACCAAGGAGGAGTGAAAATCCTGATGGTGCCACCATTTTCCTGTCATATTTCCATTACTATAAGTCTGCATAAATTTTTCTCCATAACTTGAGAGTTGGTTATGGCAGTTAAGGGTTGTTTCTCTTTCGAATAGCTTTTTCACATTTTGAAATATCATTAGCATTAATTTACAAATCAAGCAAATCAATTATTATATAATAATTTAAATAACTAATAATTATTTTAATTTAAATTTTAATTTAAAATTTAAATTATAAAAATTATATAATTTTAATAATTTTTTTATTTTTAAATTTTAAATTTTTATACATTATATATATATATTATGAAATTAAATTAATAAAAAAAAATTTCTTTTGTCAATTTTAAGTTCTTTTTCTTACTCTTATTTTTTGTATTTCACTTGTTTCTATTTAGTTCATAAGTAGAGAGTAAACATATCCTTAGAAGTGAAAACCAACACTCTCTCTTACTCATTTGCATTAGTTTTCCGACAACATTGGAGCCAAAACCAGAAAATTCTCAGCTTGTACCAGTAAATCGATTCATTTATAGATCGTCACCGCTAGAGTAAACAGTGGCACCACTTTTCTGGTAAGCAAAACTTTTATTAAAACAAAAACTGTGGAAAAAGGGTGGAAAGGAAAAGGTCCTGCCTGTCCGAAAATTCCTGAAAAGTTGCTCAAAATGGGGCTTGCAGTAGAGGATTCCATCCGTTGAGGGTAGCTGCTAATCTGTAATTTACAAGTTTCTGGATTATCAAAATGTGGAGAAAACTGGCATTAAAATAAGCATGCTTACTGGTAACTCATTTGTCACACGCCACAACTCGCACTAATCGCACCCTGGAGCTTTTGTTTTTTGGATTTTTTTTTTTTTTTCGGATACGTGAAATTATATCGCTGCAAAGAACAATATGAAATCATACGATAATTAAAAGAAAACCAGACTTCGACATACCAGGTCAGTATATCATATCAAAGGATCCAAAAGACCAATCTCTACGATACTCAATCCAACGACCTACCGTGATTAAGATACAAAATAGCAAACCTCCTTTGTTTTTTTCTTTTTGTGGGGGGGTGGGGGAGGAAATTAACACCTTTTTCTTCGTCAACATCTTTCACTAATTAAGAAAATTCACTGTAAGTGAGGTGCCTTAAGGAAAACTAGATTATGTTTCAATTTCATTTAGAGAAAGGCCCTGCAAGAAGGAACGAGGGGATTGAACAGATGGAAGAAGGAAGAAAATTTGCCACAAGTTTTCCTTTGCAGTGACTGCACTTGAAACGGGATTTATTGTAAGGCATACCTTCAAGAGACAACATGTCAACAATATGAACGGTCTTATCACAGACCTTGCACTTATCCAGGGTTCCATTGAATGACATGATGTTTTTCCTTCCTTCCAAAAGATCCTGAAGAACCCAATAAACTTAGGAAGATTTAAAGGGGAAATATATATATATATATATATATATATATATATATATCTCTTTGGCCTAGGCTTTCTAGAAGGGTGAAAGTGACTTGAAATGAATTGCAGCCAATTGTGCAAACTGCTGAATCTGTTATTGGCCTTGCTTTGTATACATATTGAGATTAAATCAGTCAACAACATTGTAATTGTTAATATATATATTTTGACTAAACTATTTTAAGAAACTCTTATATTTAGATAATTAAAACTTTGTTATCATTTTTATTTAGTCTCAAAATTTGTATAAATATTCTTACTCAATTCAATGAAAAGTGAAGAAATCATTTCGAAATTTTTATTATTGTTTATGCAATTATATTGTATTAGAGTCCATAACTCTCACGAGTATCCTCCATCCATGACTAATTCCTATCATAAAGGCATATAATGTGTTGGTACTTGGTGTAATGTTTACTCCATTGTCAAGGAATTCGCTGTAGACAGAACACAAATAAGCTGCTTATCAAAGGGAAAAAAAAAAACCATAAAGAAGCTAGAGCATGGAATGCATTAACTTTAATACGAAAGCAATAAAACAAATCAAAATAATCATAATTTCACAACCAAAGACTGGCAATAATTTTATGCCAAGAGGTCCACAACTGAATAAATTTCACATCAATTCAAAACCTTTACTGTTTGTCAATAGATTCCCACATTAAAATTTTGAAGCGAACAACTTAAAATTATTTGAAGGCATTTACAATTCACTACCATTTTCAGCACATTAAACCTCTCCCGTTAGAGTCAAGAATTCAGTCCTTGCAAAGGTACCTTAATGATAACTTGAGAAGGCAATGTATACTCGATCTTCCTGTGACCTAGATGCACTGGGGGGAAAACATGAGGACCAGTATGGAGGGCCCTAAAAAATACATGCCAACACAGTTTGAAACTAGAATAACCAGGTAGTCTGGCCTTTCTGTTCTGAACCATCCAACCATGTCTGATGCATGTGCAACCATGTGAAGCCACCGGGTGTCCCAGCCTGCTTAAGCCCAAAGACAATAATAATTTGAGTTTGGTGCTTGCATAACAACATCAAGCAGATCTGAGGAGAAATTATGCCAGAAACAGGAAGCTCTAAAGTACAGATGCACCTTTGAATTCAGTAATACAGTGGTCAAACAGCATTGTCGCTTCTCACCTATGACAGTAGTTTCAGTAATGGTCATTTGTCACAACTGCATAAAATTCTAAAGGCAAGATAATGAAGACATTATCAACACTAAAGGACCCCCACAAAAATAACCACTTAAGTTCTAAAGTGGTAAAAAAAGCATCTGACAACCTGCCAACAAAGCCATAACAATCACAATCTTCAAACTATGAAACACATAGTACACACCACTTAATTCACAATTTCCCTTTTTTGGTCATCTTCTAATAGACAATTGACCAAAACACCAAATGTCTAACCAAGGTCAAAGTCTCGTATAATTTGATTTAAGTGTAATCGCAATAGTCCAATGTAATGGATTGCATAAAAGGCCAAGCAGCAAATGAATGTGATCCTTGTAAAGAATGATGCCAATTAACTAGTTATGTTTGCAACAAAAAGTACAATTGAAAATGAATGTTTTGGCAAGAGACTAGTGTTACATTTGCAGCCCCCTATTTCAAATGATTCAGAAGCATTGATGGCCGTGTTTTTTAGCTATCACCATTAAAATTACAAATCTGGGCAAATATGTACAACCCAAAAATGGGATGAAAGTTAGGTTGTTGGTTTGGACTTGTGAAGTTTTGAGTTCATGCTTAAGAAGAAGCCAGGCAATATGTGCTGGGCTGAACCACAAAAGACAAGGTCTCATACAACTTCACAATAAAAAAGAATTTCAATACATGTTGAAGAGAAAAGAAGAAAAAAATTAAGAAGAACCACAATGTTAGACCAAACAAAACTCACCAGATGACTCCCACTTGTAGAACTTTACAAGCCACGTATCTGAACTAATTTCTGCCGACAAAATTTGATCAACCCATACACGGTATTGTGATCCCTGCCTATCTCCATACAGCCTTTGAACTGAATCTATGCAATGGTAGCCAAGTTGCTCAAATCCTGAGGGATGGACATAGGTACCTGATGGAAACTGAAAAGGAAACCAGACTTTACAAAATTGTTAACCCAGGTAATGAGACAAATCAAGCAATTCAGGCAGAGTTCTTCCCTTGACATTCTAACATGGAATTCAAGTATCTATGAGGCAAGCATTATGTAAAGAATCATATGTTAACATAATATTTACAACACTAAGCAGCATTTTACAAAGAATTCAACAGTTAATGAGTTGTATCCATAAGACAATTCCAATAAGCCACAGCCAAACCCCATGGCATCAGACATGGACGTAAGTACACTAACTTGAATCAAATTTATTAGCCAGAAGTTGTAAGATATTATCTCATCACCCCACTCAGTGTCCATGTTTCCATTTCCAAGCTTTCTTTTGGATCTCAGACTACCTAACATGCCTCTAATGTCACAAAGTTTAAAATTCTGCAAGAGAATGACTAGAAATGCAGATATAAGTGAACTTGTTTCTAAATCAGAAACAGGATTCTTGTCAATGAGCAACTTTTATTATGCCTTCAACTCTGATGATATGCCCACGGCATTACTGACCTTAAACCCTTCAGCCATGTGATGGTCTAAATTGCAGAATTTATTCAATTTGTCTCCAATGTAAAGGTGCCATATAATACTTACAAGCCTCAACTTTAAATTTTGCATATGGTACTCTGAGTTTTCAACTTCAGCACGTCGCCATCGCTCATAGAATAAATAAAACTTCACAACTTCATGGCCAGGATTGAAAACTTCCACTCTGCATTTTTGGAAATCTCTAATATCTCTTGGAGAAAAATTAGGACCCAAATTAAACTTACCAATGGCTTCTATGATCCCAGCTGCACATCTGTCAGTTGAATGAATTATGTTATGATTGTTGTTTGCATTTTCTGCATACCACTGCAGCAATTCCTCCTGTGCATTGTTGACCTGTCCATTTGATGTATCATCTAAAAATCAAAACAGTTAAAATTTTATGGTTGCAAAGACAAAAATTCATATGCAGCAAAATCGGTTTAAGTGGATACCCACCATCACACCATACACTTGAGGAATGCTGAATAGTTCTGCATCATTACCAGAGTCACCGCAAACAAGAGTATTGACAGGCACTTTGTTACTGTCTTTGAATTTTTTAAGCAAATATGCAAGAGCCTCTCCTTTGCCAGCACGTTTTGGTAATATGTCCAAAGCTGTTCCATTGCTGTATATCACTTTAACATCTAACTAACCAAGAAGAAACCAAGATAAATTATGAATAAAAATGGTATTCTATGAGAAACTAGATAAACATACAATAAGCTATTCAAACGCATGCTTTAGGCTAGAATTATAACCATAGAGATGAAACCATATGAATCAAGTATTAGGTTCGAAGAAACAAACTGTGTCTCACCCCATGTTTTTCCAAAAGTTCCGAGAGACTCCTCATAACTTCGGAGGCTTTAATTTTATCCAGGAAAAAGCTCACCTTGTGTGGTCGTTGCTCTGTTTCTGGCTGCAATGCTCATTAAACTTCAGTTCAATGAATCCCAAATGCAACAAAGTTTACACAGGTGCTAATACTATCCAACTAGCTACAAAACCTACCTGAGGTCTAAGCTCAGGAAACTTTGCTGTTTCCTCTACGATTATTTCCCTGTTCCACTTCTGGTTCAGATACTTTTCCCAGCCATTGTCTCTTTCCATTGACTCACCATACATAATCTCAGTTCCAACAGACATTATCATTATATCTGGGGTCAACAACGGTTTTTCATTCCTCAAATGCTTACAAATGGTGGGTGACCTCCCAGTAGAATAAACAAGCAGAGAATCTTGGCGGTAGTAGGCCTCCCATAGTGCATTAAATCTAAGAAGTGCCAGGTTCTCTGGATCAAGGTGATCTACCTACATACAAACCACTACTCCAGTTACAAGAGATAAAAAATTAAGAAAATGATGGCCAGAAGCCAATGGATTTACCATTGTAAAATCAAGATCTGACACTATCATTAGATGTGCAGAACCATCGAGCCGATCCATAATTGCCTATTCCCAACTCTGAAAGTCAAAACCAATTGACCATTCAACAAAGAACCAATAATGATGGGGAATCAGCAGGTACACACAATGATAAGATGAAAAACTACCTACAAGCTAGCACATCATGCAGACCATAAAGAGTATCCATCATCATCATACGGCCACGGGAAAAAATAAAATAAATGCTCAAAACATTCATTTTTGTGGAACAGGTACTAAGCAAGGAATTTCATCAACCAACTAATTTTTCACCTTTGGCAAAGCACACAAGCAGAAAACATAAACACCTGACAAATAATGATTCCTACTTCCCAAACTGTAGCTCAATTTTCAACCAAGGGATAGCCATGGATATGCTATATCATTATTCCTACACAAGGCTAACTATGTGTGGCATTGCATAAACTATAATGAAATTAAACTCAGTTTGATGTAGTGCTCCTTAAAGAACCAAAATCAGCCAGCTTGTGCCCATCAGCTATGTAACTGGATACGAGCTCATGGCCATTTAATCATGACTCAATTACCATATAACCAGCCCATGGCCATTTAACACCATTGGCAATGGATAGATCACAACAATCTATCTATCTTATTTTTTTCGACGAGTCACAACAATGGATCTATTGCAAAGCCATATTGGAGTTGAGTTAACAATGGAAATTGAATCAATTCCACTCAATGGATCCGCTCAATGAATCTTTATACATGCTAAAATTGTTTAGGTTCCAGGTCTTGCCTATACACCATCAAACCATCCAGTTTTTATGCAAGAACTAATTTAATTATGCACACTTTGAAACAAACCATAGGTTGTAGCAGACCTCACCCTCGAAGCTACTCAATTTACCATCAAACCCATCTCAGTTTCTGCACACACATAGCAACAATTCAACCCAAAATCTCATTTTGCTAGATTAAATTATCTTTTTCCCGCCTCAATTCACACGCCCATATGATACGAGGAAGAAGAATAAGAAAAATCAAAGGCAAAAATAAAATAAATAAATAAAAGAAAAACAACGATATACCCACTAGGGTACAATCCAATGAAAGACCTTTGAAATTCGAAGCACAACCCAAAACTAAAAAGGGTGAGATTCAGATACTCAGAACATTTATATTAGTACCAGCACTTCGGGACCCGGTCCGAGTCAATTAACCCAAACCTGAAAGAAAACAACAAAAACCGTAATGATATCGATGGTGCCTCTTTCCCTCGGGCTCTTGTTGTAGACGTGAATGTAACAGTTATAAATTACAAAGGAGCTTCCTTTTTTTTTTTTCGTTTCTTTATGGCTCAAGAGAAGAAAATGAAAAATGAGTACATTAAACCTAAATTAAAAAACAAAGGAAAGCGTTTAGCAATTGATTGATTGGTTTCAAAAACAAAGTACAATAAAAATTATAATGCAATATGACCCGCTAAGTTGATTATGTAATTAAGCTTTTAAAATATAGGCTTTATGTAATTATAGACGCCAGTAAGTATTTCTCTCTCTCTCTCTCTCTCTTTATTTTTTTTTTCATTTTTTTTAACCTAGGTATTCTTTGTTTTTGGACCCTTAAAAACTTTATTGGGTCGAGCTCCTTAAAGCATTTTTAGGGATGTACTTGTGATATATTTTTTCTTTAGATTGTATTTTTAATTTAAATTAAAATAAAAATTAGATAATTCAATCTTCAATTCAACCACAAATTAATCAATTATAATTATTTTTATTATTAAAATTATTTAATATGAATGAAAACTTATAATTTTTAATTAATGATAAGAAATTAAAATTTTTAAAATTAATAAAATAAGTTTGTATTGAGTAATTTTAAAAATAAATTATTTAAAAATTTTAAAAATTTAAAAATTAAATATTTAATTAATTTAACTAAAATTAAATTAATAAACTTAATATTAATATTAAATATACATAAAAATTAATAATATAATTTTTATTTTTATAAAAATTAAAATTTTAAAAAATTATATTTTTAATTTTTTATAAATTTATAAAACTAATTTAATCAATATTTTATTGATTTATAATTCGATCAATTAGTTTATCAATTTTATAACTGATTTTAAAAATTAATAATTTTTAAAATAATTTAAAATAAATTTTAATTTTATTTATAATTTTATTAATTTAATTAATTAATTTTAATCTAATTTTTAAAGCCTTCAGTCGAGAGAAGAAGAATTTGCTACTTTTTTATTATAACAAGAGCCCCTACCTTTACTACTTCCATTACAAACGTGGGATATGCCCGTTTCATTGTGCTCCTCAGATACTTCACGGACTCAACACAACGGGCGATCAATCATCGTTTTAATTCGGGTTAGATAAGGGTTACTCGGACTAACCTAAGCCGAGAGATGGGCTGATATAAGTGTGTTGAGTGGTCTTAGACTTAAAAACTTGTGGCTCCAAGCAGATTGGACCCATGATGTTAGGGCCCTGGAGAGCCTGTTCAGGTGTGGGAATGAGGCCTAAGCTAAGGATGCCCATATCATCAGCATGTATCATTAACCCGATCAACTCAATTTGCGTAGGAACGTTCCCCTTTCTCCTGGTTGCGTTGGTGGCCATACAGCCTGCTTGACTCTAGTCAGTGTCAGTTTGAGGTCGGTAATTTTAGCCAGGCACTGGAAACTATTCACGGCATGAAAAGTTCGCCTGCTGGTGATGGTCCTTTAGGTATTGATACTTCTGCTAAAGGCGCTTCCAATTGGAAGTAAAAATCCAGAACAGGAATTTTGTTTTCAAAGACCATTGTCGCGGGGGGAGAGCTTCTAGGGAGGGTGGCGGAAAAGCCAGGGAGATCTAATATTATTTAAGGTAAACGTGTATCGATTCTGCTAAATAAAGGATGTATCAGTTGCTTCCTGCAGGAGTCGGTTCCTGATTTTGGTTCTAGAAATCTTTATGTTTTTGAACGGAGAGGATGAAAGAAAAAAATTAAGAAGCGTGGGAATCCACGATACCAAATCAAAATCACATGGGGTCTCATAAAAAGTCATTAAGCTAGAAAGGGTCTCGACGTACCTAGCCTACCCCTTTCTTTTCTCCATAATTCAACGTTGGGACGCTCCTCAATTCATTAGGGCTACAGTTGCAGATCCGGAGGGATCAAACAAAGCGAGTAGACATTTAAACTGGACTTTTTGAGAACTGAATTGGTATTTCATTTGCAGAAAAGCGGGGCGCCCCATAATAACACATTGTACAGATGCCCCCGCAAAAGCCCTCACCATTATCCGATACATCCGGGGAAATCTACAAAAGGGATAATTTAGAGCATGAACAAGGAAAAATTTAGTGCCACACCTATACCTTCTATACATCGCCCACAACAAAATCTTATGCACTAACTTACAATGGAATTATGGATTCAATACCATCTACTTCACCACAGAGAAGCGCACAATGCAAAAGGTCAAAACTATTCAGGCCCTCGTACAGGAAAGAATTACACATCTAACAAAGCCAACAATTGACTCACTGCAAAAGCACACACCATTGAATGTCGGTCAGAGTACTTCACTCATCTGCAGCAGGATGCAAACCATTGGAATGCCAATGATGAAGCAATGAACTGGCTTTGACTTGTCATTTTTTTTTCTTAATTATAGATTTTCACTGGCTTCTCAAATGTGTGTCGGTTCTGCAAAATAATGGTACCATCAACTTCACAGTTTTCTCAAAGTAACAAGATGCTCTTATCAGCATATGCAATGCATTTACATGCATTAGATTGTCCTTCAACCATCATTTAACAAATAATCTTAAAGCTAGTATACGATGACCACGCCCACAAGCAAGATGTTTAATATAAATAATCAAGTACCTGATTAGCTGTATATGATCTTTTAGGCGCATTATCTGCATGCTCAAGCCCAAGATACTGCTCCCAAGCACCATACACATCTCTCCTCTAAAGCAACAGGAAAAGAGAACAATCATGAAACTTAGCATTCAATAATCCATTCCCAGTGACAGCTAGAATTTCTTTTTATGAGATTATTCATAGGTTGTGTAAACCTTTTCTACACCAATTAGCATATCATGTTTATCATTCCCATAGGGATAATATTGACAATGGATAAGCTGTCAAAAAGGGCGGCTAATAAGAACAATACAATGTAATTGCCACAGTACTTGGGATTCTCCAATAATACCAAAAACAGTGGCAAAAGTACAATTCAATAAATATGCTGATCTCTTATGCAACAAACTCAGGGAAAGAAAATGCATATCAAACTTAGTTCAGTGAGTTAGCAAAAACAAGGAAATTCATTTTAATAAAATTCCTTTTTTCTTTTTCATTGGAAAAAAAAAAAAGGAACAGGCACATTCTGAAACCCAGGACAGTCATTGCTTAAAAATAAAAATGTCAAACCAAAATTCTAGTTCAAAATGGAGGAAATGATCAAGACAAAGGGAGATAAAAAGGGAAAAAAAAAAAAAAAACAAGCAGAACTTTAACAAAGAACTGATTAGATAGTTCAATTCCTGTGTTTATGAGTCATTCAACTGAAACCTAAAACCTATTTCCAGCTTATCAAGTTTGCTCCTTCCTTGCAGTGCTAGGCGCACCGTGTGTGCATGTGCAGATGTGTTTGTGCCAGACACAGAGAGAGAGAGAGAGAGAGAGAGAGAGAGAGAGGACAAACCTGAAATCTACCGGACACAATATCAGAGTCTTGGAGATATTCAGGGCGGCCCAGTGATAGAAACGCAAACTTCCACTGGTCAAAAGGAAAATCCACAATGTAATATTAATAGACAACCAGATAGACGCTGTTGATCTTTTGAGCAGAGCACAACAATATTAGATGCCACTACAGTCAATACCTTTGAGAACTCTTCATCAGGAACCTGCAATTTCTTCTGAATGCGAACTTTAACTTCAGCTAATGTCTCACCTTCATGGATGACAAGGAAAAATGGTTCTCCAAAATTTTGAACCTGCTGTTAAGAGATAACAAGGTAAGGGATGTAGAACAAAGCATGTATAACTCAGTTCAATAACCATCAAAAGTAACACCAGTAGCCACAATGATGATTGTTGAGAACATCACACAATAAGAGTACTAATTAGAAACAAGATACTGAGCCAAAAGAATTAATGTACTCACCACCTGGTTTTGAGTCACGTCCTTCATAAAGTGATAAACATGAATCAAGCGATCCTGGGGACCCAGGTTTTTTTCCTCTTCTGGAATCTGAGGCAACAATGATAACATGCCAGAACTCATTAATTGGGACTTTAAAAAAAAAACAAAAACATAGCACATTGGATTATTATATGAACTGATCTGAAAGAGAATGACATTGGATGATGGCATCAGCTTGTGCACCATGGATGTGAAGACAAAAACAAGAAACAAGTTTACAAAATAGAAAGGAAAAGAATTTCTATAAATTATCATCAACTAAACATGTTTCAAATTACACAACAAAAACTTCAATTCTCCCATGTCTCCATTGCATCCCAGTATCAATATTTAATCAAATCACATTTAATGCCATGCAATTTGGGATATGAACGCCAAAATGGCAGTCAAACTATTTTGAAAGATTCTCTATCACAAAAGACACAACATAAACAATATGACAAAAAACACCATCTTACATAAGAGAAGGGCATGAGTTGCAGGGGGTCTAAGCAGAGAAATTTATCTGGCCCTATTTCTGTGGACATTAATGGTGGTCTAGATGTGAGACAATCTTAGATATGATGACTCATAACTGTGCTCAATAAAGCCATCCAACAATCCTATATCCAGTTTTCACAAAACAGCCAACTATAATTACAGTTGAAAAAAAGAGAAACAAAAGTTAGTTAACATACTGTCGAGGCATGCATGCAAAAAGGCTTACCTCCTCTGCACGCAATGTCCAATATTGATCATTTATATTCTCAATTTTTTCATTGTGTGGGAAGATCTGAAAAGATTCCAATGCACGATTAGAAACAGGATAAGGAAAGCACAAAGAGATAACAACTATGTCTGCAAATAAAACAACAATTGAAGTTCCAGTTCAATCACTATCTCACCCTTCCTCCCACATTCATTATGTCTAATTAAACACATAAATCTGTATATATACAATCACCTATTTCAGTTATATTATGTCCTGTCATAGACATATTTAATCCAATAAAACAACACAAGATTTTTGTCAAGTAAATGCATGAATAATCATATTATGAGCATGTGCAGAACATTTACACCTTAACCCTTATGAAGCATTGCCCAAAGATTTCATGCAACAATATTACTTTCTTCAATCAAGCCATCATACCATGTTTTTGAATCCTTGAAGAAAACATATGAATAAGTTAAATTTGCAAAGTTGACAGTAATATTGAATAACTGATGACTATTGTCAAATCAACACAGTGTTGGAACAACTGATGCAATGCAGCTACCCCATGTTTTACATAATCCTACCTGTATTCTTCATATAGTGTGTGAACATTACACTATTGAGAGAGAACATGTTAAACAATTTCAAGCACCATTTAAAAAAATTCAAATAATTTTAAAAGCATGTCATTTGAGTTAGAGAATCGGTGAATAAAGTTTTGTATTTTTAAGAACAAAAGGAAGAGAACACAATGATATAAGAATGACATCATCCATGCCTCAGAAAGAATAGACAAATTGTGCCTTTTTTCCAAAAAGGAATAGCTAGAAAAGGCTTATTAAGCTTATATGAGCACCAATATTCTAACCATTGATATGATAATAAGATACCCAAAAGCAGTGGATCCTGCCAGTATTTGTGTTCTACATTATGAATCAAATTTGAAAATTGATGCTCAGGCTTACATCAGCTTTTCCCTTGAAACCTGAATGCTAAACCAATTTGATCAAACAGTACAGCTAGTTAACAATTTCAACAAGATACCAAAACATCATGATTGGAAAAGTACTAGGTACCTTGTAGATCTTGTGATAGAAAACTTCAAGCAGCCTAAGCTCAGCATTGGGATGAGAGAGTTCCACCTGTTCAACATTAAAGTAAAGGGAGATTACACTTTTCCTCCTTTCTTTTTTGTCACTTAGAATTTTTTTGGGTGTTTTGGGGGGGGGGGGGTTGTTTGTCCTTTGGTTTAAATAAACTACACTTACAAAAGCCATCAAATTTATATCCTCAGAATCTACAACACAAAATGATAAACTGTGGATATCATATTCAATGAAATTGAGAAATATATCAACTTAGGTTGTTTACTTCAGCCTTACACGATCTAGATGTCAAGAGCCACAAAGTCATAACTGATACCTTTGCTTTAAGGTCATTAATGACATCGCCAACAGTGCTCTGCTTTGGTAATCTAATGGTGTGAATCACTACCTGAAAAAATTGCAGAGGTTTAATGAAGTACAAACCTTGATATCTGCATTATGTCAATAATTTCATCATCTGCACTAACCTCATCTTTGGTAGCAGGGTGAAAAGCAACTTTCAATGTTTTCAGGCCTTGCAACTCTGGCAGAGGGATGTCCAATACTTCATAATAAAGGATATCAGATGTCTGTCAAGAAAAAAAGACAATAGTTCATCTCATCCGCCAGGATAGCAGCACAAAATGACAACCTAACCAGAATTTCACTGCCATACCTGATTGTAATGAACCAGCATATCAGACAAATGATCTACTCCTCGGTACTTGATGGGTTGGGGTTTAGGTTGCAGTGAGTAACAGTTGTGCGAAGTGAGCCTAATTTTGGATGGATCATCCAAGCCAAGGTGATGAGCTACTCTTTCCACAACATCATCATAAGTGTGAAGCTTTGACCTGAAAAATCAATAAACAAGAGTTTACCATGTATACAACATTGAATCCTACAAACTCTTTTGATTTTCTTGTGTCTTATAATAATTAACTTACAGCTCAAGACAGAATTCATCCTCCTTTGGTTTTTCCAAAAATCGAAAGCGAACAACCTAAAGATCAGCAGGAAAATTGAACTAATAGTTAAATTTGGGAACAAAATCCAGCAGATTTAATTGATGCCATTACAGTCTCTTATATGATAGTTGACCCCAAAATGCCATCAGGCCCTTTATTGCCAACTTCACAATATAGAAAAACCACCAGAGCTTCTGAAATATATCCTTCGGAACATTTTTGCTGGAAGGCTTTGGAAAATAGGTCAGTCAGGAAGTTTCAGGGTCATAAATTAATTCATTTTTGCAGTTTTCTATTTAAGATGATTTGCAGGAGATTTTTTCAAAAAAAAAAACACAAAGAAAAGTTAAAATGCCAAATTTCTTCACCTGTCAAATGACAATAACCTGGCAACAATCTGGATAATATTACCAACCCAGAATAATAAAGATTAAGTATAGATGCGATTATGACATAAAATGGAAAAATTATGTAACCACATACATTTCCTCCCATAAAATTCATAAAAATACCTGACGGTTATGCACATATTCAAGAAATGAAGGCACATCAGGATAGCGGCATTGTTCGCCGCTTCCAGGTTTAGGGGATTTCTGAAAGCAAACAATATCACCATCTTCAAGCTGCAAAAAAATGCAATAAGAATTAAAAAAAAAAAAAACAAGAGGAAGAAGCCAACAGCTATAGAACAATTTACAAAGTTGAATTTTGCAGCTATTGATTTGATTTTAATACCTGACTAGCACGAAAAGTAAGCTTCTTGTCAACATGTTCACACATGACATTAGGTTCAAATTTGATTTCCTGGATATAAATAATAGTCAGATATTTGCTAGCCCTAAACATTTTAACATCATAAGCTGGTGAAGCAATTACTCAAATTAAATTTGGACAACTAACCTCATAAAGCTCAATTTCCTGATCAGGTGAAAAGCCAGCCATTTCATTTAGCTTTGTCAATATCTCTATTGGCTTGCCAGTACCCTTTACAAACAGCCTGCCAACAAACCTGTCATCACAGAAGGTACCCATTAAATAATCAGCCTTCATTCCTGAACAAGTAAAACAAGCTGGATTTGCAAATTACCAAAGCTCCTCTTTGAGAGGGTCATAAAGTTTAAAGAAAAGAAGAATATCCTCTTTAGTCTTATCGGGTGGAGGAACAGGCCGCAAATCCTGGATTGCAGAAGAGATCATAAGTAGTAAGGACGTGACAAGTGGAATAACAGTCACCTAAAGCTATTAGAGAAGAAAAAGATGGAAACAGATACACAACAACACCTGCCCAATCTCTACTTCCAAAAACAATTTTAGCTCGGCATTGTTTGCTTTATTTGAAACCTCTCTCAATTGCCCAACCTACAATTCATTTTAAGGTATTAGCACAATGGAATGGAAAAGGATATATTCTTGACAAAAAAATCCTTAATAAAACAAACAGAGACTCACACAGAGGCATACAAATATTTCTGTGGATATATGGAGAGCCAAAAGCATGTGATCAAAAAGCTCTAATAATTATATAAGAGCTCAAAAACTGATGATGTCCCTAAATAATACATGGATCTCAAGAGAATTCAATCAAAAAGATCTAATAATTATATAAGAGTTCAAAAACTGATGATCTCACCTAATAATACAAGGATCTCAAGAGCATTTGATCAAAAAGCTCTAATAATTATATCAGAGCTCAAAAATGGATGATGTCATCAAATAATACAAGGATCTCAGGAGCATTTGATCAAAAAGCTCTAACAATAATATAAGAGCTGAAAAACTGATAATGTCACCAAGTAATACAAGGATCTCAAGAGCATTAGATCAAAAAGCTCTAATAATTACATAGCTCAAAAACTGATGATGTCACCAAATAATAGAAGGATCTCAATCTCAAGAGCATTAGATCAAAAAGCTCTAATAATTAAATAGCTCAAAAACTGATGATGTCACCAAATAATACGAGGATCTCAAGAAACAAAATCATCTCAGAATGCATTCAATTGATAACTTGAAGGTATATAAACCCTGCTTTGGTCACAAAGTTAGATGCACAGCATTGATCTTATGCAAGAAATTTTGGAATGATAAGCTCAGGTATTTCAATGAGTTAAAACTGGAAGCAATTCAAAGTTGAGAGCTTAAAACTAAACAAGAAAAGATTAAATGTTTGAAATCTGAAGTGGTGAATTGAACAAGACTTTCAATATCTGCAGCATCCTAAGGCCAAAATGTAAGGTTTCCTGGGATGTTTAGTGAAATTGGTATCTGAGAATTAGATGACAGATTGGTGTAATATAAAGCATTTAGTGAAATTGATATTGACTTAAACCAGGAACTCACAACCAGCCTGAGCGCTGCAAATGGCATGTGAGATGCAGAAAACAGAATTAGAAAAAAAGGAAAGAAAGAAGAACCCCAAACACATATGAGAAACAGAAAAAAAAACAAATCAAACCAGGTGTCCAAATTCTGTCCCTCCTGACAATTAAATTTCCAAAGAAAGGATAAGTTAGACCCAGAATCTAAGGCCACCAGAAAAGCAGTTTCACTTGCCCAAGTTAGTAATGACAAATGGAAATGAGGAAGTGGTCCATGCCTCTGGTCAAGCATTCCAAATCTCAGCTTCTTCCCCCACTTCTTTTACTCCACCATTTCTAGAATGTTCCTTCAACCTGTTTTAGTTCTCAGTTTTCATAATTTATTCCCTCAATTTGCCCGAAATTCTCCTTAGTCTTGGTTTCCAAGTACAGTCCCACCCTCTCGATACCACCCTGTGCCCCACTGCTTGAAATTCTTCTTCCATTTAACTTCAAGGAACACCCGCACTACTTCTCTCCCTCTTCCTCTCACCTTCCCCCTCCCCCCTCCAACCTGTGCACGAATGTGCACATGCTGTAACACATAGATACTAAGCAGATCAAGATGTATGAACATGCAAGAGGATACCAAGCCTGAGAAAGATCAGAGCAAACAAAAAGACCAAAGATAGTAATGTACTTACAGACTGTGCTTCCTCCTGAGGAGTCAGTGGTCGGTTTGGACGGTACGTATGGTTTTGGCGCTTAGCCCATAGCCAAAAACGTTGAAACGGCACTGGTATACCCAACTCTTTAGCAACTTCTTCCTGCAACATGTAACATATATAATGAATAATGGTGAATTTAACACAGGTTTGTTCACAGTTGTACTGAAGTCATGATAATGCTGTCAAGAAAACAGGCTAATTAACATGAAATGTAGGCACTTTTTGCTCAGGAACAAAATATAAAGAGGAAATTTCATAAAAGATAGTGAATAAAAAACAAATTACAAAAAGAGGAGATTTCATAAAAGGTGAAAGTGATACTCTCTTGACACATTATGAGTGCTTATTTAAGCTTATACTAAGCTTCATAACATGTACCATAACAAAGCAACAACCAAGAAACCGATCGATTTTTACATGCTCCAGTAAATCCACTCCATGCAAGAAAAAACTACTTGTGCTGTCATCTGCTTGTAGTGGACTCCAAATTTCACTTTAACAACAAATAGTCCATAAAAACTCTGGTAACCCTTTCCAACAGAATACAACTTCTACAAAAGCTATGATCACATCAAAGCAAAATGCATCAAGGGGAAAGTCCAAAAAACCCTGTCTCCCTCTTGACCTCATAAATTCAGCTAAGCTGCTGTAGGATCTTCCACTGCTCAAAACTATCATGCTTTATGTAGGTTTCACGAGCTTGGGCATGTGCATGCAAGGACACCAACACATGATAGTGGTAACAAATGCAACTAGTTAATAAGGCAGGAATCCAAAACAATAGTGTGCTAATAGTAAAAAAGACTCCCACAAGAACAAAAGCTACAAAACATATAGTTGAGGCAAAAGGATCAGCTGTTTAAACATGCTACTTAAGACATATGATCACTATAAAAGTTTCCAAGACTGAAACTGATCCAGCCAGTCATAAAGAGTCCCAATTTCAAGACTACAAATCACACAGGTAGGCAGGTGAGCAAGCAACAGGTACACATATACATATATATAGATTTATGAGAGAGATAACCTTGAAAAGGTTAAAGGGCATTTGTTTCTGGATCCGGAAACTATGAACTTTGTCATGATCCACAAGATCAAAATAAATATCCTTTCCAATTTGTTCAAGTAGATCCTCACTACGTGCAACCTAAAAACAAGTGATAACTGAATCAGTAATTGATGTTACAAATATGTGCTTGCACATTTGCCTATCTGGGTAGACATGGGGAGAAAGAAGAACACAAAACCAGAAAAGAGAAACTTCTGGAATATTGAAACCTTTATGATAGTGTACAAGTGAGCTTCAGCCTTTTCCTTCCTCTTTTGTTCCTTCTCTTCTTGTTCTTTCTTTAATCGCATCTGCAGTGAGATATTTGGAGTGCGGGCCAACTGCTTTTAGCTTAACAAATTACCCAAAATGCAAATTGATGAAAGTTATTGCCAACATCTCACCCTGAGGTGCTCAGCAATGTCTTTCTCATCCACATTGCAGATGATCTTTTCCTTGTCAGTTTCACGGATGTACACAAGCATATAAGCATTTGAATATTTTGTAAACTTAAATGGAGAGTTGTTGAAGCCAGGATTTGTCTGTGGCAACTGTTCAGTAAAAATCAACGAAAGCTCAATCAACACTAAGAATTCATCTAATAAAGTTAACTAGTAGTACTGGAAAACATTACCTCTTCCTCGCCACCATACTGCTCTTCTAATGCCCTTTTCATGTCCTCTTTGGTTACCCGCTCATCATCAAATTTGAACCTACATGCCACAAATCTCAGGGAATTCAGAATAAATGAGAAATAACCACAATTAGATGGTTTCATTATGCAATTGAATTGCAGGGATCTCAAGTGGGTACAAGCAAAAGCAATCTTAATGCCAAATAATGTTAGAAAAATTGCAATATCACAAGAATTAGTTAAATGACAGTGCAGAAGAGTGCATGTAAAAATAATAAGGATTAAGGGGATTTGTATACCTAGAAAAGGGGATATGCTAACAAGAAACATCTATGTTGTCAAGACAAAATGACAAATAAAATGGCAAACAAAGACAGTGATGCTGCTCATTAGTATTCTCGTTGAATTCAAGAGGATTTTATGTCCCCCAAATTAAAACAAGGACAGGCTGTAATGCTGCAGTTACTACATGAAAGAATTATAACTACAACAGACATTTATGAAAACAGCAAAAACTTCATGCAGCTTGATCCATACCATTGATCTGAGAGAGTTGGCCTGATATAAGCATAGTAGTGTCCGCCATGTACACCACCACTATGGACCAAAACACTGCAAACAAGAAATGCATGATCCATTATTAGCAACCAGGAAGAAATAAATTGGGAAATCCAATTACACTTTCAACAGTGACATGTTGCAGAAAAAAGGGAAATAGAAAGCTGAACCAAGGATAACGGGCATGGGATGTTCTGTACTGTTGATTATAATGATGGAAAAATTCAACCAAAACAACACAAAAGGGAGACCATGACAACATAAAGTTAACTCAAATAAACTAAACTTGACTAAGCAAAGCCTTAATGAAAAATTTAACTGGGTGATATATGACCCTGTTTCCTGAAATTCATTACATCACTGAAAGGATAAAATAATAATATTTTTATTAAAAAAAAAAAAAAAACAGGGAAGCCAGTAACTGTATTGTTTGATTACAGATGCATTCAACCTAAATACTTATCCCACATATGGGGGCAAAAACCATGATATTGAATGAATCTGCTGGCAAATTAGAACTTTGATTTAAACCACCATTTGATAGGTTGGTACAGAAAATTACTAAAAATGAAGAAGAAAATGAAAATAATAGGAGTGCAAGAAAAACAGGATAATATACTTCACTAGGCCATAAACTCGTGACTAGTATAAAAATGTGGAAACTCATACTCTGTGTAGCACCAAGCATCAGCTACTTTTCCCTACAGTTTATTTTCATACTTGGAAAGTACAAAGTGCATTCCTCTGCTTTTTATGAGGATATTGTACTTATCAATTATTAACTTGTGGATCATACAGACTGTCTCTCATGATTTTGGAACATGACATCCATAACAAGTAATGTAGTTTAATAGTCTTGTTTGAGCCCAGGAACTTTCACTACCAACATGGTAAGGGCTGCATCATTTTGCATAAGCCCCAGAAAAAGGATGGCTGATACCTGTGAAGAGCATACAAATTGCGGACACTTCTGTCTGCCTCAGGTGACAAATATTTGCCATTTTCTCTATCAAGGTCAAGTTGTAAAGGGAACTCATAACGATCATTTATCTGCAAGGTATCAGCATAGAGTTGAAACTAACAGCAAATGAAGACCCAAAAGGAAGTGGCACAACAATAAAAGAACACAACAAAGATTAAAATATTTTGAAAGATAAATTAGTCAAGCAACACCAGCTCATAAAACAATAAGTGCCAACCATCCACTTGTCTACATTTAAAAGCTTGAAATATCATTAACAAGCTCATGTCAAGTTCAATTCAACTTTTCTATGCCCAGTTCCACAATACATTAAAACACAAATAGAAAGAAGGATAACCTTTAAAGAAAAAAGAAATTATTTTCTTTAATTGTCTTGAACATTTCTCAAGCAGTTGTAACCAAACAAATTTTAATGCATTCAATTTTGGCACCCATATTTTGTACTTCAAATACCAGATAGCCGCTGTTATTGGCCTAAATTTAATTATGACTACTAGCAACAAGTACACACTGTTTTACTTCTTTGTAATTCATCATGAAGAATTTGTCATCCACTCAACAGATGTGATCAACACAGCCTTACTGGTTTATAGTAGTTTTTAATGCCTAGGCAAACAGATAAGTGAAGCAACTTGCTTACTTTAAATGGCCATGCAAAAGTGTAATAACAAGCAGCTTGGCATCCCTAAAAAGCTCAGTCAACTTAATGAAAGTCCAAATGCCAAGAATTGGGCATCGACACTAATGCCTTAACAGAAACAAGGAATCAAACAGAAGAGGTTCAATAAGTAATGCATCCATAGATTACAGATCTTACACACAATTTCCTTTTAGTTTTCACTTCATATGGGCAAAAGCATGAATTCACCCAAGAAAACCTTGAAAATGGATATTGGATAAAATGAAAAAAGTAGGCCAACAAAAGTATTTAGGCATTGCAAAAGGGAAAAGCTACACTCCCACTAATCTAGCAAGGGAGTAGTCTATATGTTGCTTCAACTATTCATATGGCACAATAATTGCTACCTCAAGTATATTTTCAATTTTGCTTTTTTCACAGAATTACAATTACATTTCAAAATAATATCAATAATTAGATCATCAGGATAAATATACACGTAAATCTGGGAATTGACTAGAACAGTAGTGCAACAGAAGGCATGCTAAAAAATAGAGGCACATTCTTTTCCCTAGACCTAGAGCCAGTAGGACATGAAGTTTCACCATTGAAACAAGTGAGCCAGGTATAAAAGCTGATACATATGAGAAAGTTGGTTATGTCTTATGTCAAGTGGGTGCGATTATGTGCTTTTACAGCTTTTCTTTAAAAATTTTTTGTTGCAAAATCAGCATATTAGTTTATTAGTCAAACTCTTTGAAAGATCCATGCAGAATGTTTGTTAAAAATTTTAGGTTATGCATAAATGATGATATTGGAAATTGGAAGAATCAGAAAAATACTTTTGACTAGGATTAATCCCATCAAAAAAGTTAAAACACTAACGTTGCTCCTTTGTAACCAAAGGTTCACAAGTTTTGAGTCATAGCAATAGCCTCTTTGCAAAATGAAGGTGGTGCAAAACAGACAACCCTCCCCCATGAAAGGAGGGAGGCCCATGCACCATGGACACCCTCCTTTTTTACCCCAAAGTGGTAATCTAAATAACAAATTGCACATAGGTACACAGCTAGTTGTACATAAAATAAAAAGGGCATATGATCGTGTATCTCACCACTAACCTTTACCATAGTATCTCGCATAAAATCATACTCAAACCGTTTTAATTGAAGTTGAAGCACAGGAGGGAAGTCAATGAATAGGACACCTTTCTTAGCATCCTGAACATTTAAATAAAACGACATACATTAAAAACAATTTCAGAACAGCAAAAGCTAGAAAACAACACTCAAACAGTAAAATAAGCTAAAAGGAAATTAAATAAATAATTAAACACATTTGATCAAAATTTCAAAAAGAATGGATAATGGTAGGTTGTATATTACTTTCCAAAGAGAAAACCCCTCAAATAAAACTTGTAACCAAATATAAAAGCTGCACTGTTGATTCAAAGACTCTTACAAACAAGTCAGCATTAAATTAAATAAAAAAAAAGCCTTTAAGTGCTAGCTTTCCAAAAGCATCTCACCTGCAGACCATATTGTTCTGCATGATACTTATTATCGCCCTCAAGACGTTCCACCTCCACATATTTGTCAAAAGAAGCATAAACATCCCGACACCCTTTGACGTCAAGCTGAAGATCTGCAATGATATGTTTACACTGTTCTATAAGGAACAGAGAATGAATGTCTGACAATACAGTTATCCTCTGCAACCAAAAAGTGTACCATAAAATGATTCCTTTCTCGTAGACTTGTAATCCACATTGATGCATTCAATATAATTCATGTGATGCCCTTCAAATAGCTGCTGTATTGTACCCTCCACAACAGTTCCCTACCAATAAAATAAAACACTAAACTTCAACACTCTTTCTAACATCATAAGTACCAATGAAAGGGCAAGTCCCAATATAACCAAGCCCATGTACCTTCATTTTATCTTCAAGCTTCTCAGAAAGAACCCTATTAAGTTCTTGTACATCATGCTGCATGAAAGAATCATATGTATCCCAGCCAAAGGACTTTGTCAACTCTTTTGTTGCTACACTAGTATCGCTATACTGAAGCTTATAAAACAAACTCTGCAAAGCCAAAGGAATGCTCCCTGATGGCATATCATTCTCTGTCGTTGGCATATGATACACAGCCTGTAATTATCATTTTCAGACATTGACCTTATAGAAAATTCCAACAGTTCAAGTTATGATAACCCGATATATTAACCTTTCTGAAGTAAGGAATATGGTACAGTGTTTGAAGAAGAGAGTTCATATAACAAGTGGCTCCTTGATTTTTAAGTCCAACACAACCTGTCTCCTTCTTTGAATCATGTGACCAGTAATCAATCACCCTACGAACAGCAACATCAGCTTCAACTATGCATGTGTCATTAACCAGATATCCACGAGTAGGATCATATAACTCCCCAAGAGGCATGTATGAAGTGAAACCCCAATCACTCTCTCGGGCATTGAACTGGTGCTGTGTCTCTGAAGAAAGGACAGAACAGCCATCACCAAATAACTTTTAAACATACATCAAACAAAAGAAAGAAAAAATTGTTATTGCATTCTTCCGGTAGAATCAGCCATATAATTAATTTTTCACAATATAAAGCATCCACATAAATGCACAATTCCATGGAAAAATGGTCACAGTCAAGGTGTATCTACCATTCTTTCACTTGTAAGAATGGGAAAAGATAAGTAAACAGCCAAGAGAAACGTTTTACCAAAGGTAAGTTTAGTTGAGATGTACACTTTACAAAATGCAAATCTAACAAGCAAATCACCATTTCAAACATCATATACAATCAAAGTTTATACCTTTCTCACCCTTCTAACGCAAAAATATTTAAATTTATTCACTAAGGACAGCTCTGAGATTTGTTGGACAATTGGATTTATTTAATGGATGTTGGAATACTTCCTCATATACATCCAAAATTTTGTAAATTTTGCTCCTAAATTCAAACTCTAGTCATTTAATGTCTCAGAACACATGTTGGAGTTATTGTTCAATATCAATCCTGCAATGGATGCTCTTAAATGCAACCATGTGGAAACATGATGAATATTACAAAATATTGAAAATATCCAAACTTATTAAATAAATATCCATGTTATATCTAAACCATGACACAGATTTAGAAACCAAAATAATTATGGTTGTAGTAGTACATGTGGTGGTGGTAACAGTCATGATATCCTAGTGGTTGTGATGGTGCTGGTAGTTAATGCTACTGTCTGATGATGAAATAAGAGACTTTCAGTAATATTAATCAATTGCTTCCTAGGGACTTGCCCCATCAACATAAGGCTCATTAAAATACGTAGCCACGATATCCCAAGTGAAGCCATCAAAAGTTTCTAATTTTTGGTAAATGTATATATCCTTGTACAGATATTCAAATTAGCATCAGTTGCCATAGACAGACATCCTATTGTGCTTTTAATTAAATAGTGCTTTAATTGATGATATTGAATAAAATAAATCTTTTATAAGAACAAAATATTGTTTACAGTTACAAACTTATTTATGTATAGCCAAACTTAATACATGTTTACAATAATATTAAATAAAATAACTCTTTTATAAGAACAAAATGTTATTTACTGTTACAAACTTATTTGTGTATAATATAAAATTGATACTTATTTAAAATAATATTGAATAAGATAACACTTTTATAAGAACAAAACGTTGTTTACAATTACAAATCAACAATATGATAACAAGGGATGCATATATTCTATTTCTGTGCAACACACCCTGAAAACCTAGATTCTAGTGTCAAAACCTAATGTATCCTGTAAATGATTGGTACTCTTCCTCATTAAAACCCACTTTACAACTCCATGCCATTGCCAATACTGTGATCAAATTGATCTTTGAAATATACCCACCTCCCCAAGCAGGAAGGTGTTGTTGGGAGGGGGGGAGAACAGGATATAGCAGGACATAGAACAGGTATGAAACTGCATAGTAAATCGACCCCCCCCCCCAAAAAAAAGAACAGGGAAAAAATGTCTCTTTTCTTGCAAATATTACACGATTCCATGGTTGCAACTAATTCCATCCTAATTGTACTATCACAAGCAATGAGTAGGCAACACATTAGAACAAAAAATATTGTGTTCTCCTAGAAACTTTTTTCCTGCCTACAAAAAAATTAAATTAATCAAATGCTCATATCATGTCCCATCCTAGCCCAAAAGTATTACAAGACAATTGAGTATGCAAGTGAGAAGAAGGTTACTTTTTCATTTTTGATTTTTGATTTCTTCAGGGAATATCATACACAAATGAGCACATCCACATGACAAAAATACAACACAACACTAAGTACATGAGAGGCACAAGTTGCTGATGACAAAGCTGGACTGAAACCACAACAAAAGTACTTAATCTGTAAAGCATCACATAAACAAGAGAAAAGTTGAAAACTTCAAACAGAAATAGGCAAGGAACACATTTTAGATGATACTGTCATAAATTCCATTACATTTGTGATAAGTGAAGTGCCCTAATTTGACAAGGAAAAGCAAACCTTACATACCTTACACAGGTGCATTCATTCAACAACACAATGAGCAACGTCAATTTAAGCACTAAAGGTCACTTTGACACATGGAGAGTGACAGGGAGGTATAAAAGGATAGATAAGAAAAAAAAAATGTACCACCTTATCAAGTAGCAAGGCAATACCTTTTCGGATCGAGTATTTTTGATGAATCTGATTGACAACTGATAAACTGAACTGTGCAAATCTACTCCAACCATATGGCAAAGTTGCAGAATCTGCAACATCTAGATACATAGACAAATGATCCACGTTGTTCCCCTTTGGAAAAATCAGTACCCGCCTACCAATGCAAGTATTATTGATCAAACAAGAGCAAAATGTATGAAGTACCCAAAGACTACACAGAATAAGACAAATGACAAGAGATCAACATACCATTTATAGCCTCCAACAACGAAGATATCAGAGTAAAGCTTTTTGGTATTAAGCCTTGAAAAATTATCAATTGTCCATGTAAACCTAGCAGATGGAGGATCATCTAATGACGGTGCATCCACTGCACTTGCCGTCTCCGATTGTGCTGCTTTAAAACAGATAAAAAAAGAGAAACAAAAAACATTTACTTCAGAATCAGAAATGCGGTATTTCTAGACCACCACAACTAATTAGACTAATCCCCAATTGAGTTGCTAAAGAAGGAAAATAAACCAATAAACCCCAACATTGCAAACCATGCCTTAACCCTTAATTGAAAACTAAAATCAGTGAAGTAATACGGAGAAATAAAAAAACATAATCCAAAACCAGAATGCTCGTTTGATCTAATTTAAACCAAAATAACAAAAAACAAAGATCTTTAGGGTTCTGATATGGGGGAAATTTTTCTCAGGAAACAACAGAAGAAAAAAAAAAAATCCAGTGGAAATAGGGAAGCGGAGGGAATGCACCTTCCATGGGCTGAGGACCATCGACGAAGTCGGAGTGCGGGACCAGCATCTCATCGTCCTCCTGTTGCTGCTGCTGCAAAATATATATATATATAACATAAAACTTTAGTCCAGAAAAATAGACAAAGCTCAAAGCTGCATAAATTAAAAATCCAAACAAATAAAATAAAAATAAAAAAAAAAGAACTAGTGAATAACAAAAAGGCACGGATCTACTGATCCAAGCCCTACAATCCTCGCGCACGGAGAACCACAAACGTGAATTGCCAAGCAACAGCTTTACAATTGCCGAAAAGCTCAATCGCTTCGAAACCCGAAACTGAAATTGAATTGTGCTGACAAAAACCACAAACGCGATAGTGTTATTAGCTCAGAGGCTTCAAAGTAATTACATCCAACGGTGGAGGAGTCATCAGAGTCATCGCCGGCCGTGCAATCAAGAAATCCGAGGTAAGTAGAAAATGATGCAATATGCGTATATCTATATCTATATACGATCGATTTATTAAATCTAGTCAGAGAAGGGGAGAGAGAGAGAGAGAGAGAGAAGAGATGGGGTTACGCTAGAGGGATTTCGCGAGCGGGGAAGTGTGGAGTTTTGTCAGAGAAAGGGGGCAATTTGGGGATTTCGCTTAAAAAAAATTGTAAGACATGAGAAGGACGAAGGAAGCCAAAATTATTATGACATACCGCAAGCCCTTAATCTTACTTGTTAATAGTCAATGGAGTTTAAAGTAAAAGCTTACATTATTATTCCTATGGACCCAAAAAAAAAAAACATATATATATATATATATAATATTATATCACTATTCTTACTCAAATCAAATATTATGCAATTTAAGATGTTAAGGTCTACTCTCTGTTTCTCTTTATTCTTTTTATCAATGAACTTTGCTAGATTTAAGCCGAAAATCTTTTAAATGTATCAATGAATTTGTAATTCAAGTTATCCTTTATTGAGTACCGATCGAAACCAATTAACTAAAATAAATAAATAAATGCTTTAACTATCATTTTAATGTTAACATTGGATCCAAGTTCATAGGATTATTCTCTATTTCTATTGACTATTGACGATTTGAGTTCTTGCAAGTCTATTTCCAACAAATAAAATAAAAAACAAAAAAAAAAAAAAATCAAAAACGAAACTTCTTCCAAGCTTAGAAGATAACGGCAGAAGACCAAAATTTTTTCCACATTGTTTTCGGTTGACCGGCTGTTTGGCCTTTGTTTTTTTTTCTATCTCTCTCTCTCTCTCTCTCTCTCTCTCTCTCTCTTAATTTTTAATTTTTATTTACTTTTAGTGGACCGACCTATTTATTTGAGTGCATGACATGTTACCTTATGGGGGAACGGCAGCCCTTCTCTATCGAAAACAAGATTGCTTGCCTAATGGATTGGTTCCTACAAATCAAAGTAAAATTATCGAAATATAATTGATGTAAATTGAGGTGACGTCCCTGATCGGTTGTTCATTGTAATTAAATATATAAAAAGAGCAGGTTTTTGGCGTATTTCTTAGATAGGTTACCGAGAAATCAAGTCACCTACTCCAGAGAATTCAGGAGCTTGGAGACCCCTACTTCGTTATTGCTTGAAACCCAAGTCAACGTTATTCATCGGCCTACTTTGTTAATGATCCCCGCTGGCTAAATTGCTGTGACCCCTGATGAAAGAACGATTAACATTTAGGGTCAGTGTTACCTTTGTGTGAACCTCCGTAACCACAGACAATGTAAAATCCTACGAGGAAGTCTAGCACAATCCTGCATTGAATGTAATTTTTTCGACGACAAAACCATGAAGCTACGCAGGCCAAAGTTACTAAAGAGGTCGAGACGGGCCTCGGGATGAACTCCACTCCAGATGAAATTTTTATTCGTTCTTCTGAGTACGTTTCTTTTTTTTTTTTTTTTTTTCTTATTTTTCTTTGTGTTCTGTAAATAGAGAAAATCACAAATCCTGGAAATTTATTATTTTTTGGCACATCAGAAATTATGCCCACAATTCCTAGGAATTTGAGAGAGCTAAAGGTTTGGTTTACAAGAGGCAGAAATTTTTCCTACTTTAAACAAGAACATAACACCTTGCTTGCAATCTAATAATTGAGTGGGAAAAAGTGCAATCTGCTTAAAGAGGGAGACTCATGTCCCTGCAATTAAAGTGTTTAGGCGAAAGAACGTGGTATTGAGATTACTCTATACCAATATAAATTACTTACTGAATAATGTTAATGGAAAAAATGTGCTGCTAACAGAACACAGGCCACTGGACACAGAAAAAAAATGAACACCAAAATGCCATGTGGGTGGTTGGCGTCGTAACCCTGCAGAGAGGGGGTGGGGTGGGTTTACCGTTCACCATTGGCCTGTGCCTATGAGGCAGATAGTGCTTTATAGCCTTCGTCCTGAAGAACCTTTGCCATCGAGATATCGCCTGTCCTTACAATTTTTCCTTTCTCCTAAAAGACCAACAGGCACAAAAGGAAGAAAAATTTCTAGTTATGCATAATTCTGCAAAGCTCTCTGAGTCTTGGGCAAAAAAACCACAAAATCGATTACAACCAAATCAAAGCTTCAACAAGTATATTTCTGCATGAAATTCACGTCCTATTGGCCAATATTTGAGAATGACTCACCATGATGTGGATGCATGATGGCTTAATGAATTCAAGAAGTCGTAGATAGTGAGTAATTATCAGAACAGAGTTCCTCGGAGTCAACAATCCATTGACTGCTTTTGCCACTTCTCGAAGTGCATCACTATCTAAACCAGAATCAATCTCATCTAGTATAGCTAAGTCTGCACCCAGAACCTGGAATCACAAGGAAATAATGAGATGGCCTAATGCAGAACCAAACGCTCATAAAGCACTCTGAATTGGTGACGTACATTTGATTGCTGTTTCATCTTCCCTTACAATAATGCAATCCTTTTCCAAAAAGAATAAACAAGGCAGAAAAAGAGTAAAAAAACTCAGCTAAGTTTCAAAAAGTTAAGTCTTGTGGACAAATATGTAACTATTAAGTAATGACAATAGCAAAGACGACAATGAAAACAATAACAAAGCCTTAATCTCAAATTTAGATGGGTTTAACTACATGAATCTTTTCTTGCAATTCCAATTGATTATGAATTGAGTTTGATGTGAGGTATAATCAGTCTAGATCCTTCTAAACATGATTTTCCAAGGCAACTTCGGTTGCATTTTCCCTATCCTCTAATCACCCACCTAGATTTGGTCCCCTTTTTTATTGGAGCATTCCTAGATTTATGCTGGATATATCCAAACCAACGCAAACATCACTCCCTTAGTTTGTCAAGCTAAGCAAGTGAGCTCAAAGGGATCAAAACCAAATTCATCTTCTCATCTATTTAAAATTTTAAAATCCCAACCCCACAGCTTATCACATATTGAATGGCCATCACATGTTCTACATTCCCACAACTTTCTCCCCCACTAATAATCCAGAAGTGTTGGGCATTTCAGCCACATTTTAGCAAAACTTCGAGTGCAAATTTCTTTTTCATTCCTTTTAAGCTTAACAAAATCAAGCTTCTTCTCAAGCACCCTCCCAGAACAAGCAACATTTATGAGTACATGATTTTCATATAGCCCCCAAAGGGAAAAAAAAAATTACTTGTCATGCACACCAAAACTTCTCCATTAAGTGCACCAACATAAATACTCCACCCAAAGCATCCCTTCACCAACTACCACCTAAATAGATATTTGCAATTGAAAGAGGATGCTCACAAATATATCATGTGCTTAAACCCAAATGCCTATTTGGGAACTAATGGCCAAATAAAAAAATGCATAAACCTAAACTGCATTACCTATTCCTAAGCATATCTTTTCCATATAAACTGATATTATATATCATGTGCATGTGAACAGAAAAACACTATCCTCCTATACTATTTGCAAGAAGTCTTAAGAGACATAAAAGCATAAGCCAAAAAGAAAAGCAGTTGAGAAACAATACCGCAAGTTGTAAAATCTCATTGCGCTTCCTTTCACCTCCACTAAATCCTTCATTGACATTTCTGTTAAGAAAGTCACTCTTCATGTTTACCAACTCAAGTTTGGGAAACAGGTAAGCATAAAACTGCAATGAAAAAACAAATATCAGTGCACCCACTTAAACCGCAAGCAACGCTAAATTGCTTTTAACCCAAATGAGTAGGCTTCTCACTTTGAAATACACTATTTTAGCAGGTGAAGACTAACTCCTAAGGTTATCCTTGCTTATATAACCAAAATACCCTGTACATGTCATCCTAAGTTTTCATATGCCAAATCATAGGAGCTCCATTCCAAATCAGTACCCTGATTCATAAACTTGAGCTCTCTTTTTCAATCAAGGTTTGCAAAATTAAAAGAAGAGGAAATGAGAATAGAAATGGACTTATAATTCTATTATTAATCTTTTAAACTTGGCTCTAATGTGGATGTAAAATTTCTAACGTTGGTAATTTTACTTCCATTGCTTTCATTCTTTAATTGTCAAACATACCAAATAATAGAATGAAGAGTGCATTCTCAATCCTTGTCCCCTTGGATAAATGTACACACCTTTAGAATTATCAAAAAAATGATGACATCAATGAGGTTCCAACAAGGAGATAAAACCATTAAAAGATTGAGTAGAATTTGTTCCAACTCTGCTAAATAAAGAAGAAGACTTCTAAATCATTCAGCTCTTTCAGGAACAAGGTAATCAATGATGCAAAAGGCAAGACTATCGTATTGTTTCAATCTCAGAGCATCAGAATCAAACAAAAACGTTTTGCCTCAACATGAATCATTAAACCGTGAAGAGGCATGTATTGAACAACAATCACAAATAATGGAAACATTTTAATTCTACTCAATTGTACAGGCTATGGGTACAGTTTGAAAGATTTCAAGCAAAAGGGACTTATGCCTCAAAGATCTCCATGCTGTGAAGGTAAAAACCACTAAGGAGTAAAATAATTGTATACCTCAATTGGCCCAAGCTCCGGCAGACCAAGCTTTTTTCTTCGAGCATTATATGCCATATTGAGGAAATCAATGTTGCTAACACCTGGGATCTCAATGGGCGACTGGAAGCTCATAAAAAGGCCAGCAAGGGACCTTTCCTCCGGCTCCATGTTGAGCAAGTTCTCCCCTTTAAACAAAACACTTCCTCCTGTCACTTCATAATCTGGGTGCCCAACAAGAACCTACAACCCAAGAGAGAAATCCGATCGAATAAGACCAACGAAGAATAACTTTTGCTTCGAAGTTTTTGAGCTAAAGCGTGAAGTTCATACCTTTGAGAATGTGCTTTTACCAGACCCATTTTTGCCCATGATAGCATGAACCTACAAGGCAAGAAGCCCACAACAAAGACTGAATGAGCCCCATTAGCACCACCATATCATCAATAAATTACTACTGGAATATTATCTGAAGAATACAAGGAGAACTTAAGTGATTGCAGGGGAAAGATTAAGGATTCCAAATCGAAATACGAACCTCTCCCTCGTAAACAACGAGGTTCACGCCCTTGAGAATCTCCTGCTCGGAATTAGCCAACGCGGCGGTCAAATCCTTGACCTCGAGCAGTGGCTTCTTCTTTTTGGCACCAGAAACCTCCTCCGATCCCCCCGCAGGCAACGCCGTAGCCGCCCGCATGAAAGATAATCGGCGGCGGTAGGTGGAGTGGAGACCGAGACGAAGACGGCAGCGAGCGGGTTGAGCAAACAAGCGAGAATTCAGGGCCAAGGATTTAGAAGAAGAAGAAGAAGAAGAAGAGCAAGGAGAGGCAGAACAGAGGGGCGGTGCGGTAGGAGAAGAGGCTGCAAAATTAAGATAAAGTGCCATTTCTTTCAGAAAAACCAAACAAAAAAATAGCAGGGTTCCACAAACACTCGGCTCAGCTTGTGAATCTCTTAAGAGTTGCACTTTAAGTCAATTAACACCAACACCACTGCCTTTTTTTAAAAGAAGAAAGAGCCTTCGTCTCACCGTTTTTCAATATATATATATATATATACACCTCTATATTTAGCAGGAATATTTTATATATTATATAAAATTTTGTTTATATAATCGGTTTGCAAGGTTTACGGGCACCTGACCCTTGAGAACAGAGCCATGGCCTCCGCGGGTTGCAAACGCCAAAGTCATATTACTTATCACACGGCCACAGGCACCAATGACGTGAAAAGAGATTGGTCCATAAAAAGACATCAGAGACTCTGACCCGAGTTGCATAAAAGAATTCAACTAAAACCTCGTATGGTTTCAGTCTCAACCCTAGTCTTGACACTTCCCCACAACTAGAACCTTACTCGGACGAGGGTTTCGATTCTCTGTATCGCCCGTTCAAACCACAGACTACAAAGACCAGTTGATAAATTTTTATTTTTTAAAAAATAATTAATATTTATATATTTTTAAAAAATAAATAAAATAATATTATACTAAAATTTAATATATATATCTATATATATTTTTAATAAAATAATATAATTATATACAATTTATTTTTTTGATAAAAAAAAAAAAACAAGAAATATAATTTTTTAAACAAAATCTGCTCGATTCAACTAGTTGAACGGATGATCCGACCATATGAGTTAACTAAGTCAAGTAATTTTTGTACCACTTTTTTTTATTTAATTAGATAAAAAAATTAGACTAATCTAAACTTCCAATCACATATTCATGGGTCCAATTTCAAGAAGGGCACATACACTGATAACACGTAAACACTGCCTTTAGTACTCTCATTGGACAAGTTTTTATATACAAAAACCCATATGGTTCATGGGAAAATCGCACCCCAAGAAAAAAATGGATAAGATAACGCTTGAAAACGGAAAAAACAAATCAAAAATAAATAAAAAAAAAAAAACAAGAGATGCCAACAAGCATAAAAAAGTGAAGCCAGGATGCAGATCCAGAAGGTATGCACGCAGCTGTTGTAGCACAGAGGTTTAGGCATTAAAATGCAATATCAGGCGAGTACCTCCCCACTGGACATGATTCATGGATCCCAATTAGCAATGTCCAATAACCTCCTTGTGAAGCGGAGCACATGTGCCTTATCTGTTGACTATGGCTGCAGGAACAACAAACTTCGCCTTCAAAACACAAGCATGTGAATCAAAGCTCAATGGCACTGAATGATTGAAACTAAAATTGAAGGAACCCTCTCGTGAGATGCTTCTTGTTAAATTCCAGTGGGCAAAATTCAAACTAGGATACAGTCATACAGCTACTCCGCAATTTCTCCTTCTTCTAATTCCTCCGCCAATAAATTTTGCCCGGAATCTGAAAGATCTTTTCTTTCTGCTTCAAAGGAAAATTCACCTTCCAAATCAAGAAAGTCATCGGGATTAAATTGTGAAATGAGATCTGAATATTCATCTAGAAAGCCTTGTTCAAAGTCAAATTCCATGTTCTCAAAAGCTTTTGGTTCTATAGCTGTGGAGCTGGAACCCAACCTACTGTCTGACGTTGGTTTTTCCAACAAAGAACCATTAGATGAAGCATCTGATGCTTTCTCAGATATTTTATGGCACGAAATTCTGTGTAGTGAACCAAACTTCACATCCTCAATAATATCATAAATATGAGGATCTGAAGACCTGCTGTCCTCTTCTATTTCCTCCTCTGGAAAAGCAACACCTTTTGGGCTAGGATGGTCATTGCTAATAGCATCCTTAGCTTCACATCTATGGGTGTTGGGATGCACTTTCTTCAAAACTTCAAAATTGATACCATGTGAAGGAAGGAAAACATGAACAACAGGGTACTCCAGAATAACAGCTTCTGCCAATTGTTGCCTTAAAGGGACCATAATGTCCAATTCACAGAAGGGCGACTTGGGTCCCTGAGAAGAAAAACAAAAGATCTCTGAGTTGAATTCCTAAAGTATCTGATTATCCTCTGTTGGTTGTGGAGGGCGGTAGGTTGATATAAGTATATGACTGCACCCTCCCTTTTTCTCTCTGTTGTACAGGTTATATGGAATAGAAGATGATTAAATGCATGTTATATTAATTCAGAACCTATGGCCAAACTTACGAGTCACCAAGGTATTGTTGAGGAGTAAGGGTTTGAAGCAATAGATTCAGTATGATTAAAAGATTTACCAACTCCAAATAAAGGACGCCCAAATGCAGCTTTCACAATAGGCAATGCAACAAGCTTCATATTCACCTCTTTTTTCTCAGAACAGCACTATTTGCGTGTTCAGGGATTGCCAAATTCACCTTTATAGGCTGAGATCAGATAATTTGATAGAGAAAAAATTGAACAGAATACAAATTGTAGGTCATCTTTGCAACCAATAACTTTCATTTCAATATGAAGGAGAGTTGTTGTGCTTTAAACTTGTGCAATCTAAGACAGTATTTTAAATCATGCTACATAATTATCACGTAATCAATATGCATGGCACATGGAGAAAGCAAATGTACTCAAGTGATAGTAACAGAAAATATAGACAATTGAAGGGCAGTTGAACCATATAAATGTTGAACATCTGTGGATGTTTTGGACCTAGATACTCCTAGCTTGAACTATATCCATCTAAAGTACTTTTGAACAACTTGAACCCCCCAATTACTTCTAGCTTGAACTATGTCTATGCATAAAGTGTCTTTGGATGTTTTAAACTTGGAGTACTCCTGTAGGCCAATAAAATTTGTGTCATGGACTCATACCTTTGGATTTTTACGAATAAAAAATTTGACAGAATCCAGGTTCTCCTTGCAGAATTGCCTTAACGGATGGTTCCACGGCCCAGGTTTCAGATGCTTCTCAATAACTGAGAAAAGGTTTGTGTCTTCATGTACTCTGTTGCAAGAACTAATGCTTCAGTTCTATACTTCTATATGTTGCTCATTACCCCATTACAGCCCACAAGTACCAAGAGATTATCATAATACAGCAGAACAACTCACCCATGGTCGAGTAAAACAACATCTGTTGAATGAAACCGCCACTCAATAGTCCAAGAGATAAATTTCTTCCTGAACAAATCAGTGACAAGGGATTATCAGCACACAAATAGTAACTAGTCTATACCAACCACTAATCATGTCATCAAGTCACAGCTTTGAAAACTACAAATTCTCCAGTATCATCAATGAGAAGGATTAAAACCATGGATTATGGCAAATTAGCGAGGCATGAATGGTCAAAGAGCCCCTGACACCAATTGCACAAAATTAAAGAAATTCTTTAAAAAAAAAAATCAATGCAACGCAACATGTTAGGCCAAACAACAAAAGCACAAAAAACAAATATTAAACCACCCCCCTCCAAAAAACAAGAAAACAAAATCAGACTTCTGCAATCCATATTTGATAGCTAGGTGTAGGTTCCAATAAAATGGCAATAACCTATGGTTGTAGCGAGTTTGATTATTATCCCTCCTTGACATTCCAATTGGGAGAAGAAGAAGCTTTGTTCTTCGATTGGAGGCAGCGTGCACAAGACTTCGAAGATGAGGTGGAAACTTGGGATAAGGATGCACTCGAAATTGAGCTCTCATCCTCCGAGCAGATTCAGCAACCCTCTTCATCTCCTCCAGCAAATTATAATCTATCCACGCATAAAAGCAAACCCCGCCGGCCCAAAATAAATAATATTAAAATTTTACCTTTAGCAGAAAGCAGAGGATTCAAAAAAATTAAAAAAACAAAAAAACAAAAATCAGAGGGAGAGAGTTGAAGAAGGGAAGAGCCGTGAGACAAAGTACCAGAAAAGAGGAGATGATCGTCGAAGTTAGAGAGAGGAACGAAATGGGTTTGGTCTCGCTTGCCAGTACAGCCTGTGCGTTGCTTGTGGGCTTTGACGCAAGGGAGACTGCAAGAGCGCAGTGAGCAGGCTGGGCACTTGTACTTCGATGGGTTTGCCCCGCACTCTCCGCATACGATATGTTGCTGTTGCGTCTTGGAGTTTGTATTTGTATCCTGATGTTGCTGTTTCTGTTCCATTGTGTGTGTGTGTGTGTGTGTGTGTGTGTGTGTGTGTATGTGTGTGTGGGGGTGTGTGTGTGTGTGTCAGAGAGAGAGAGAACTGGGCAATGATTTCAAGTACATTGCAGGAACATGTTCGCTTGATCGGTTATATATCGTTCTAGGGTTTTGTCAGGGTTTAGCGGCCCCACTGGCTAGTAGCGGAGGATAAAAGCCAAATCAACGATAACACGGCAACATCATTCAATAAAAATAAAAGAGAGAGAGAACTGGGGTAACTCTTTTCCCTTTTTGTTTTTATTTTTTATTTTTGCCTCAATAAGAATGGTCTCACCCACCCAGATAAAGAAGATAATGAGACACTGGAGAAAGTTAAAACCATAGTCTTAAAAATTAACAGAAGTTCAAACCAGAGTTTTTAACAATTCACACGGTTATTAAATTAAAAATTTTAAAATTTTAAAATTAAATTAATAAAATTAATATTTAATATTAAATAAATAAATAATATTTATATAATAATATATTATATAAATATTTTTATATAAAAATTAAAATATAATAAAATTAAATTTTTTATCAATATAAAATATTTTTAAAAATATCTCATAATTAAAATAAATAAAATATAAATATTTTATAAAATTTAAAAATTTTAAAATAATAATATAATTATAATTAAATTTAATTATAATTTTTTTTTATTATTTGAATAATAAAATTATTTTATTTTATAATATTATCTATAATACCGATATGATAAATATTATTAAATAAATTCACATTAATTATATATAAATTAATAAATTTATTATTTTTATTTTTTTCTTATTAATAGTATTATAATTAAGATATTAATTCTTTTTTATAAAAAATTCTCTTTAATTTTACATAATTTAGAAACAATTTTTTTTTTACAATTTAAAAGTCTATTTTATTAATATACTTATAATCAATAGGAAAATATTTTTTTTTAAATAGATCCCATGAAAATATAAATTAATTAAATATTATAAGTTATAAAAAAATAATTAAATATAATTATATAAATACAAATTAGTTATACTTTAATCTCAAATTATAAATAATATAAACGAAATTATTAAATTTTTTATATTCTAATTTATTTCTTTTCCTAATATAAATACATTGAAATATAATTTAATTTCTTTCACATCTCAAAAAAAAAGAAATTTGACTAAAAATGCAAATAACAAATTTTTATAAAATGGGAGTACTATATTTAAATAATTTTCATCATTCATCTATATTTAAAAAATAAACAATTTTTTAATTATTGTAATATAAAAATGTATTATATAAATGAATACAAAAATGTCACAACTTATCAAACTAAAAAATTTTGATTGAATTATAAGTAATTTATTTATAAAATTTCCTTCATAATTTTAATAAATCTGGATTTCTTTCATATAATAATATTAATATTACAAATACTTTTAATTTCAAACAAATTAAAAAAACCACTTATGATTTTAGTTTTCTCATAAAAATCTTCTTCATAAACAATGTAGAGTTAAAGAAATAAGTTTCTGCATATAAGTCTTTCATTAGATATTTATCTCAATGCTACTTAATGACGTTTACAAAAGACATATATAATCTTATTTTTAACTTAAAGATTTGTTTAATTCCCTCTATAACCCTATATTTGCTTTCATAATGATAACCTGAAGAAGGATTTTCATTCGAATCAACAATGTACTGCAATTTTATAAGTGGATTTACAACCTTCATAATTACCAAGTAATCATTCCAAAATTTACTAAGTATGCAATTATCCTAAAATTTATTAAGTAAGATAATAATACACATAACATTTCCTTTTGCACTCTTTACAAATTAATGACTCATGAAAAAGTTTCTTATTACAAAATTTTATAAAATTTGTTTGTGATTATAAATGCTTTTTAAAGTAATAAATGTGGTTATAAAATGAATAGGTCTTAGACATATAATTTCTCTTCAATTATGATTTTTTTTTCTTAACTTTGGCCAAAAAAATATGGATGATTATAAACAAATTTTATAATGTCAACAACATATGATGCAAGATCAATTATATAAAGCATCTTAATAATATCCTTCAAGATGAGATTTAAGTAATAAGTAGCACAAAGAGGCTAATATATGTACTTATACCTTTCATAAAGTAATTTTCTAACTACTATATAATTTGATGTATTATTTGTAATAATATGAATAATATTTTGAGGCTCAACCCATCCTATAATATTTGGAAAAAAAATTGCATAAACTTGTAATATCTTTTACAATTTATGATGTATCCACAAATTCAACAAATAAAATTTTAACAAAGCAATAAACCAAGAATTTGATAAAGTTTCTATCTTTTTGATCCATCTAACCATTAGCCATAATTGTGTATCAATTTGTAATCTATTTGGCTCTATAGGTTTTAATAAGTAATTGACATTTTTTTTTACAATCTCTTAACAAATTGACACGTATATTATTATATCAAAAAACCATTTAGCCTAAGTCATATCAACCCTTTTCACAACTTTTTTTACCAGCCAAGACACTATTTAAATTAGATTAAGTTCTAAGAGTTGTCATCAAAGCAAAATATGTATCAATTTCATTATTAGCTTTTCTTTTTCACTTATGTAAAATTAATTTTTTCCTTTTGACACATTTATTTCTATCACCTTGTCTTCTTTCTCCTTCAACTTAATATCACAAAAATCATCACCAAAATTATAGTCATTAGCCTCTTTAATTTGTTTTTTCTCCTTATATGCTTATTTAAAAATGTCAAGTATCCTTACTCGAATACCATATGGAACTTTTTTGCATAAAGTTATTTAACCTTTAATTCTAATAATATCATATTTCATTTTATGGATTTCCCCACACTTGAAAGTATTATTGTAATAAAAGCAATTATAAATGGATTTAACTTTACTATTAAACTTAAACTCAACCCTTTCAGAAAAATACACCTAAACTAGATCATTCTTTTAATAGAGGGATTAAGTAATTGACATAGAATCCATAGATTACTTTTTAGATGATTGAAATAAGGTATTGTAGTTGTCTATTTTTGCTTAAAGTGCCAAAATGAATACAAATAAGAAATTTAAAAAATAATCCATAATATATTCAAGTTCATTGAATAGGAACAATTTATATAATTTGTCAATAAATAATAAATAAGATCAAAGATTAAAGATTAGTTATATAACCTTTCAAACTAGAGATTAATTGATACAAATTATATATAAACAAAAACATTTAAGTAATTAAGAAAGGATATAAAAAATTATTCAAAAATCAATATTCAGGCTTCTATCAAGCACTAACAAGCCATGTTCTCAACTTACTTTACTCCTCACCCATCACCCAATTCTCAAATCTCATATGTTTCTATCTATTTGGATACCATATGAAGCATTTAGGCATGCAAAGCAATAGGTGGAACATATGAGGTAATTCATTTAAACATTAACATTAAACATTAACAAAAAAATCACTTTGTGTCCTTCCTAGTTTGTATTATGTTTTCTTCCTTAATTTTTATAAAATTTGAGATAAAAAAAATTGGAAATAGGATATATTCAAAATTTAGAGAAATGCCTTTAGTATGTAACCAAGACCTTAAAGCAATATAGTTACATATGCATGAAGATATAATAACCTATTTGAAATCTTAAAGTTTAAACTAATATACAATTGTTGTTATGACCTTAAATATTTAAATGAAAGAAAATGACTAGTAGGTTAGAGGAAGAAACAAATTTTTAGTTTTTTTTTTTTTTGAAGAGTTTATTAGAGTTCATCACATTTATAATTTAATTCAAAACTAAAAATAACATTTAATATGTCATAGATGTTAAATGGCTTACTTTAGCCAAATGCTTAGTTATTGCTCTAACTAGTGGAACAATCCAAATGGTATGTCTATTTTGATCTAAAGGCCACAATAGACATTAAAGTGAAGTTAAGAGAGATAAGCCTTGGTGTAATGTAGTAAACAGCTAATCTATTATGATCTAAAGGTTACAAATTCTAATTGTAAACAAAGGGTAAAGTGCTTAATTCATAGGACTTTATAAGTCACGACAATCATCTATCTTTTCAAAAAATCAATATGATAATTAACTTCAAATAATCAATATAAATAAAAAATAAATAAATAAAACAATAGAATCACATATCAATTTGAATAAAAACATTACAATCAATGTAAACTTGACCCATTAAATAAAGTGAGAAGCTAATTTTTCATAACTAGAACAACCAAAACACCAAAGTTGATCTAAAAATTTCACACAAAAACACTACATTACTTACAAATTAATAAAAAAAAAAACATTAAAAAAGTGCACTACGTACTTAAAACTCACAAATTTATTAGAAACCCCTAAAAAATTTTCAAAACAACACCAAAATCTCAAAAAACAAATTTTCAAAACTCACAATTCAACTTTTTTCACCAAAAAAAAAAGGATAATGAACACATAAATTAAACCCAAAAATTGAATTTGTACTTTAAAAAAAAAAAAGCACAAAAGAGGGTAAAAACAAACCAAGTTAAGTGTGTGGGACTTTGTTTCCAAACTCACTAAGTTAAATCAAGACAAAACTGTAGAATTGTTTCTATGAGTGGTTAAGGTCAGCTTTGCCCTGAACTTTGTTGTCATGGAACTACTATCAATAGAAGGTGAAATGCTCTGAAAATTAAGATATTCGATTTTTGAGAGAAAGGAGATCTCAAATGTAATGTTAGAATTTCAATTTCATTAAGAAGTTTTATTCCCTTTATATAAGACAACATTATTTCACAAAAAATAATTTTTTTTCCTTTTTTTTGGAAAATTATATCATACTACTCATGAAAATTGAGTTTGTTTCATTGATTCTTGGGTGAATTAGCCCATTCATTAATTTTCATTCTAATTTTTGCTTTAACTAATTCTAAAAAAAAAAAACAAATCTAATTATAAATCAATTTTTAATTTTAACATTCTAAAATACTTGTAGAATCTAATTCTTATAACATGATTTCAAATTAGTGGAATTAATCTCTTGACATTTGGATAAACCCAATTCCCAAGCCTCACTCAAACTCGGACCAATCAGTAGATTAATAAACTAAAAAAGATGTCTATGACAGCAAAGACACCCTTCTCCTGACATTCTTAATCATAAAAGAAAAAACTCGGGCTAGCCCAGCTGCTAAGTGTGACATTGAAAGTGGAGGAGCTCAAAGATTGGGCTTGACTGCAATCAGAATAGCATAAAAACCCTTCTAACCTCGAGGTCGAATCAAACTTAGCCAATCTTAGGAGATTCTATCCTTGCATAACTTGCATTTTTTTTTTTCTTTTTTTCAACAAAGTTTACTTATTAAGTGTTCAGACATGACTGTTCAACAGTAGTTTGGTCTCCCGAGGCTATTTTTATGGCTATTTTAAAATTTTTTAATTATAAGAAATCCCTTCTGAGCAAATTTTGAATTGTTAGCACAACACTAACCAACTTTCTTTTGTTTCATAAAATGCACGTAAAAATATTTGGATTTGCTCTATACAATCCCAAGTTCATAGTCATACTGTTAGGCTAATATAGTGATGGGAGAGAGTGGCGTTAGCGTTAAAAAGAGTGATGCTGCTAGCAAGATATTGGCAATGCAATGCAAATAGGCAATGAGAGAGTGGGAAAACACCAATTACTATTGAATAAAATTTATTCCTTACCAAGGAGTAACAGTGGCTATAATAGTGAGATAATTTTACTTCTTTTTTCTTTTTTTCAAAATTTTTTTATTCATTGGAAAGTGAAATAAGAACAATAACTACCAACTAAAACATACTCCAAATAAATTAGTCGTAAAAAAGGAATTTAATGACTGTGGAGGATTGTGTCATATGTCTCAACTTTATTAAATGGCTTGTAAAATAGTGTGTCAACCGACAACCTTATACTTGCTAAAGAAGAGCTTGACAAACCCAAACAAGTGCGGCATGAGGATGCATATCCAAATTTGCAAGCTTGCATCCATTTAGGTACTACCTGCAAGTCAATGTTTACTACTACATCCCAGAGGTTTACGTTCCAGCACAATGAAAAACATTTCCTCGTTGAATTGTGTCCTCTAATATTAGCTTTGTCCAGAGATTACCCACACAGTTTGTCCTAAACATTCAATTAAGTTAACCAGTTGGAAACAACTCCTAAGACACCAATTGTGTATTAGTAGGAGCAATGAAATCTAGAGTATCCAAATTCATGCATAAAACTAAAATATTTGTTGATAAAGGCTCAATATACTAGAATTGTCTTCAATCCCTCAATTGTTTCACTACTTCCAAATATGTCAGAGTAGCCATTTCACGCCCTTTCTTCGTTGTGGACATCCATGTTTGGATTAGAAGATTTGTAAGGAATACTTTATATGGTGTCTAACTAAAGATAAATCCATAAAACTTATTAACCAGACTTTCTAAAAATATTGATAAATTTACCATTATTTACACCCTTAGTCAATACCAAAAAAAAAATTCAAGGAGACATGTAGAATGAACTTTTTATTACTGTTAATTACAATTTATTATTATGTAAAAAAAAAAATGTATTAACTACATAATTTTAGCTAATAAAACTTATCAATTGTATTTACTAAAAGACATTAATAAAATTATTGGCAAAAATGGAACGGGAACGGTCTATCGAGAGGGGAAACCTTTGAAGAAAAAATAACGTTTATTTGCACCACCATAAACAGCCTCCAAACCTGAAAGGACATAAGAATTGTTTATATATATATATATGGATTTTAGAAAGATAAATGAAATTTGTTCAAAGAGAAAGATACGTAACATGTGAACCCAATTAATATTTAGGCACAAGAAAAGGCACAAACACCATCATGAGATCACTCTGTCTCTTACACTAATTCTGTAGCTTTTCTTTTCTTTTCTTTTTTAAAGGATACAATCGAAACCCTAATTCTGCATCGAATCCTACAATTTGCAACAATCCTAAATTGGAATCACTGTGAAACGTCTAAAAAAGAAAAGAAAAATCAAATATACACGCCTTTCAATTAGAATTTAGAGCCCAATAGCCCACAGCCATCGGCCGTGTATCCATTGTTGGTACTTTGCCATTACAAGTAACTGGACGATCAAAGCCAGGACCACCCAAGGCGACGGCCCTTCAGACGGTAAGGACCTAGGCGGCGGGGGCAGCCACGGCATTGCAAGAAACCGCTTTTTCTTCGAGGAGGACGACGTTGATAATGATGACGATAGGCATCGAACAATCAACGCCAGGATTATAGGGATGGCTGCAGGTAACACCCACCTCATGATCATGAAAAGAAGTAGTTTTCTCGACTTGGACCTTGGCCTCCAGTAATATTGGGAATGAAGAGAATGATAGTTCCAGGATGTGAAGAGAACGGTGGAAATGGCTAAAAGAATCACGAGCACTTTATATGGGAGAGGATGCGTTGTCGTGAGCATGTCTAGGGCACAAGAAATGCCCTCCATTGCAGATGATCTTCTTGTCTGCATTGCCACCTTCTTGTTGACAAGCATTACATATACATATGCGTGTGTGTTCCGTGCACAATACACAAAGAACGAAACAAAAAAAACAACTGTCGTCAAGCTTTCAAGATGCAGTCATGGAGATGCCGATTTGATGATCAATGGATGGAGGAGAAAGAGAAAAGGCAAACGGGTACTCGGTGATGATTCAGAACTTGAATTTCAAATTAAAAATTTTATATTCCCTAACCGCCTAGGCTAACACGCTTTGGAATATTGGATTTATATATATATATATATATATATATATATATATATTTCCAAAAAAACAAAAAAAAAAAAAAGAAAAAGAGAAAAAAGAAAGAAAAGAAAATTCTTGTATACAAATGAGAATTCTTGAGAGGCATTTTTGATGTGGGGGTGTGGTTCTTGATGACAATCAATGGAGGTGCTTGGCCACTGAACGGTATTTTTTAGAAGCATTACGATTCTAATTAGTAAATTCCAAAAGAGAAAAAAGAGCAAAGTGGTGTATGTAATATGATATGGACAGTAACCAAAAATATTAATTAAGGGACAGTGGAATTGATAACAAATAATATGTGACAAAGAGAATAATCATGTAGATAACTCCATCACAATGCAAAGAGTTAGACATTTAACAAATAAAGGAAAGGAATAGAATGATTAGTAAAGGAATTGCATGCTTCATCCAACACAAAATGAATAGATGTCATCTATCTTGTTGTTAATATTGATTTTAGTTGTCAATGTCTTGATTATCATATTTAATATATATTTGATATTTTATACACCTCAATAATCAATAAAAAGTAATTTTTATTATTAATATTGTTTATATACATAAAATAACCGTCAATAAATTTTAAAAATAAAATTTGTAGAATAAATATTTTTTATAAAAATAATTACGATAAATTATAATATATTTATTTTATTAAAATATTATTTTTAAATATTTTTAATTAATATGTTGTTATAATATAATATTAATAAAATTGTAAAATTATTACTATTATATTTTTTTCTTATAAAGAAAACAATAAATCTAATAAATTAAGTAAAAGAATATTTTAATAAATATATATGAATATTCGTTAGTTAAATAAATTTATTAAAAAAATTTAAAAAAAAATATTTGTGAGTTAAAAAAATTTTTTATACAAGTAATTGTTATATTTGAAATTATTAAAATATTTTATATAAAAATCAGTATATTTTAATTTTATTTTTAAATTATTTAAATTAATAATTATTAATATAAGTAAATATTAAATATATTATATATTATATAAAAATAATTAAATAATAAATAAAAATTTATTATTTTAATGTAATTATAAAATAATATTTTAATTTTTTTAATACATATTAATTTAATAAATTTTTATAAAAATTATAATAATAATTTAAATGAAATAATAGTTGATAAATAATTATATTTTTATTTGTAAAATTGATAATAGTATAAATAATTAGAAATTTATATAATATAACAATATAATATAAATAAAAATTTTATAATTTATATTTAATTGAAATATTAATATAATTAAAAAATATTTAATTATATTTAAAAATTATACTGTAAAAAAATTAATTAATTTATTTTAATAATTTAATATTTTAGTATTTATAATATGTAATTAAGATAATAATTTTAATTTATAAATATATATTATTTAATTAAATAATTAATAATAAATTAAAATTTTTAAATTATAAGTCTTATTTCTTATTAATATGTTATAATTATAATAAATTATACGTATAAAAAATTAAAAAATAAAATAAAATAAAAATTAATTTAATTTGATTAATTTTTTAAAAAATAAATTAAATGTATAATATTTAAAAATATAATAAATTAAATATAATTTATTAAAAATATTTTGAAATCAAAGTTTTGAGATAAAGTATTCTCAAAATTTGTGTTGTGTTTTACATGGAATATTCAAATTTTTGTCCCTCGTATGATACTCTAAAAATTAAAAACTTAGATTTATACCTTTAAAATCTTAAAATTTAATTATATATATATATATGAGATCTATAAAAATTAAAAAATATATATATAATTCTATTATGTAATTCCCAACTTAATAGATATGCTATTGAATATATATAAATGTAGACACTCAAGATTTCTTGCATTAGAAAATCTAGGTCTCCCCACCAGATTCCTTCAAAGGAGTATACTTGGAAACTAAATCATCACAGCGTCATCGATGAAGATCGAAGAAGGAGAAGAAGAAGATACCGAGGAAGGGCGCGATGATGGACATGGGAGAAAGATGGACTAAATCCACGAGGCATTAACTTGCATGAGGAAATATCCCTTCAAATACACAAAGGACCCGTTACATGAACGGGCCACAGGGAAAAGTTGTGGACAGGGCCTGGGTCGCCCGTTTATCCTTCAATTTTCCTCTTTTTTTTTTTTTTTTGGAACAATGTAGGATGCATGCGTAAACATAAAACATAAATATACAAATAGCATATAATGTATAAACAAGTAACGTAATGTAAACGTGTCAATAAATCTTTTTGATAACTCATATGCACACGCATACTACCTTGCCTGTTTACATATAATATGCATTTTTTGGAAAGAAGGAAGAAAAAAAAAAAAAGAATTGCTATACACAAAATTACCCGTGCACCATTAGATAAAAAAAAAAAAAAAGAAATGGTGGAATCATCCATAGGAAGCAAGAGAGGGAGCAGGAGAAAATAGAAAAACTAGTTTCAAAAATTAAAGTGTTTCCATAAAATGACACATAATTACATCAATGGTGTGACATCAGTATTTGCTTGTGTGTAAACTACGTGTCATCTATGTGGGAAAATTTAATGATAAATTAGTTATATTTTCTTATACTAGAAGCATGAGACATACTCTCTCTTATTGTTTACTAACAATAATTATTAAAAAATTGTCTAAGAAACCACAAAAGTGATTGTTCGCAGCAAGTAGCAAATAATAAAAGCAGAACAACAGAAAGTGAAAAATAAGAACAGAGAACTAACAATGTAACCAAACATGTCTAGGTTACCGGAGACTTATGGGGGTGACATGCTAAAACTATACGGCGAGTTAACATGCTATAAAACAAATCATGGGAACAAGAATGGCCCCAACTACATTGTTGAAATGACTCTCTTAATTATAAGAACAAGTAAGAAGTCGAGATTCTGGAGAAAAACAAAAATAAATCAGTGTGTGCGATCCATTAATACAAAACCGTTCTCATAAGGGTAAATGGCAATACGGAGGAATAACACTGGGAACATTCAAGCTTTCAATCAACCCCAAGACACTAAGACTCCACTCAGTTGCAAAAACTTACCGGCAATAAAAGACTTGAATTGTGCGTGTACATCCAGCAGCATGCCTGCTACTTTGATGAGCAGCTCTGCTGTTTATTGTACAACATGTGCCCTCCGCCCAACACCCGGAAGAAATAAATACAGAAACAACAAGCTTGACAATGCCTGTTGTGCTAAAGCTTGAAGGCCTCCCTAAAGCCAATACTGAAGCTCTTTTCGAGGTCCTTCTTATTAGGGCCCGGAACTGCAACACTACTCTTTTGCATCATGGCCACAAACTCATTGTAATCAATGGTTCCATCCTGCACAATTTGCTTAAGTTCAGATTTTGGTCTACATTCAATGAGATCAGATGGGTTTGACTGATATATAAGACATAGGTTGGTTTACATAAGCAATAAACTGCATGCGGAAACAGACCTATTCTATGATAGAACCTACACAGCCATTCCAACATCAATCACACCAATATCAAATACTATTCCAAATGCATTATTTTCCAAATGAGAATGTATGAAGGAGATTAAGACCAACACAGACAAGTTTTAAATTCAAAGTACAGATATGTGGACCATTTCTGGCCCATTCAAAGCAACCAAAAGAGTAGCCAGGTGCACCAATACTTCAGAATCTGATCAAGACAGTGGTGTTGTATGTTCTAGTATGAGCGAGTTCCTCTTACAAGATAGAGAACCATCTCTTTCATCCTTTCCCATCTTTATTTCAATTGAAAATGGTGTTCAGGAAGACAAAAAAATGAAATCATACAAAAGGAAATAACTTACATTGTCCTGATCAATTTCTTTGATCAGTTCTTCCAATCGAATATCCTCTATGCCAAACTCTTCACAAGCTTGTTGAAGTTCATCTAGAGTGATATAGCCACTTCCATCCTTATCAAAGTATGAAAAGGCTGCAAATAGGTGATCCTCCCTCTCAATTTTATTTAGAGCCAAAGTTGCAGCTATAAACTCTCCATAATCGATGGTGCCACTGTTGTCCACGTCAGCCTGCATATCAATAGCATACACAAGCAGAAAAGATTTTTCATCGATCATGCTCTGTCCTTCAATAACAGTGAAAACTCACTACCACATCTAAACTTAAATGGAGAGTGAGTCAAAATAACAAAGGCAAAGCACCAGCTGTTCTTTCTCCTCCAACAGAAAATTAAGGGAAATTTACAAGAAATCCTGCATATGTGGCCTGACAACACTTCACAAAACATATTTTCAAAAATTGTATCATACATGCATTTAAGTTACAGTAGCAACTAATAACTTTCAATAGGTATCTGCTTAAAAAGGTTGAACCCTAAACTTTGGTCCAATATGCAATTATGCCCAAATTTCAATTGTGTTCTATTAAAGCTACGGTTTTTTTTTTTTGGTCCATTAAAGCTACAGTTTTTTTTCTTTTTTCCCTTTTTGCAATTGCATCTAAACCTTAGCACCATGGTCCACCAAGGGAAAAATTCCATGGTTGAGGTAATTAATGGGACCTTCTTATTGACATGGCTATATTTTGCAACATAATCATCAAGGTGGCAATTTCTCCTCAAATGTACCATTTTTTTCCTGATAAAAATTTTTGAATGTAGCAAAAAAAAAAAAAAAAAAAATCTTTTGTAGTAAAAATGGAGAAAAAAGAAAAAAACTCTAGAACAAAAGGCTGAGTGAGGTAGGGGATCCATAATTGAAAAAAGACAACAATTACATACATGGTGGAATAAGAGAATCAGTTCCAAAAGTTTATTGATTTTTTTTTTAAAAATCAAAGTAAAGATGAATTTTAAGGGGGAGGACCGGTGTTAGTGGCTATGAGAAAGATATAGCCATACTAGTATCATGGGTTCAATTATTTGCTCTGCAAATGGAATTTTTGTCCAAGTAGCGAACAAAATGTAAATATAGACTCAATTACTCTAGATTCATAATGTTAGGGGCTTAATAGGATACAAACAAAATCTGGGGCTTAACTGCCTTTTCACCAAAGTTGAAGGGCTAATTAAATAATTTTGCCTTTTTTATATTGGGGAAAAAAAAAAGGAGAGACTTGACAGAAAGTTGTTATGACAACTTAAGTACTATATGTATTAACATAAGAAATAGGTACTCGAAATGCTCAGGATGTAACTAATCTTACCCTCCTCCCCACACCCGCCCCACACCCGCCCCCCACCCCCCCCCCGGCTCCATGCAACAATGTTTATCTTCCTATCATGAAATGATTATGAAGAAAGACAATCTTGAATAACAGAATCCAGATTTCACACGATACTTACTGCTTGCATTAGATCATAAATTTCAGATTCCTTTAAATTAGCTCCAACCTTTTCCAACCCAGCCTTAAGTTCCTCAAAAGTGATCTGACCACTGTTATCTGTGTCTATCATCTTGAACATCTGTCTTAAGCCAGCTATCTCTTCTTCAGACAGGGATTCTGCAATAACCTGCAAGATCGAAGAGAAAACTTTATTTCATGTAAAGTGCAAATTTTGGCAGGAAGTTACACCAGCAATGTTTGCAAGCCATCAACGTATGAGACGTTGAAGCAGAATTTCCTTGGTCCAGCTTTCAGTGATTTCAGCATAGTGCTCAAGCTTCATACTCCATATCTCTAAAGCATATTGGAGACTTACCCTAAGAGCCATCTTCTTTAGCTTGTTCATAGCAGAAAATTGCTTCAGACGACTTAATACAGCAGAATCCAAAGGTTTGTCAGGAGCCACGCCATCTTTTTGTACCCAGGGGTGGCCTGCAAAACCATAAAGAAGAAAATATTTTATTGGTCATGCCACTGCAACGTCAGCCACCTTGGCCTTTCCAAGGAGTTCAAGATGAAAACAAGAATCTTTACAATTACAGATCAGATTATCAATGCACAAAAAGGCACAAGCAGTGTTCTTGTTTTCATTTCTTGTTTGCTTAATCATAAAATTCTGCATACAGTTACACTGTAGATAGTTTGAACTTACTTGAGTCACTATAACCACTTTGAGAATTCAGTTTGAATAAACCCAGGGAAGATATAAACCAAAACAAGGAACCAAAGACAGGTTTAAAATATTGTGATGGACAAGAGAAGTAGAGACCCATTTAAAGCTGATATAAATGTATACCATAGCAGTAAAATTTTCTATATACTATGGAGACAAACATTGAGAATATAGATATAGTTAGCTTATTAACCATCATTAGTAAACTTGTAATGGTCATTAATGCAATAATCAGCTATTTATTGTTCCTCTTTAGCAATGCCCACAAGTTGACATCTGAAACTCATTAGTAGAGCAAGAAGAAAGAGGAATTTAAAAAACCATGAAAACAAATACAAAGAGAATACTTGACAAGACTCACACAGAACTTCATGTGCAGTTATCCGCCTTCTGGGGTCTCGAACAAGCATTTTCCTCACTAAATCCTTGGCACTTTCAGAAATACAGGGCCAAGGGTCTGATGAAAAGTCAAGTTCACCATGCAGCACCTCTTCAAATATCCCCTGCTCAGCCTCTAGATATTCATGAGGAGCACCACAATTCAGCCAATGGCAATTTCACCAAACAATTCATGGGGACGACCACAATTAAGCCAATGGCAAATTCACCAAACAAAGAAAATAGAAAAAGACAATAAAGGATAGAAAGTGGTTGCAATTGCTTGGATTTAAATCATATTACATTCAAAATTTAAATTTAAAAAGTTACTCCACCTTAGCCACATGTAAACAAAATCTCACCTGCCCAAAAAGGAGGCACACCACTCAATAGAATGTAAACAATCACTCCAGCACTCCAAACATCTGCTTCAGGACCATAACGCTTCTGCAGAACTTCTGGAGCAACATAATATGGACTACCGACCACATCACTGAACTTCTCTCCTGGAAAGAGAAGATTATGAGTTCCTGATTATACCCCAGAAAGTCAAACCTATTGCTAATGCATGCCAAAATGATAAATGCTGCCTGGTAGAATAATGGGAAAATGATCAAAAGCTACAATTTCTTTGAGATCTAAACTCATAAATTGAGATGCACTAGTGGAGGGGAGGATGTGACATTGAACTTGAGATGCAAAAGAACCTGAGCAGCCAAATAACATATTTTTGGCTGGTATACTTCCTAAGAATGCATATTGAAGAAATAATGTGTCAATTTTGGTGACTGTGCATTTGAAGTTTCTTATGAAATGCATAGGCACTTGTTTTTTGTGAGATCTTGACATGTAACGGAAGAATGAATCTATATCCTCAAAGATGAAGAGCTAAAAAGGGCCCAGAGCCTAGTATTTCATCTCCAGCTCTTCCATCTTGTCAAGTGCTGCTGTGAATTTAAGAGCAGGCCAAGTAACTAAAATTGGAGATCCATACAGACATCATTGTATCTACTTTTTCATGGACATCGCTTCAATTGTAGTTGTAAATCAGTACGTGCACCATGCAGTGTGTCTGACATGCTTCATATGCAATCATGAATGGCATTAGGCATTCTCTCATGGTAATGTGCACATTTTCCATAGGAAGTTTTGCAGGTTAATATACTTTCACTGATGGTGTTATAAGATATGCACAGAAGATTGAATGACAAATTGGCCAGCTTTGGTAGGACTGATATATGGTAAAACAGACAGCATGTAATTGTCACAACTGTTTTGGAAGTCAAGAATTGCATGCTAAATTAGCAAGTAAAATGGAAGAAAGTACTTTTACATGCCATATGTGAGGCTATCAAAGATTATTCAATTTAACAGCAAGTTTTGGGCAACACAATTTAAAACTAATATCAAAAGAAAGATTTTGACAACCATTAAGTACAACAAAGGATTATACCTGGCTTGAAGAATACTGATAATCCAAAGTCAATTGTTTTGAGAAGTGACTCCTCTTCCTGATTGACAAATAGAAAATTCTCTGGTTTAAGGTCACGGTGCATTACACCCAATGAATGACAAGTTTCCACCACTCCAACTATAGTCCTAGTAAGCTCAGCAGCTTTTCTTTCTGTATAATGACCCCGCTTAATAATCCTATCAAAGAGCTCACCACCTGCACATAGCTCCATAACAACTTGTACCGCTATTGCATCCTCATAGGCTCCTTTAATGCATATAACATTTGGATGGCCAGCCAAATGATGCATTATTTGAATTTCCCTTCTCACATCCTCTACGTCTTCATCAGTCAACAACTTCCTCTTTGCAATTGATTTGCATGCGTACTCGTTCCCTGTTGATTTCTCCACACAAAGAAAAGTTGTCCCAAATTGCCCTTGTCCTAGTTTCTTCCCCATAGTATAGAACTCCTTAAAATGACCAGTTTTAGTTTGTAAAACTGAATCAACCCTCAGCCCCGCACTGGAGACTCTTCGCATTTCAGGGCGTTTCTTTGCTTTTGCACTCTGTTCTGGTTTTTCTGGCTTTTCCGGTTGTTCTGGTTTTGGAATAGTTACTTGTTCTGGTGGCTTATTTTGGACTGGCAGGGGTGATTCAGGATTGTTTGGTGATGCCTCATGGACAGAATCTCCATAAGTTTGAGAAACAGTATCATCTGGCACTCGAGAACGCCACATTGCGGCCGATACAGATTGAAAAAATCCATTCTTGGAAATGCTCGGTCCAACACATGTATTCCCCATCTATCCTACAATCAATCGCTTCTAAATTCCCTCTCCAATTTCAACATCAAGATCCAGTCTCAAAGATTGCATTAGCACAACACACAATGATCTAAAATTCAGAAGCTAAGCATCTTCTCAAGTTTGACTGATATTCATTTACAAATTTCGCAAACAAAAAAATCAATCTAATATAGATCAACTAACGGTAGTAGTAAAACTATACACAACCCAATTCTCCAAATATTTTGTTCCTAAATCATCTAATCCAGCCACGTGAATAAAAATGGTTAACTTGGTAATAACAGCAAAACAGTAAAAAGAACAACAGAAAAGGTCAACAAAATTCTGTGTCAATGAACAGCTTGATTTTCTGCTAATCTATCTTAGAATAGCAAGAAGAATGAATCCATGCCTTAAACAAGAGAAAAGCCAAAGATTTTACATTTCCACTTACATAGAGGCAGATAGAAAGACCTATGAGCAAGCAGCAGAGAAGAGGATAAGAGAAACACAAAAAGGGGTGCTGAGCAGAACAGCTATGGGGTGGGTATTTTGGATCAAGACTTTTTGGAGGCTTCTGACCCTCTGTTTCCTAAGAGCGTGCACTTGAGGGTACATGCTAGACTAATTTGACTTTTTTTAATATTTATATTTCATTTAAATTATTGGTAACTGTTTAAAATTTTTAAAAATTATAAATCATTGTTGGGGTGAAAAGGTTGTACACTGTAAGAAATAGTTAATTCTTTTTTTCTTCTTTGTGATTCATATTTTTATAAAATAAATTTTTATATTTTAGTATTACAAGATAATTCAATTTAATTTTCAGAATTTTTGAACTCTTAAAGTTATAAATAAACTGTTGAATATAATTTATCTAAATTATAAAAGGTATTCAATTTGTTTTCAATTATTTTACTATTTTGGTTTGGTTTGGTTTTAATTTAATTAATTAAGTAGATTCAGCGACTCGAACGATTTGATGAAGACCCTTGACGCGTATCCGTGCAAACCAGACTGGTTTCTTTGTGCCGGATTTTGCTGCGTTCAGACAATTATTGGAGAAAACTGCGCGAAACGAACCTCCCGGCCTTTGCGGGTACTGATTGCTTGCAAGGCAGCTTCTCTTCTAGGGTGGGTCCCCAACATACCCAACTGGCAAGTGCCAAACGAACTTCCCTAAATCCCCCCGGCTTCCAAGGAAATTGATTACGAAAAAGATGGATGATTAGGAACAAGTAGATGGGAAGATAAAATTTAACGAAAAAGTTAAATTTTTTTTATCAAAAATAATTAGATATATAATAAAATTGTTAAATGTGTAATAAATTAATTTTTTATTAATTTATTTCAATTAATATTCTAATTGGAAACTTTTAATTTTACACAACTTATCATTCCTCATAAAAAAAAAAAAAAGACAGAAACTTGAATTTTTTTAAAAAAAGTAATTTTTTTTTTTTTTCAAATGTTACTAACATCGAGCATGTATCCAAGCTCTCTTGATTAGATAGGCCTTGTGCACATATGCAAGCATGATGACCTCCTGAGCCGTTGGATCACACAGTATTAACTGTCATGTATGGTCATTCACTCTGACGGCTCCGATCGTACTCGCATGTATGCTGTTCCGCGCCAAATCAGAATACTTGATGTAATAATGCCCGGTGGGATGCTTCAAGCAAATGAGCTGCATCCCTGTGGTCGCATTCATTGTTACCTCCATGCCTCGGTAAAGTAAGTGAGTCGCACTTTGACAATAATGTACCTAAAACAGAGGAAAATTAGGTCGGCCAAACCCATCATACCAGTTTTGAGAGTAGCGTTCAAGTTTGTCTTACTGTGGCATGTGATTCGACCTTTTTTTTATTTTTAATGTAATATATATTAATTATTATATTTATAAATTAAAATTTAAAAATTTACTTAATATTTTTATTTATTTTTTATAAAAAATAATTTACGTGTGTAAGTCCCAGTGTTAATAAATTTATGATATCGAAAAACAAGAAAATTAGGTGAACCACAGCAACCATATCAGTTTTGGAAATAGCGATCAAGTTTGTCGTATTGTAATATGTGACTGGATTTTTTATTTTAACATAATATATGATAAATATATTAATTATCATATTTAATCATCATTTAATAAAAAAAAAAGAAGTAAGAATAGATATCTATGGATGAGGTTGAGGCCAGGATTATTTGTGATTTGCCATTGCATTGGTAGACTGGCCTTTAATGTCGTTCTATACATTTCCATGGCCATTGTGATGTTTCGTATTTTATTTCATAACGTGTAAAAGAGGAAATGATACCCTTTTTCGGAGCGCAGATGTAAAATTGACTTTGTAAAAATGAATGTGTTCTCCTTTTTTTTAATGCAAGTATTATAAACATCCCCCTCCTCTGCTATTCAACTGCTCCATTTTTTTATTTTCTTTTAAATTATGGTTCCACTTATCACATTAAGAGTTTTTGGCTCTCCGATTTGATGCTAATATGATTGCTTAAGTGATTTATGTAGGTACGGAAGCAGCCGAATTTAATTATCTAATTAATGTTAATTTAATTGATGATTAATGATTAAGAAAATTGAATCTTGCTAAATTAATAAATTGTAACTTCTTATAAAAACTTGGACGGATGATGCTTCTTGCACAAACGAATATTCAAATGGAGGCGCGGCGCAGGCCCCTCTTCTCTGCCCTGCTAGCTTTTGGCAATAATAAATTAATAATACTAATGAGTTTTTAATTTATTGACCAAATAGAATTAATTAACAAACAAAAATTTTAACAATAGCCATTAAACCACATCTTTACTGTCCGTTTTCATCCTCTTCGCTTTGACCGCTTCGAGCTACTTGCCATGCTATAAACCCAAAAAAAAAGGAATACGTATACCGATTAGGCGTCCGTTGTACCGTATAAAATACAGTATAAAATACGTATAACATTTTTTAAAAAATAATAATTCTATACTAGACATAATTTCCTTAATTTTTTAATTTTTTTTTTTTTCTCGCTCCCTCTGAACAATAATAAATAAATAAATAAATAAATAAAAACCCTAATTATGAATGTTTCCCTCTCTCTTTCTCTCTGTTTCTGTCCTTTTTTGTTTCTGCAAATCTTTGCCTGTCAACGCAGCCCGCCGTAACCCTAATTAGAGAGCGTTCTTCATGGCGGCGGCTCGAGAACTCGACGAGGGTCCGTACGAAGACGGGGCGGGTTTCGGCAAGTTTAGGAAGCGGCCTTTCCGAAGGACCACGCAGTCGACGCCTTACGATCGCCCGCCTACGGCCGTCCGGAATGCTGGCCATGGAAATGGCAGCAAGAGCAAAAACGGTTGGCTATCGAAGTTGGCGGAGCCTGCGCAGCGGCTCATTGCCTGCAGCGCTCATAGGCTTTTTCCTTCTGTTTTCCGTAAGCGGCTGCCTCTCCCTCCATCTCTTCCGTCCCAGCCGCTCGAGCCAGGTTAATTTCTGTATGTTATATGCGAGAATTTTTTTGCTTCTGGTTTCCCGAAACAGTTTTCTGTCATTCAGGTTGTTTTGTGCGAAAAGTGCTTTTCTTTTTCCCTTTCTGTTTTTTATTTTTGTTTTGGTTGGGGGGGGGGAGTATTAGGATTTTAGTTAAAATTGGGCCATTTAAGTTGGGTTTCCTCTTTGCTTTCTCTAGTGCTGGAATTAAGGTAATTACAGTTTCGGTTCACAGAAACTTGGGAGTTGGGGTTGTTTGGCTGCCTTACTTTCTTTTTTTCCCCCCTTTTTTAGTCCCTTTTTTAGCAGGATGGTATGTCGGCTTGGAAATGCCCGTTAGACTTTTTATTTATTGTGCTTTTTTGAATGACTTTATTGTGTAACTTGCGGAGGAAGCTTAACTGAGGTTTTAATTAAGACAGCTATCCCTTTCCAAAGCAGTTGATTTTTTGTCCTATGTTTTATTATTTGAAGAAATTTTATCGTGTTCACATGATAATGAATTATCACATTAATATTCAAGTAGTTCTTTCCGCTAAATAACTAGGATATTTGCTTTTTATAGTGATAACCCAGAGAGCCACAGATGAGCAACATGAAGCAGTTCTCACGGTAAGTGTGAAACCTTAACTTTTCATGACTCTGAATGCCTTCTTTATTCTGGATTTGTTGCTAGAGTTGGACCTTTCATGTTCTGTTTGTGGTTCTCTACATGCACTTGTTATCTCTCTGGAATAATGCTGGATTTGCAATATCGTTGAACTCATGGGTTTGAAAAAATTTTATTTGATAATACCAGGCCAGTAAAAGTTATTCAGTATTACATGTGCCAATGGTTTAACAGGATTTGATGTACAAAAAATTATGATTAGGGAATTGTAGGTACCTTTTTTTGTGTACTTGTTTCCTTAGCATTACTGGTGATCTTTCTGTCCATCTCTCATTATTTGAAGTTAACCACAAATTACTATTCGAACAATTTAGTTTTTTATTTTTATTTTCTGTATGTTTTATTATAAATTCAAAATGTCATTCTTTTTTGGGATTATTAAAAAGGTTGTGCATATCTAATATTGTCTTTTTTTTTTTTTTTTTTGGGGTGTGTGTGTGTGAATTTATCATCAAAGGGCCCTCCTGGTGCACAAGGGGCAGCTCCCAATGGATCTGATACTGCATTTAATATTTCTGATCAACGTGAAGTTGCTGAACTGGAGCTAATTCTCAAACAGAAGACATTTACAAGGCAAGTCATTGTTGGAATGGGTTCTATTGACTTAAAAACTGCTCATATGCAAACATGCTGCCTTGTAATTCTTTTGGCCTTTTCTATTTATTATGCATTGTTAGCTAAGGAAAAATTAACTTTAAGCAATTTTGATAATAATGTATAAACTTTGACAGGTTTGTGGGGTTATCTTAGATATCATACTGCTACATTGGTTGTCTTTCCTAGGTAAAAATTAGTGCATTTGTCATTGACAAGGCTTCATAATTTGCTAGCATTGTTTGTGTCCTTAGTTGATTGTGACAATAACTTGAATTATACTAGCCCCTCTGTGGAAGGTTTATCATAGAATCCATTTTTTGCCTATCTGTGGCTATGGATTGCCACTTATTTACAGTGTTCCTATGGAGATGTCTAGTAATGCTGTCTTGGTTTGCTCTTTCAGATCAGAGATTGATCGACTGACAGCCCTATTGCAATCAAGAAGTGTTGATCTGCATGCTGAGGATGAGGGGAAGAAATCTGAACTAATCACTTCAAAAGCAGAGCTATCTCAAGATAGAAAGGAGGATCTTCCAATTGTTCCTGTTATTGATAATGGGCTTGATAGTCACCTTGTGTCAACACCAATTGTTGCTTCAAAGGCAGGAAAACTAGAATGTGCTTTATCTTTATTTCATTTACATGCAAGTAGTGTTGATGGCTAGGCATTATGCTCTTGTGTGCTTATGCCAAGTGCAAACAAACACACTTATTATTGCATGTTGGGACATGAGATCTACTGTTTAATCTTAGACATTGCCTATAGTTTCAACTTAACGACCATAATGTTCTCAGGTGGTTGATGAGGATGTTGCTACACCAGCAGAGCTTGCAAAAGCATACATGTGTAGTAGGCCTTCAAAAATGTCCCCGTCAATGCTATTTGCCCATGATCATTCTTGTAGAGAAGGTTCATCTTCACTGACCAATAAAGTGTTTCTTTCAGACTCGCCAATTCAGTCAATTATATCTCAGCCTTCAGGCCGTGCTGGGTTTCCTGTGAATGGTTTTGTAACACCAAGGTCTCAAGGCAGATCTGCTATTTATGGTATGGCCCGAATGCCATACTTCAGAGTCCAACCAACAACTGTTCTCCAGGTCGAATTACCGGGAAATCACTTCCCTGTCTGGATTTGCAATGCTACATTTTGGTTGTTGATGATATTTTTGCTCAATTTTTTAGGGTTCTGAGACTGCAATTGATGCTTTTGGGGGTCCATCATCATCATTACAGAACACATGGGAGAACTTTAAATATTCTGGATCTAAACATGGGGTACAAGTGATGAAATCATTCTATTCATTTTATGGTTCCATTTAACAGTAAATGAGTGAAATTTTTTTTTTTTTTTTCAGCCTTTAAAGCGAAGGAGTTCAGTCTTGGAAAATGATATAGGATCTATGGGTTCAATACGTAGAATTTGTCAAAAATCTGGCATCTTGCCTTATTCTGGTGCTCTTTCTATCCATGGAATTGACATTAGTTCTGATTCTGATGATCAACCAGTCTCAACCCTGAAGCCAGCTTTAATGGGTCAACCATTGGTTCAAAAGGATAATAGGAACATTCATCATTCTGGTTTGAGACCTGTGCCCTCCAAGTCCAGTGAGATGGCTTCAAAGATACTGCAGCAACTGGATGTGATAGTTTCACCAAAGGAGAAATCAATGGCCAAGTTGTCTCCATCCATGTTACGTGGGCCCGCTCATAGAAGCCTGAATAACATAAACTCTTCCAAGATTCTGGAGAATGTTCAGGATAATAAGTTAGATGTTGAACATGAGACTTGCTTACCTAATGCACAAGACTTGGTGTCCCAAGAAGATGGGTCTAAAGAAAATGGTCCATTAAAATACAATATTACTTATGACAAGTCTGCTTCTGCAGTAGATGTGGTAGAACCTACAAGGAGGAGTGGTGTGACTGATGTGAGCACAGTGAAGTCTGCTTTTCAGCCTCCTCAAAACAAACGGTCTTTCTGGATGAGCGCCCCTGAGGTACAGGAGCCTCCTTGTCAAGCTTTTCCACACACACATCATTAATATGGTACCTATGATAGTTCCATTACATTAAATCAGCTTTTGGTATTTCAGTTTTGTCACAAGTATAGATATAGGTGTTTTTACGTAACAGTAAAGATTTATTCTCTTTTGTAGGACTACTTGGACCTTGATGATGATGATGATGTGGCTGCATCTGCTACATTGGCTGAAGGAAGACAAAAGCTAGATGCAACTGTGGTCGGGGATAAGACAACTGCTCCCAAGATTAGATTGTCTGAGAATATTCCAGCATCTTCTGAAGTCAACCAGCCAGCAAGTTCTATACTGAACCAAAAATCTGCAGGAGATGCTGATGGATCTATGGTCACTGAAAAGAATGCTGGATTTACATTCCAGGCTGCTACATTTCCCAGCATGACTGTGCAGCAGACAGTGGTACATAGCCTGCCAACTGTAGCATCTGAAGCTGCTTTACCAAAAAAATCACAGGTTGCTCTCCCCATATTTAGCTTTGAGGAGAAGGTTGTTTCACCAGAAGAGCAAAATGGCATTGTTACCCCGTTGGAAAACAATATTAAAACTGCAGAGAAAGTACCACAACTTGTATTCGCCTCCTCGTCAGCAGTTGTTACTGATTTGGCTGGTCCAAAGTTTAATCATTCTTCAGATGCTCAACCAGAATGCTCTAGCAGGTTATTTTTTGTGGATTGATATTATTTTCTTGAATTGCATGACATTGTTGCCTACATGTGATTGTCTTTTTTTTGTCTTTCTGGTGAATTTAGCAAGAAAAAGGGAATCAGGACTTGCTTGTTTCTTTTTTATCCTTTTATTATTTAGGGATTGCTTGATGCTTGATTCTCATCTATCACAGTAGTTGAAAAAACTACCACATGCTACACTAGGACAATTGTGTGAACCTTTATTGATTTGTTTCAAGGATATCAAGGGTTGTGTTTGACCCCAACCAGGTCAATTTGCTTTTCAATCTCTTTAATTAAAAAAAAAAAAAAAAAGAAAAATGCTTTACAAAACCTACAAGTCATTATTTTGTCTACATAAAAATGCTGATTCAATTCTCAGTTAGGTGGGTCTCCTGTGTTAAGTGCCTATTAGCCATGTTTGGGTCTATAATACAGTTCTAAGGGGGAAAAGATGGGGTATATTATAATGAAATACCATTTGATTTTAGGAAAACTATTTGAGGAGATCATTTGGTGGGTCTTTATTTAATAGTATAGTAATACAACTGGGGGTGATGTGTATCCTTCTTTCTCTTTTAGAATGAATAATTGATATTGAGGACCTCTTTATCTTGTTTGTGACATTGAGTTTTTGTTTTTATGGATTAATGTCCTCATGTTTTATGTCTTTGATTTGGAGTCTTGTGTCTGCACTAAAAGCATTGTCCCAGTTAAGTTTCCTCTGTGATTTATTTTCCCAATTAGGCTCTGACTAGCATTAACTATAAAATCTTGAAAGTGAACACTTACAATCATAGTTTAAGTAATTAAAATTTTCTTCTTTGCCTTGTATACAGACTTGCACCTAAATTTGGAGCAGAAGGGCCTGCTGATTTAGATGAAGCTGAACAAGGGAGTGCCTTGAAGATTAGTGTTGATTCCAAGTCAGTAGAAACCACAATTTCATCTGTACCAAGTTCATCATCTGTTGTATTCACGTTTGGCCCCCCTGCAAACAGTTCGACCTTACATAATGGACCTCTTGCATCTATTCCTTCATTTACTTCATCAGCTCCATCTCAAATTTCATCAATCACCCCTACAATTGCTGTTCATAAGATTAGCAGTGGTGCCGCTGATGTCACAGCTAGTTCTGAAATGGCCACCAGTAGCAGCAGCTTAGCTTTTACAGCTGCTCCTGTTTTCAAATTTGGATCTTTAGATTCAACGATACCATCTTCATCAGTTTCAACTACTCCTGAGAAAGAATCAGCTGAAGCTAAGACCAAGGAAATGAGTCTTGGAAATCTAAATAGTGCTCCCTTTGGTGGCACATCTCCTGCAATTTCAAGCTCTGGGTCTGGTCTCTTGGGTGGTACATCATTTTCTACTGTCAGCACAGGAAGTAGCCTTTTTGGTGATGTGCCACCTGTAATAACGAAAACTGGAAGTAGCCTTTTTGGTGGTACATCTTCAGTTACAACCTCCGGAAGTAGTATGTTTAGCTTCAATGCCAGAGCCAGTGCTTCAACTGCTGCTAGTCAATCTCGAGATGCTTATCCCTTTAGTAATGGTATTGCAACCAGTGCTCAAGCATCTGCAGCTGGGACTGGGACTGGGACTTCATCTCACAGCATGCCTTTGCAATTTGGTTTATCTGCATCATCCCCTTCTTTTGGGTTGACAGGGAATACAGCTTTATCATCCGGCAACTCTCTATTTAGTTCTTCTGCTGCCCCCACGCTGTTCAGTTCTGGTGCTGCTTTTGGAATAACCTCGTCTTCTTCCCCTCTGGAGGCCAATACTTCTAGCTCTAACAGTAGCACAGCTTCTTCTGTGTTTGGTTCCAGCTGGCCAACACCTCAGTCTCCTGTATTTGGTTCAACATCTAACACTTCAACCACTTGCACTAGCTTTGCCTTTGGAGCCTCTGCTTCTGATGCTAGTACCAGCAGCACATCCACAGTGTTTGGATCATCCAGCAGTGCCCTGTCTGGTTCCATTTTTTCCTTCAGTTCTCCTGCAGCTGCTACCCAAATGCAGCCAGTGTTTGGTAATTCAACTCCTGGCTTCCCATTTGGTTCCTCACCTACTAGTAATAATGATCAAATGAGCATGGAGGACGGCGTGGCTGAGGACACAGTTCAAACATCCACACCAGCAGTTTCTCTATTTGGTCAACAACATGCCCCTCCTCTATCATCTGGTATTGTCTTTGGTTCAACTCCTTCATCAGGACTAAATCAGTTCAGCTCTTTGGTACCATCAGTAGCAAATCCCTTTCAGCTTGGAGGCCAATCAAATGTAGCTACCCCACAGCCCTTTCAGGCTTCTGGCAGCCTGGAGCTTAATGCTGCAGGGAGCTTCTCCTTGGGCACTGGTGGTGGTGACAAGTCCAATAGGAAATTTGTGAGGGTCAACAGAAGGACATCTCGGAAAAAGTGAAGCACACAAGCTATGTAAGAGAGAATGGTTCCCTGTCTGAACTGGGTGGACCAGGACCAATAATTGTGATGATGAAGTAAATAGCGAACATTTTGCTGTTGATAATTGTCGGCCCCCTTATCTGATAATGGGGAAGGTGAAAAAAAATCTTGCCTTTTTCAGCCTCTGGAAATATGCCGTTGTTTCTACTCATTTACAATTTTGCTTTATTTAAGAGTGAAATGTGAGGTTAACAAGGGGGGCATAAGTTGGTCTCAGTTTTGCGCTAGTCTTCTCAGGAGAGAATTTTAAAGAACATTTGTTGTACTAGATATAGCTTGAAGGATTTATGGGTAAAGCAAATTTGCTTCTCACCATAATCTTTGCACTGGTCTCTTGTGTAACATAAAATCAGAAAATTGATATGAATGTTTGAGAAAGTGCCTTCGTTTGTTTCTAGTCTCTATTGTTTTTGCCTAGCTCCGTTTCTGGCTTGGGGCATTTTAGAGCTTGCTTGTTTTTGACAGAGTCGGACAGGCGGCAGGTACTAGCAAGTTTTAGTAAGATGCGAAAACTGAATGGCAAAAAGGTTTAGCGTCAATGAAAATTTGATATAATCAGATTTGGTTAAGGATTCTGAAAAAACTTCTCCTTAATCAGTTTATTGATTTCGCCATAAATTGGCATATGGTGAAGAAGAGTATATTTCATCTCCCCCTCTTTCGTTCCAACCCATTTGGTGCGATGACTTCCAAATCTTGGTAGAAAGGAAATCTAAATTTGGAATAAAATTTTAAATTATAAATTGAGTGTTTTTCCACCCCCTCAAAATAATAATAATAATAATAAAAGGCTCCATATGCACCGTCATCAACCAAAAACAGATTATGATTCAATTTCCACCCACATACGAGAATATCCATACCTTCTTTTAACCACGTTGGTAAAATGCAAACTTAAAAGGCGACGATTTCCCGTCGTTACCCGCTTTATAGTCTGGCAACGAGATGAACTCCTGATTGTTTATATTCTTGCATAAAATGGCCGAACGACCTCGAACTCATAAATTTAGTCTTGATTGACATGCGAACCTTAACAATAGTATGTATGACCATGAGAACAAGGAAAGGAGAACAAAAAAAAAAAGGAAGATTACATTACTGACTAGGCTTGTTGTTCTTCAGAAAAAAAATTTCTGCAACCATTTTTTTTTTTTCCTACAAACAAAAAGACCCTTGCTCTTGACGTTTCTTCATTGTCTACAGGATGTGGTTTTGCCCCCTCAATAACGGACGGCAATCTCGGCTTGAATCATTGGTGCTTGACCAAAGTAGGCCACTTCAATATCCTCCAAAGCCATACGAGATATCTGCTCTAATGAAGACCAGAAATGCAGTAAAAACTGCTGCTCTCGGTTTAGATCACAGAACAGTGCATACAATAGCAAACATTCGCATAGCAGTCTGAAACACACATGGATTTTTTTCACCAATAAAAAAGAACTCCCACATTTTGGCATGTTTACACAAATGAAAATGCAGTCAACTCGATTCTGCAGGAGGCTTTTCCTTTGGATGTTTGGATCCATAATGATCTCCAAGTTGTTTATGATTTGCTAGCTGCACCTGGAAATCAGAGCATACCTCAATTTTAGTTTGTGCAATTAACATATGCTCCATAAATTGGAAGGATCAAACAACTCGTCAGACCATAAAATGGAAAATAGTTTCAACAAATGCAAAGTTTGTAAAGAAGACTGGATCAATGGCAAAGCCATCTGTGCAGAATCGATCTGCAGCATATATATTCTGATGAAGAAATGCTAATCAAGCAATTAATGTGTCTTTAAAACTAATCTAGTTGACCACAATGAATTTCAATTCCAAAAGTATGAGAAGTTCACATACAGAACATTTGACTGGATTACTTTTACTTATCACTGTCCCTGTCAAATGTGTTTGATGAATAGATCACTTATTACTGCCAGAATTTGAGAATAGAATTCCTCAAAATTACAAAATGTAGCAACAAATATCACCAGATTTTATTTTCAATCACAGCTAAGAACAAGCAGAAGAAAGATTTGAAGGAAAAGGCTATTTGTAATGATTGATCTGCTCATGCTTTTAGATTATGACATTAAACGCCACTGATGGCACCAGACCAAGCAGCTATGCCCACAATCAAGCATTTTATGGTTTTTTGGCCCAATACACAAGCAAAAGATTTGTTGGTCAAACACTCACAAAATGTCGAAGTGCATTAGATTGTGCAGCACACTGTAGCTAAAGAAAAGTATTTGGGATCATGCGTCAAACCCCAAGTAGGTTACTCTGCTCAAAAAGTAAGCATGCCAGAAATTCAAAAAATCCAAACCACCAAGTTTTTTGGGCAAAGGCAAGGGAGACATGATAACTTGGGCTATGGCTTTGGGTTTACTTCATGCAGGATTTGTACTGTAAAGGGATCCCCTACATACTTAGCTCTAAACAGATGATGTCACAAGTGCTACCACCAAACTAATGTCAAACCAAAAAGGACTGGAACTAGAATTGGAATATGCAGCATGCACTATTGGGTAACAAAATATGCAGCAATTGTAACTTAATAGAACCAAAAGGAGGGATAGATTCACTTTCCTAATTCCTAACAGTAATAAGGATCTAAATCAATCCAATACCTAAGCAATTAGAAGAAACGGCCCAAATCACCGAATGAGATCAGCGGTACATTTTGGATTAAAGACAAGTGTCTATTCATAAACGTACCAATACTGCAAAAGAAGTTTCATTTAACATTGTATAAGCATTGGCGGGATAGAAACACTAGAATTTAATCCTTCAAATGGACTAAAATAAGGCTTGAAAAGCAAAGGATTTCTGTAGAATCATGTTTAGATTGGTGTGTCCAAGCCGAACCCACAAATATTAAATGGTGTCATCTCGTATTATGATTCCAAAACTATGATATTGTTTGATGAAAGAAATCAACTAAGCAATGGCAATTCACTAATTACAACAAATCTCAGTTAAGTTTTAATAACAAACACCAAAATCCAATCCAATCAGCGCAACTGAGAAGACAGGGAAAACAAAACCAACTAAAAAGAGAAAGTAAAAAAAAAAAAAAGGAATTTATCAGTACTAACGACTACACAAACAAAACTCCAAATTAACCAACCAAGAAAGTTCAAAGCTGTATGTGAATAGACAAGAAAAAAAATAATCGGATAATAATAATCCTATATATATATATATATATAATCATTATGTAAATCATCAGAAACAATAATTGCAAAAAAGAAAAGCAAAGGTTGAGGATTAGGAGGAGGGAGAAGAACCTTGCAGATGGGGCAGGTGACTTTGAGGGCGACGGCTCTCGCCTCCAGCTGAGATCCCTTTGGCTTCTGATTCCTCTCTGCATTTCTCCTCTGCGCTTCGATCTTCTGCTTTCCTCTAGTCATCTCTCCCTCTTTCTCTTCTCTTTCAATCCACCGATCTGCCGGCTGAATTTTCAGATTCAGATTTTGGAAATTGTCCGTACTCTCCCCCTTATCCTCGTGCTCTTCGTATTTGTTTTTTGTGTTTTTTTTTTTTGTTTTGTTTTGTTTATAGTGTACATATTTTATTATTTATTTCGTAAGAATAATAATGTTTTTAAGAGCACCGTCGCATTATACCTTTCGGTTACATGTGTATGATAAGTTTTTTTTTATTTTTTTTAAATAAAAATAAAATTAAAATATATGAATGATTTAAATTAAATTTATAAAAATAAAATTAATATTTTTATTATATTTATTTTTTAATAAAATAATATTTTTAAATATTATCATAATTTGAATTAAAATTATAAATTGTGTGAATATTAAAATTATTTTAAATAATATATGAAATTAAAAATATATAAATATATAATATTAGTTAATTTATTTATTTTTATAATTAAAAATATAAATTTTTTTAAAATATATATATAAATTTAAAAATAGTAAACAAAAATTAATAATTATTAAATTAATAATTTTTATTAAATTTTTTATTATATATTTAAATAGTAATAAATCATCTATTGAGTATAAAAATAATAAAGACTTTCATCTTTTAACTTCAATTACCTATATAATTGAGTGAGATAATTTTTTATCACATGACATAAAAAAGGAAAGGAGACATAAGATCTCTTTATCTCATCCCACATTAAGGTTTAAAATTTTCTACCCAGTCCTGATTTCATAGTATCACCATTTAAGTTGTAAAGTCATAATCCATAATCAAAGAGACAAACAAGATAATTAAAAGGAATTGAGGGTTACTTTAAGGAAATGCTAATTAACCATGTCAAATGCTTTCTTAAGATTGGTTTGTGTACCCACCTCTTCCTTTTTCTTTTTTTTTTTTCTTGTCCTTCAAAGAAAATTAATTACTTGTTGTACCAAGAAAATATTATCATGGAAGCTTGACTAAAGAAGACTAATTAAAAGGTTTAATAGCAGTTAGGCATGCCTAATAATGACCTTAGTAATTAGTTTATAAACAACATTGCATAAGTCAATAAGTTTTAATTGTTTGATCTTTTTAAGATTCTCCAAAAAAGTAAAAATTTATTTATTTATTTCCTTTTACATTTAATTATTTTTAATAAGTTTTATACATATTTAAACTAATTAAAATATGTTTTATAATTTAAATACATTTTGGAGAAATTTTAAAAATTTGTAATTTTAATAGATAAAATTCTAACATTTCATAATTTTGATTTTTATCACTTATTTTAAATTTTTTTTTCTAACTTAAAGATTTAAATTGAAAAGGGGATTCTCGATAAAGTTATATTAAACATTTCAAATTTTTAAGATTGGGTTCATGAGTCCAAATCCAAATTCATTTGAATCTTATGGCTTTGCTTCAAAGACAAGATAAAAAATTATAGTCTAAATCCTTATTGAAATAAGATTCTTATTCGAATATTAAATATATAAATAAGCATAACTTATACTTTAGACATCTAAATTAGGTGATTTAAAAGGCTAAACTAAACTTCACATTCAAGTTTACAATTGTTATGAAGACAACCAAATTCACAATAATTGTTTAATAATCTAAAAATAGATAAATATTTGTTGTAGAATTTTTCATGGGTTGAAATGAGTTAGTTTCAATTTTTAACTCATAACTTGAGTTCTAAATCTTTGTTTTGGACAAGATTAAATGCTTTAGAAAGCTAAAAAAGAGGAATATAACTTTAATGAAGAAAATAAATTCTAATTCAAATTATATTTATTTGGGAATCAACTTGAAATTCATTATAGAAATTTTATCATAATTAAAGATACGAGTTTATTATAACTTCGAGAGTTTTGAAGATTTTTTAAAGCATCCTAGGGTTTTATTATGTTTACTATGCATTTTTTTAAGTTATAAAAAAGACCTTTTTAGCTATTGAAAAAAAGATAAGCAGAAATAGACACATAAGGGAGTAACAAATGTAACTTTAGTAAGAATTTAGTTTTTTTTTTTTTTTAAGTGTGTGTAGTTAGGATTTTTCAATAGTTTTAGGAAATTTTAAAATATTTGGTATATTGATGTGATATATTATTTTTTATATTATTTTCTTTTTTATTGAAATTATTTTAATTATTTTGATTTAATTGTTAAATGATTATTATTTTAATTCTTTTAATAAAACCTATTAAATTGGTTAAACACTCATCAATAGTTAGAGTTAGAATTGTGACTTGTATTTATCTTATTTCTAACCATTAAGTAGCAATTTACAATAAAGGATGGATATATTTTCATCTTATTGTTATGAGAAATTTAAATCTAGTTAAATAATCCAAAATAGAATGATAATTACTCGAATTAGATTATTTTCCTAATATTTAAAGTTATTAATATATAATTTTAAAAAACTTATTATACGGGTATAATAGTTAAAGTCTAAATAAAGAAATTGTTCTACTCAATAAATATTTAAGGAAGAATTTAAATAATAGAGATTATTATTATTTAGAATTAATAATTCTAATAAAATTAAGACCACATAATCTAGTCACATTTCTTGTCTTTTCTAGTTCGACATTTAACTCTAAATCTTTTTCCCTGTTATATATGCTTAGACTTCAATTGCATCATTTTTCTCATTTTGCAATTCTGTTTCTTTTCTAAATTTGTCAACTTGACACAAATATTAACACTTTAATTGATACTTGCAATGAAGTAACTACAAGCAATGCATGTACAACTAACATACTTTTCAAGTTTTGCAACTTAAGAGAGGGCAAATGGTGGATTTAATTGGTTTTAAAGCAAGTTATTTTGAATTTTAGGTCATTTGAATTTCAAATCATTTGTACCTCAATTTATTTGCATTTTCGGTTCATTGGGCTTTATATGTTTTGAATTTCAAGTTATTTGTATTTTAAGACATTTTGAATTTCTATTATTTAAGTTTCTAGTTATTTAAATTTTAGGTTAAATCAAGGTATGAGTTGTTAACATTTCAATTAGTATAAGTCAAATAAGGTTAGGTTTTTAGTAGGTTAAATTGAGTTATTCATGTTGAATCAGTTTTTATTACCCTTATTTGTGATCATCTCTTCTCCATTGTTAGGCTAATATAACAATTTACGAATAAAAAATAAAAAATAATTTTTATTAAAAATAAATTATAATTTTTATATAAATAAAAAAAAGTTAAACAGTAAGATTTTATTTTTTTTAAAATAATGTGTAATAATATATAAAAGAGAGAAAAAAAATTTATATTTATAAAATTAAGGAAATAATTTATTATAATATAATAAAAAAAATAAAATATAATAAAAAAGTTGTATGTATTTGAAATATTATAATTATATATATATATATATATATATATATATATATATATATTATAAAAATAATTTAATAAATTTATTTGATTACAATAATTTTATATAATAATATTATTAAAAATTTAAAATTATTTTATATTTATTATTAAAAATTTTAGATTAAATAATAAATATTTGATAGTTTAAATTAATGTATATATTAATTTAATTATTAAAATAATTTTAAAATATTTATTATTTATAAATAAAAATTAATTTTATTTAAAAAATTTTTAATTAAAATATTTATACATTTTAATTTTTTAAAAAATAAATTAAAATTTTAAATTATATTTTATTTAAATTAATTTAAATTATTATTATTTAAATTTAAATTTAAAATTATTTAAATTTTAAATTATTCATATTTTAAAATTTTTTATATATAAATTATTTTAATTATTTATTATTTTAATTTTATATCTAATATAGTTATAAATTATTAAATTTTTTAGTTTAAAAAATTAATTTTAATTAAATTTTAAATAAATTAAATTAAAATATTTATAAAAATTAACTTTTATTATCTGGGCAAATCTGTGCCACAGGTGCATGCTCCTGGCCATCTGTACAAATCCTCTCTTGGCTAAAAGACATAAAATGCATTAAAAAAAAAAGGAAAAAGCATAAAAGACAACAGAAAAAAGGGGGCCGTACAAAGGGACATCACCTTGTCCGTTCATGAAAATAAGAGATTGAAAACATAAAATAAAATTTCAATAAACAAAACAAAATTTCCAGAACATGAACATAGAAATATCATATCAAAGGGTTTTTTGGTCAGACAAGTAATGTATTTCAGAGCGAACCCAAACTTCAGGGCTACTTAACCGCGCATGAAGCTTAGTGGAAGTTTAAAGAGTTACAAAACAATTAAAAATAAATTTCTAAAATGTTAGAGGAACAGATAATGGGATGAAGAGAAGATGTGTGGTAAAAAACAAAAAAAAAAAAAATCTAAAAAAAAAGGATAAATCCTTCACTTTTTTTAGATTAAATTTTCATAATATTTCATATTTTTTATTTTTTAAAAATACATTTTCCTAAATTTGAGATTTTGTTACCTCAAAAAAAAAAAAAAAATTCTAGAATTAAGAAAAACAAAGTTAAAATTTTTTCAAATATGAGGTCTTCTCTTTTAAACATTGTAATATTTTAAACACATTTATCAGAAATTTAAGTTAGGGCTCCAAAAGTAAGGGGGGAGGCGGTATATGAAATAAGGGAATTTAAAAAAAAAAAAAAAAAAATCTAAAAGAAAAACAAGAGGAGGTGAAAGCCGGCAGAACGAGAAGAAGAAGAAGGCGGGAAGGATGTGGAGGAGAGTGTTGAAAGAAGTAGCGGTGGTGCCGCGGGGGATGGTAGCAAGTTACCGGCGGTCAAGCAGCAGCCGTTCGGGAAGCAATGCCTCGTCGATCGTGGACTCCATGTTGCTCCGCTCCCTCAAAGAACACTATCTTGAAGTCGCCAAAATGAATCCTCCTCCTGTATTCATTTTTCCTTCTCTCTTTTTTCTTTTAAACCTTTTTGAACAAATTGTCCTGCTCCCCTGATCTCTATGTGGCTATTATCATGTGTTACTCTGTCTCTGCAATTTTGTGCTTTCTGTGTAGGTTTTTTCTTTTTTTGGTTGTTTTTTACTTGCCTTCAGAAAAATGAAACATTACAAAATTAAGACTGTACTAGTGCACGAAATTCCTATGAGTCTGAGGAATGTTCATAATATTTCCGCAACTGGAACTGTAGGTCACAGTGGAGTAACTCGTCTTGTTGAGCATTTCAAAGGAAAGGAAAGGAAAGGTAAAAAAAAAAAGAAGAAGAGGAAACAAAGAAGCCCCTCCCCCTTCTTTTTATTTGTCTTGCTTGGGAGAATTCTACCAATGAGTTTTAGGCTCAGAAAGATTCTCAGGGTTGAATATGCATTGAAAATGGTGAACTCAACTGCACTTGTTTCTGGTTTTGTATGATATGTGTGTATTATGTGCACATTTGTGGATGGTTGGACACTCTAGAGTTCAATTCTGTAGTCCAATGTAAAGGGCCCAAAACTCCAAATGGCTTTTGTTTTTTTGGTTGGTTTGTTCAATTTATTGCTCTTTGCATGGTCATAGCATGTACACACACTTTCTCAAAGTATTTGCATGTGTTTGTGTGTGTTCTTGTTGGATTATGTTCTGACTTATTTAGATTATGTGACATATCTGGATGTGGAGTTAAATATTCTTTTACATTGTCTTATTGGGTTGCTTAATTCTTTAAACCTATATGTGTTGTAGAAAGTTAGCCCTCCCTCAGCCTTCACAATAGTGAAAGGTGCTCTAGAAGGCAATGGGCCTGTCCTCACTCGAACTTTTGGGAATGAAGAGATAAGTATCTCTGTGATGCGAATGGCAAATGTTGTACCTGGTGGTGGCGATGAAGAGGATGACATTAATCAATTGTTCCTTCATGTGGATGTGTCAAAGCCTGGACAAGAGAAATCTTTGCAGTTTCTGTGTGGATTGTATACAGATGCTCTTGGAATTCACTCTGTTTCGATGAGGCCAAAGATGGACTTTTCAAACTTTCAAGACTCTCTCTCTACGTACAATGGACCCAATTTTGAGTGAGTTGTGTTCATTGCTTTAAATTCTTTGTTCATTAATTGAATACATGTTAGGTCATGAAGTGTTAGAATGAATGAGAATGACAGATATAATGATTGAATTGGTTGTCTCTGGTTAGTATGTGGATGGAGTGAACAATTGGAGGAACTTCTATTGAAGCACCATAGGTTTAGGGACCTAGAGTTTGCCCAGAACATTATAAAGTGCAAGCCAGTTCTTAGCAGTGAAATTTTGATTTGCAAAGGAAAATCAAAGGAATGCTCTAGAAAGATTGAGGACAAATATGTTGTCTGTGATTATCATAAAACTGTTGGGTTTAAGCCTTTTGATAACATTTTACAAGTGATGATGTTGTAAATTTTGTGGTGACTGGAAGATCCATGCCTTTATACCTCTATAATAGTGTCAAATATTCAAATCTTGAAACTGTTTTCACCTGAAACAATAGAGAAGGAAGTACCTATTAGTAATATGCTGCATTGAGACCAGGTCTTATTGCAATGTTGTGCATGTTTCCAACACATTTTAAGAGACCATTCTCCTATGTTTACTATATTTATGGAAATGTTATCTGAGAGTAGAAATTTACAAAAGAAGCAGATCGAACACTAGCCATCTCTGAATTTTAGTTACAGGAATAAGGATTTGGGATGTTGGAGTTATGCAGTTCTATTCCAAAGCACTTAGCTGTTGCTATGATGATGCATGGAAGAACATGTCCCTTAGGATTTAGATCCCCTAAGTTGCAATGGATTGGCATTTTGTAATAGGATATGGTGTGATGAAGGTTGAATTCATTTGTCAAGGATGTTTTTTCTCATTTGGTGGTGTGGGAAGTGCAAGGAACAACTTTGAGTGGACATAATTGATGTGCTGGGTTTGCTTTGCTAGTAATTATCTGGCATTACATTTTCCATGGACTTCATAACTTTAGTTGCTGTTCTCTTCTTTAATTGTGATCCTAGAAGAGTGAATGATTATATCAGCATTTACAAGTAATATTTTCATGTGTGAGAATGCTGGAGAATCGGATTCAAGTAGTACGACAAGAGAGAGACTAAAAGTAGCCTCAAAATGATTAGTGCTGAAGTAACAAACAGAAGTTGCTATTATATCAACTTGTCATAAAACTTGGTTCTACTGAGGGAAAAGGACTTGTTGCCCAATGCCGGCTAGATTGGGAAGGTTGAATTTAGTTGAGTTGGATGAGCATGGACACAAGGAAAACTGCTGAGAATTTGGTACTCAATCAGAAAATAATTTTTCAGCAGTAATCTGATGGTTGTGCATGTTGCAACAGGAAGAAATGCTTTTAGATATTCTATTTTACTTTGCAGAACTTGGAGGGTCAAGTATTCAACTAACATTGAGAATGTTTCGTAAGGGGGAAGTATTCACAGGGGTGAAGTCACCATCCATGTTCTGATATTAATCTTGTTATTTTATCTTTTATGACAGGGAGCTTGATGAATCAATGAGAGATGCACTCCACAATTTTATCGATGACCGAGGTGTGAATGAGAGTCTCTTCATTTTTCTTCAAGCATGGCTTTATGTGAAGGGTCATCGGAGTCTTCTGCGTTGGTTTAAAACAGTGGGCACTTTCATCAATGAAAATAAGTCAGTTGAAAATGCTTAACCTTGTGTAAGTTTGTTTAAGGTTTCACTCAAAATGCTGGCTGGCTGCACATTCATTGTGGCCAATAGGAGCAGCGAGTTGTCGGCTGAGTTCAAGGTTATAGTTTCCAAAGGCATAGGAAGCCCATGCTAAGTTGTTTTCATTTTGGACTCGCGGATTTGTTTTACAAGCTAATGATATCCTTTCTTTTTTGTGATTTTTCTTGTTCTTGCGATCTATCTCTTCGCTTTGGCAACTGCAATAAGTGAGGGATTGTGCATATCATTCTTCGGCTGCTTCTGCTTGGCAACATGTACGGGTGAGACCAGTTTCTCCCGAGATCAAAAGAGATTGTCCATGTGAAACCGAACCTGACTATTCTCATTAACCTGACCTTAAAAAATGATTGTGATCTACGTTATTGCCTTCTACTTGCTCTTCAATAAAGAAAAGGGATGGTAATTGTATTTGCCTTGTTGCAAATTTGCCGTCTGATATTTTACTTGAACCACAAAATCCGAATCCATCTATTTACCATATACCATGTTCAGTGACATATGAGTGCCACTGAACATCCTTCTCAATCCTTTCTATGTCATTTGAGCTTTCCAATGAAATTGATATTTGTTCTACAACTGAACTCCACAAGGTGTCAATTTTCAATTTCATTTAATATTCCCATTAAAATTAAAGAGTTTCCGACATCTAAAACAAATCAACCTTGTCTCCTTAACTGAATCAAGCATAAAACCCCATTAGCTGCAATTAAGAGGCAATAAACTGATGCCTTGTCAGCATCAAGTTGGTAACTACAAATTCGTGCTAGATGGGGGCCTTAGTGCATGGTGTACAACTTATAGTGAATATAAATGTTCTCTTAAACTTATTTTTCTAGATGGGGACTCTAACTTATTGTTCTCTTAAACCAGAAGTACTTTTATAGTGAATATAAATAGTTGCATGGTGTATGCTACTCTTGGGTTTGCAAATCCTTACAAATGTTCTCCTCATCTAAAGTTGCTTATGGGCAAGAATTTCTCAATTTTGTCCAAACATTTTTGAGAAAAATGTGCAAAATTTCAAGTTTGGTCACCCCATATATATGTGGTTGTTCTACTACTGAAAATGTTCACATTTTATCTTCTTCACACACTCATATATTTTTGATAAAGGGCTGCTTCTTTGATAATGTGTTTATCTATGGATTCATGTTTTTTTTTTTTCCCTTACTTTCACCAATAATTGGTGCACACAGTATGCCGCATGATAAGACAATCAGGAAGAAAAAAGAAAACTTTACGGAGGATTCCAGTAGAAATAATAGAGTAAAATACCATTATCTCTTAAATTTCTAATGCTTTTGGAATTAAGACATTAACTAGCATTGTTACCCGTGCTACGCAAGGAATTTTTTTTTTAAGTTGATGTATAGTTTCATGTAATGTGACCTTTTGAATTTTCTTAACCGAAGTTCTTGTGGTACACAACCATTTGTGCATGATAGAGAATTCAAGTCATCGTCAAGGCGACAGGCTAGTTCGGTAATATTAGATATAAATACACTGTGGAATTAGTCATCGTCTTGTGCTGCTTGAGTTGTTTTGCATTTTTACAACAGTTTGGGGCTGGTTCTTAGGATTGTGACCTTGAAAATTGGGAAGATTATCCTCAGAGGAGGTTGGGTACAGTACATGACTTGCTCACAAAAGTTTTATCTCATAATTCATTGATTGATTGCGTTTCAAATATTTTATATTTGAAATTAAAATCTCATTCATCTTTTAACTTCCTTCCCGTTCCATCCATTTTCTTGGTGAAGATTCAATTCTTAACCCCATGTAACGAAATAAGTGCTCTTAAATAATTCCTACCTCGCCGTTACATCCGTAAAGAAGTTGCATTCCCTGGTTCGAAGACAAAAGAAACCTTATCTTTGGTTCTATCTTTAATATCTCTAAACACCAATGTAAGATTTCAGAGTCTTCCCTTTTTTTTTTTGTTATTAATCTAACCAATTGTTGTACTTGAATTACCCTCAGTGGTTACTCAGATCCTGCCACTGAGCCTGTAACATGATTACCTCTCAGATCACCAACAATTCTGCTTCGTTAATACTGTCAGCCACTATACCAGCTGCCTCCGGATTAAACCGTAATTTTTAAAACTGAAACGAGCTCTACTCTAATCTTGGTAAGGGTTTGGTTCGGTGGATCACCGGTCTAACTACTGACTTGGTGGGTGAAGTTGAATTCAGAAAGTAGCACTTAGATTACAAATCTAAAGACTTGGACAGTATGACAGTTGCTCATTTCAACTATTCCTACCGATATGGCAAAGTGGTTGAGTAAGGAAAGAAAGAAGTCTATTGTGTTATCATGTTAATGAAGCCCTTTAGAGCCTTAGGCCTAGATGGTTTTCAGCCAATTTTCTACAACAACTTTTGGAGCGGCATCGGTGATGGTATCTTTCACGTGGTTTCGATAAAGGAAAAATTCCATTGTCTTAATAGCTAAGGCGAAGTCCCTTGAGACCTTAAAATCAATTTTGGCCAATCAATTTGTGTAATGTCTCTTATAAAATTCTGTCAAGGGTGTTGGTGAATCGAAGTCAGCCTATCTTTGACAGCAATGTGACCCCTTTTCAAAGCAGCTTTTTTCTTGGCAGGACCACAACTGACAACATCTTAGTTGTGCAAGGAAATAAAAGGGGAAGACGGGGGCTATGGCTATGAAAAATGACCTAGAGAGAGAGAGAGAGAGAGAGAGAGAGCTTATGATATGGTCAACTGGGATTTCCTTGACTTAACTCTCCGTAACTTTGGCTTTCCTTGCAAATGGGTAACCTTTGATTATGAGCTGAATCACAAGTACTGCATCGTCTATCCTATGGAATGCTTTTCCTCATTGTTTCTTCTTTGTATATAGAGGATTGAGGCAAGCAGATCCTTTATCACCGCGTCTGTTTGTGCTTTGTTTAGAAAATCTTTCGTTGTTGATCCAAAAGAAAGTGGGTAGGAAAGACTCTCGGAAACAAGTGGAAGTTGTTATATCTACTCTCTTGTAGTTTTGCAATGCTTATGGACAAGAAGAGTCTCAGCAAATCTTAGTTATTTGTGTCTGAGAATACACATCACGAGGCTGTGAGTGATGGGGGCAGGTTTTTGAGCTCGTGCAACAAGGAGACATTTAAATCCACAACTTCCTGCATTCCCTTATATCATATTGCAAAGTATTTGGGTTCCTGAGGGCATATGCCCTTCTCCTCTGCCATTGTTGATTATTCTTAAGAATCCAATCCTCTACACCATAAACCAAAACCAACCTAAAGAACACACTCAGAATACTACACCAACCACATCCTTTCTTGTCGACTAATTATATTAACAAAACTTGCAGGCACCAACGAATTACTTGGGGATAACTCAAGTTATTGAATTGTTGGATTATAAAGATTAACTATTCAACTTTTGGATTTTTGTGGTTTTTTTTTTTTTTTAATCTAAACATAAAACAAAAAATTTTCAAATATTTTTAAGATATTCAATACTTTTCCAATCCTTTAATTTTTGGCTTTTGATTTATGTATTACTCAATTTTATAAAATTATTAAATAAGTTTCTGATTCTAGGTCTTTATATAAAAGTCTATTAATGTAGTATTTGGGTTTCAACATTTTTTTTTATTTTTTGGATGTGCTAAAGACACTTTAATCAATTTATTTCAATTATAATTGTATTTTTTTAATTATTTTAAATATTCTTTAAGAGATGCGTGATAAAAAGGTGGTTTTTTTTTTTCTATTAAAATTAAGTGTGAAAAAAATTTGTTACCTCAAATAATGAGTACGATCTATCATTGCATATACTTATAAGTGAGACGTACATTATGCATCTACTTTTGTGAATAATTACAATAAAATATATCAATATATATATATATATATTTTTTTTTTTCAACAATAATATTTACTTTAACTTATAACAATAATTTTTATTAAAATTATTAAATAATAACATATATATATATATATATAAATGCGTCTATGTCGTTGTTATTTATTAAGATTTTTAAGAATAACGTGTTACCGTTAGTGTATTTGTGTTGTACATTGGCATCTGTGTTCATGCATTTTAGAGTAAAGTTAAATTCCAGGAACATGAACTGTACGGCATCTTTCGCAATTGGGAAACCGACAAATTTTCGTCCATTGTTTTAAAGTTTTGTAACCGAGTCATCTCCTAACCGCACGAGCTGGAACAGCTGTTATGTAGCCATCCCGCCTTGAATTGGCTACTGGCTTTGTTTGCTGAGGCTTTTCCTCAACTTGTGCACACGTGGAATCTAAAGACAGCGCAGTTGTATAAGAGTTTTGAGATGACGTAGTCTCGTGGAAAGCCAAAAATTTTATTATTATTATCAATACGAAACTAGGGAGGAGGAGGGAGAGGGTCTCAACATTGGCAATCGCGAGAAACAGAGAAATAAAAAACGAAGGTAACCCCGTCCTCGAATTGTTATTCTCCATTTAATTTCTGTCAAAAATTTGATGTCAAATTGGTCAAAAAAAAAAAAGATTATACTTTTATGTGATTCTTGCTCGATCTGCGTTTTCTTTTTCTTTTTCAGAAAGATGCCTTTTTTCAAAAGAAAAAATTGTTTTGAGGATCTAATAAGATTTAGCCGTGTTTAATTTGTTTTGTAAAGAAGGGAAGAAACAAAGAAGAAAAGGAGGGAAAGTGTTAAATTTATGAAGAGAGGAAGGGAATTGGAAAGGAGGGATTTCAGATCAGATGGTGGGGAGTCAATCAGAAGCATCTGATGAGGAGTACGATCAAACATTGGTTAGGGAAGTTTGTGCAAATGGGATTTGTATGAAAACAACAGAAGTTGAAGCCAAGCTTGATGAGGGAAACATTCAAGAGGCCGAATCTTCTCTACGAGAGGGCTTGTCGCTTAATTTTGAGGTGAAAATATATATGCCTTTTATTTTATATTTTTTTTCATTTTTTGTTTTAAAAATTTTCATGTGATTTGATGATTATTGCAATGCGTATTGACCAATGGATAATAGGGTTCACTACTTTGATGAATCTCTTCTGCATTCTTCCTTAAGGGCACCCACCCAGATTGAGATGGACGATATAGTGTTAAGTCTACTGACTCTGTTTTAATGTTGCATTACATGAACAAAAGCAGCTTAAGAAATGTAGATGGTCAGCTGTCATTCTCTTAGGTATGAGGTTATTCTAGAAAGCCATCGTCTGCATTCTGATTATGATGTCTGTCCGACGGTGAACCTCTTTTGATATTTTTGACTTATGGGAGCTGAGACAAGGTAATAAGGACTGCTTTTCTTTTTATCTGAATAGATAGTCAACACACAAGTATCAAGCCTGATGGGGTTTTATTTTTTTTTTGGTTTTTGGTTTTTTTTTTTTTTTTCCTTTCCCTTTGAATATGTAGCCTCATGTGGCTCAAGATTGTGTATTATGACAAGCTCTTTATTTTTAATTTTTTTTGTGCCTCTTTTGGTATCATTGGTGTTCAACAAGCCATTGCTATAAGTTTATGCTTCCTTTTTCTACCCAAAGAGGAAGGTTTATGGTTCCTTTCTGTCTTCTAAATTTGAACTTTTTTTTTTTTCCTTTTCTCCTGCAAGCTAGCTAGATTTGAGAATTGGGGTGAAAAGGTAGTGATGTATCTCCTCTTGCTTTGAAGTGACATAGCTTTTGGTCTTGGTTTGGATTCCATGCCTTAGATCTTAGGTATGCAAGCTTTTCTTTTCAAGATACTATCTAGCTGTAATCAAAGAATTAAGAATGATCAATAGTTCTTTCTTGCAAAGATTTTGAACTTTTTTACCATGCATTTGTTTTGCATAAAAATCCATTAGATTTCTTATTGCCATGAGAGATGTTGCAATTTACTGGTCATACCTCAGTAGATCCATGACCATTTCTTTTAGACCTGTTTGAATAAATGAAGTTGTTGTTGCCTCTTCTCTTGTTCTCATTTCTCTGTATGTATGTTATAGTAATCTAGTATAACACTAATGAATGTATTGTGAAAGTCAAAGTTTTGGCTCTTTTGCTGTAATTGGAATCCAGAATTTTCCCATAATATGTCCAAGACAGACCAATTTTGTTACCTGGAAGTTTCCGTCATTTTGTTACTATACATGATATGGTTGGGCACACGTGAAATACTTTGAGCTAGTGTGAGTGGTGGGCAAGCATGAATCAGCTATAACATTTCATGAGTATATATGAATATTTGCAGGAAGCAAGAGCCCTTCTTGGAAGGTTGGAATACCAAAGAGGCAATGTAGAAGGTGCCCTTTGTGTGTTTGATGGCATTGATCTTCAAGCCGCTATACAACGATTGCAACCTTCCCTTTCTGAAAAACAGCCATCTAAGAAGGGTCGCTCTCGGAATAATTCGCAGCATGCAGTCTCACAGCATGCTGCTAGCCTAGTGCTTGAAGCCATATATTTGAAAGCCAAGTCTCTGCAAAAACTTGGGAAATTAGAGGGTATGACTAATGATGTTCAATCAACTTCTGGCAGTATTTTCTTTTACATTTGGATTCTCTTCTTGTCTTTCTCTTCCTCCTTCTCTGCTTGGTTTCTTTATTTTGAGCCTTGTTTATATGACTTACAGATGCTGCATGTGAATGTAAAAGCGTGCTTGATGCAGTTGAGAAGATATTCCATCAGGGCATACCTGATGTTCAAGTAGATGATAGATTGCAAGATACAGTTAGTCAAGCTGTAGAACTCCTCCCAGAGCTCTGGAAGCAAGCGGGCTGCTATCATGAAGCCATTTCTGCTTATAGACGTGCTCTCCTCAGTCATTGGAACCTTGACAATGACTGTTGTGCAAGAATTCAAAAAGATTTTGCAGGGTTTTTATTGTACAGTGCAGTTGAGGCTGGAGCACCCAGTTTATCTGTTCAGATTGATGGCTCATATGTACCCAAACATAATCTGGAAGAGGCAATTCTACTCTTGATGATTCTTATTAGGAAATTTTGTCTTGGTAAGACCAAATGGGATCCATCAATAATGGAGCACCTTATATTTGCACTATCCCTGTGCAGTCAAACCTCCATCTTAGCAAAGCAACTTGAAGAAATCATGCCTGGAGTACTTCACCGTGTAGATTGTTGGAATACTTTATCCCTTTGTTACAGTGGAGTAAGACAAAATAAAGTTGCCTTAAACTTATTGAGGAAGTCTCTACACAAACATGAACAACCAGATGATCTCATGGCTTTGTTGTTGGCTGCCAAGATCTGTAGTGAGGATCCGTATCTTGCTGCAGAAGGAGTGAGATATGCAGAAAGGGCAATCAGAAATGCTGAGGGAATTGATGGTCATCTAAAAGGTGTGGCTATTCGCATGCTGGGTCTTTGTTTGGGGATGCAAGCAAAAGTTTCCTCCTCTGACTCTGAAAGGTCTTACCTTCAGTCAGAAGCACTTAAATCATTAGATGTTGCAATAGCTTCTGAGAAAAACAATCCAGATCTTATATTTGAGTTGGGAGTTCAGTATGCAGACCAACGGAATTTGAATGCTGCTTTGCGCTGTGCAAAGCAATTCATTAATGCAACTGGTGGCTCTATACTGAAAGGTTGGAGATTCCTTGCTCTAGTCTTGTCTGCCCAACAACGGTTCTCAGAGGCTGAAGTTGTCACTGACGCTGCTTTGGATGAGACTACAAAATGGGAGCAAGGACATCTGCTTAGGCTGAAAGCAAAACTGAAAACCTACCAGTCACTACCAATGGATGCTATTGAAATGTACCGTTACCTTCTTGCATTGGTTCAAGCTCAAAGGAAGTCTTTTGGTCCTTTCAGGAGTGTCTCCCAGGTATTAAAGAAAATTGTTCGTTTAGTTATCTAGTTAGTTTTTTTTTTTTTTTTGAAGGGTGTGCCTCAATATAACAATAAAATTACTTTATTGTAATGTGGAGGTCATAGGCCTCTTTATGTAAAAACAAAGGTAAGATTGCATGCATCTGATCCTTTTCTTGATGCACTATGTGGGAAGTTTTGTACACTGGAACACCCTTTTTTCAGTTTTTTTTTTTTTTTCTTTTTTTTCTTCTAATTCCACTAAATAATGTTACCAGTTTTATGGTAATGTTAATTATATTTCTGTTTCAATAAATTGGTGTGTAGTCAATTAGATTAACCAGTGTGCATCGTAATGCAGTCTTCTGATAATTGTGGAAGGAATCAGTAAACCATTTCTAATTTGAATTATGTAAGCACATTAAGGATCTTGATGAATTCATTAAAAGAATGCCTTATCCCTGCTTTTTGTGACAGGCTGATGATAATAAAGTTGATGAATTTGAAGTTTGGCATGGTCTAGCTGAGCTGTACTCTAGGCTTTCGCATTGGAAGGATGTTGAGGTTTGTCTGGGAAAAGCCAGAGATTTGAAGCAGTACTCTCCAGAAGTGCTTCATACTGAAGGCAAGAACTGAAGCATTTTATTACCATAATTGAACATGAAGGCCTACTTTTTTTTTTACTTTAATAATAACTTTTGGAATTTTTTTTTTTTTTTCTTCTTGGATTATATTGGAAAACATTGCTGGAAATTTTTTAGCATGAAATTTTTTTAATGCTTTATTTTATTGAGCCCACGTATCTACTTTGGGAAAAGGCTATAACTCCAGATTGGGCTCATCGCATTGAAAGGGCTGCCTTTTCTTATCCCAAAAGTCTAACTTGGTATATCATGTAGGTAAAAGAAGGTAAAAGAATGGATTATCTAACTCCACGAACAAACATGAAAATTTGAAACATCCTTATTACTTGTTAAATTATCTTTGGAGTGATTTGTTGTCATTTTCTCCAATCCTATCAGGCATTATGTGGCGAGGACGTGAGCAAGTACAAGAAGCTCTGTGTGCTTTCGTCAATGCTCTCTTGTTAGAGCCATCATTTGTCCCCTCTAAGATTGTGATTGCTGCCATGCTATCAAAGATGGGCTCTAACGGATTACCCGTTGCAAGAAGCTTGCTTTCAGATGCATTGAGAATAGAACCCACCAACCGCACTGCTTGGTATTACCTAGGGATGGTCCATAAGGTTGATGGACGAATTGCAGATGCCGTAGACTGCTTCCAGGCAGCTTCCATGCTTCAAGAGTCCGACCCTGTTGAAAGTTTCAGTTCTGTTCTCTGATAGACTCATGTTGTGGGAGGTATGGAGGTTTTACTCATATAATTACTTTATCTCTTTTTTCGTTGTGTTGATCTTCAACCGACAAGACGATACATCGAATCTGCATGTTTGTGTACAACAAACCAATGACTAACTAATGTCCTCTTTCCAGATCCCACGCATTGGACAGCTTGTGAATTCGACTACCCTCTTTGCAGTTGATGATCGTAAAGAAGGGCAAGCGGAGAGGAAGAGCAGGTTATTGGACTTCATCTAGGAAAACAATGACGATTGAGAAAGGAATTCTTTTGCCTGCCTACTTGTTGGTAGCATGGAAAAATGACAGAATTCACATTGGCGTCGGATTCATCAGCCTGCAAACACTGCAGGTTCGTGTAGATGTGTGGCGCTTAGGCGAGCAATAGCTCTTATTCTAATCATATATAGATCATTCTTTTATGAGGCATCAATTGTAAATTGTCTCTTCCAGTTTGCTTATGAGACCGTTTATTCTGAACTCATTGTCTCAATTTGTCAAAACTTCTGCAGTTTGAATTTTTTCTTTTTGTTTTTTGATATTTCATACTTTAGCTATTTTTTTGAGAATTAATGTACAATCGGCGGCTAATGTATTGCCATAACATGTTCGTTTCCTTGCATTGCTTACCCCAAAAAAAGAAAAGGAAGAATTATCAAAGAAAGTCCGACAAATTAAATCACTAAATCTCTTGTTGAATATTCCTTTTTATGCGAAGTTTTTATCTCAAAGTATTAAATTTATTATAATAAAAAATATTTTTATTATATAATTTACGATAACAAAAAATTTTTAGTGACTTATAAAATAAAATTCTTTGTTTTGTTTCCTCCGTTTGTTATTATGACCCTTTAGCAATGCTAGGTTCTACAAATTTTAATTAATTATTTTAGTTTTATAATATTTTTTTATTTAATTTTATTTATAATTATTTAAAGATATATTTGTTATTCTATTCACAATATTTAATAACTTATAAAAAAAGATTTTCTAAATTATTATAATCTAGAAAGGGAAATTTTTTATTCAAATATTATAGATTTGAAATCCAAAAATTTTACATTTTTTTGGATTTTATGTCAAAACGTGCCATGCAATCATGGACATAGACGGCGACGTTCGTGGATGAAAATTCTCAAGGCCTCTGGTACGCATGCGACGTCGTTTAGGTAGAAATTGCTGTAAAAAACTCTCCCACCCTGAATCGGAGGGCCACGTAAAAGAGCTCAAAAACGCTGTCCTCTCTCTGGTTTTCCTCCTCATTTGTTTCCTCACGCAAGCTTTTCCCACCTCCCAAATAGGCTTTTCCTCTCCCAAACAGACTGGAAAAGCTCGAGGCTTTCAGTATTCACTGTTCAAACACACCCGCTGCGCCCTCCTTCTCTCTCTCTCTCTCTCTCTCTCTCTCCCTCTCTCTCCCTCTCTATTTTTCTTCTTCTTCGGAGACAGAGAGCCCACACACAGTTCCCAAACCTTTTCCTCAATTATCGAAACCCTAAGCCCAGCCATTATTGGGTCAAATCGAGCTCCATCAGTGACTGGTACCTACGGCTTTAGTTAGGTCTTGTCGCCAAAGCTCAAAGCGAAATAGGGAAACCGATGGCTTCGCGATTCCAAGAGGCTGTGTTAGCGGCTGCGCCGTCGTACCCCAGCGCCATTGCTTGGTCGGACGAGAACTTGATTGCTGTCGCCTCCGGTCATCTTGTCATCATTCTGGTGGAGAGCCTTCACATACTCATACTGTTTGACCTCATTTCCGTTGGGATTTGCTTATTTATTTATCTTGTTCTTTTATTTTTTTTGACTCTTTTTTGGGTTCAGAATCCTACAATGCCTTCTGGACCTCGTGGTTTAATCACAATTCCATCTAGTGACCCTTATCCAGTTGGACGTGTAAAAGGAGAGGGTATGGCATTTTATTTGTGGATTTTTCTTTTTTGAATGATTCCAATAGAAAGAAGATATTTTGGCGTCTTTTCGCAAATAAAGAAACGAATTTTCATATTGCCTAGAAGCATTTATGCTGTTTTACACTTTCTTGGTCTCTGTAGTATTGTACAATTTTTTCTTTTTCAGTAAGTTAGTGCAATTTGTTCTTTTCCAGTAAATGGAAAATTGATGCGCACAATTTGCACAAGGGCCTGCCTGTTTTCTGTACTTAACTTTGAATTAAGAAGTTTGCTCCACACAAATTCTAAATTTTGAGATGCTTTAAAATGTTTTCTTCCATGTTTTCTTTTATTTTTGTTTTTCGGTCTGATGGGATTTCGTAATTTGTGTATGGATAGTAATGGAAAACAGCTGTTCTGATTTTTGATATTTTGGCATCTTAATGCATTATGTTGTTTGGCATTTAGCCCAAGGCTGTAGTGGTTTTTTTGTGTGATATAGTTTTTGTTGCCCATACTAAGCAACTTTTGAATATATTTTGTGTTTGGGATCTGTAGATTTACTTACTGGCTGTTTGCTATCCACTGCTTTATCTCGGGATCGTCGTCCATGTGTTCGGTCTATCTCATGGTCTCCAGTTGGGATGGCTTCTAACTCTGGGTGTGAAATGAACCTTTTAGCCATATGATGATCTTTTTCCTAACATTCATCCTGCACTTTGTGTTTGTTAAATGAAATGTACTGTAAAAGTGACTAGGATAACTTTCATAACTCAACTTTTGATGTAATTTGCCACAGATGCTTGCTTGCAGTTTGCACGGCAGAAGGCCGTGTGAAGGTTTATCGGCCACCATTTTGTGATTTTTGTGCTGAATGGATTGAGGTATGCATGAGTGGAGCACTTCTTTTAATACTAGTATTAAAAAATTGTTGCAAGCACCATAATGTGCCTACTGTATATGTAGGGGCAATGGTGAAAGGAATTTAGTCTGATTAATCTGGATCTGGATTGGAGAGATTGACAGAATCATCAATCTGGAATAGGCAAATAACTTGATTCTAATTCACACACACACACACACACACACTATGCCTGTCTGCTCACTATATGTCCTCGCATTTATCTCTTTGTAAGATTGTGATTTAGCTATTTAGATTTAGGGGAGGTACCTGGGTCTTATGTAGAAAAGATTCACAGACAAATTAGTTCTTTCTAACAGTAACTAGAATCATTAAGCTTCTTAAATTTGCAACACATGCACTTGATTTATTAGTATGTTTCACTGAACCCAACTCAACTAAAAGATTTTGTTGCAAATTTGGCCGATTAAAGTAAAATTGTTTCTTTTTAGTTCTCCAATTTTCATCTTCCGTGTGAATGGTTGGTAATTTCCTTTTTTTTTTTTTAACTATTTTGATCAAAGTAGTGGATCTCTTACCTAATCTTCTGTAGGTCATAGATCTATCTGATAAGCTATATGATTATCTTGCAAACACCAATTATGGAGAGTTAGACACTTCTTCCCCAGAGGTTGCTCATGTAAGTCCTTCAATCAGTTAATTATCTTGTTTGCATTATCTGCCTTCAGTTGCTCAAATATGCATGGTAATGGCTTAGATATTTGTTGTTTGTCTCTGATCCTTGGTCTCTTCTGGCTAGGAGCAAGGAACAGAGCGAGGGTTTGCCGATAATTTTTCAGAGTCTTGTGCTAATCATTTTCCAAACTTGGTTTCGAGAAAGGAGTGTAAGCGAAGAAGAATGAATGTTAGTAGTGACATGTAAATGGCCACTACTTTTTTCTTTCTAATGGATATATAAAATATCTTTTAGTGTTGTATCTTAGTGTGATTTCTTTGGCTTGGCCATGTAAGCTGTTAAATGTCACATGGATATTTATTCTCCTCTGAGACAGCCGAAGAGAAGAAAAGATGAAAAAAAAAAAAAGATTTGAATTGCTACAAATTTCTATTGCTTGGTTTAGAAAGTTAGAAAATGACTTGGAAAAAGATAGAAACTTTTTTGGGAAGGGAAGACATGAAAGGCATCATAATTTCCTTTTATCCTTTCTATTATTACTCTCACTTTCTCAAGAAGAATTAGCAAACTGAGACTTTAATTTTTTGACCCATGATAGTGTATATGCAACCTTGCAATTTCCACTTTTAACCATTTTTCTGTATGTTTTTAATTATTTTTCAGGTCATTGAGACAAAATCTAGAATGATAGAGAAAAATGTAATGGACAATTGTGTACTCCCATTGCTAACTGCAGAACAATATGCTTCTCGTATTGCCATGCTATCATCACTTGTTGTTTCCTGGTCTCCAGTCATGCGGTTATCATCCAATTCCTGTATGGTTCCTCAAAATGTGTCATCCAACATGTTCTCCATACTTGCTGTTGGAGGGAAGTCTGGTGAAATTTCAATATGGAGAATTCATGCACCACGATGCTACTCTATTGAATATGGTTGCATGCCTACTTGTACAATCCTTATTGGGCTTCTGCAGGCACATAAATCATGGGTCACTGCAATTAGTTTGGCATTACTTGGTTCTAATTCTAGTCCCCAGATCTTGTTGGCTAGTGGGAGCTCTGATGGGAGGTGAGTTAGGTATGCCAAAATTATCTAAGCAGCTATTCCATTGGGTCTGTTGGCTTGACACATATGTTTTAAATTATGCATGAGTGATGGCTCTTGTGTAATGTATATTTACTTGATGATCAGAAGAATACATCATCCCTTCCTGTAATTCTGTGCCTTCTAGGTATGTGGACTTTCTGGAAGGATGTAGGTAAACCTCTCAGAATTAAGAGGAAACAGTTTATGTTTTGGTTATAATTGGTATAGGTTTTGAATTGATGCATTTGAATGGTTTGAATTACTTGGCCTCTTTTCAAGTAAATAAACTAGTGAACTCTGATTCACCTTTTTTATGACTAGGAGATAGAAAATTTTGACTGGTTCTATTTTTCTTGTTGTTCAGCGTAAAGATTTGGATGGGGAATGGTAAGGAGTTGCTGGAATCATCGGAAACTAATAATTCTTCCTTTGTCATACTAAGGGAGGTAGTTATCACTTCTTAACACCATTGCCTCTCTATTATAATGGACATTTATCTCCATTCCATCATTTAAATTCCTTGTAGGTTATACCTGGCAACATTGTACCAGTTTCGGTGCTCTCACTGGTAGTACCTGTCCAGTCCCTGCACAAAATGCTCTTAGCAGTTGGCAAAGGATCTGGCTCTGTTGAAGTTTGGGCATATGACAGATCTGGCTGCCAATGTGATAATGCTTGTGTGTATGATGCTCATGACTGCGTTGTAAGCATCTATTGGTATTAATGTTCTACTTCTTCTTGATCATAAATAATTATAACAACTTATCAGGTTACAGCGTTAGCTTGGGCCTTTGATGGATACTGCTTGTACAGCTCCGGCCAGGTATTGAAAACTTCTGCATGATTGACTTAACTAAATTTATTATTGCTTTTGATTTAGTCTTCTCTATCTATTTCTGGTGCTAAATTTATCATTGCTTTTGATTTAGTCTTCTCTATCTATTTCTGGTGCTGATTGGGTTACTAGGTTGGTGTTATATTTATTTTCATGTCATTTTATCTTTTCTTTTTGCTTACATGCTTGCAAATTCTATGAGATACATCCACCAGACCATTGATATGGGGCATTATTTCATATTCTGCATCAAGAAAACTGCCAAATTTTAAACTACCAAAGATAAAAAAGGGAAACTGCCAAACTTTGGGCCATTGCCTTAGAAGTGGTACCATGTTGACTGCAGTTGATATCACCATATTTTAAATGTTTGCCTTGATAATTGCATGTTGGTGCATTTTGCTATTTCATCATTCATGAAAGTAGGATTTCTTTGATTGGGTAACATCTAACAATGAAGAAAGTGTAACCAACTTGAGTGAAGATTCTTTCTTCATTTCAAGGAAATGTGTTTTTCAACTATGCAATGTATTTGTCTGATATTTGGAAGCAACAACCAAACAAGTACATGAATTTGATTGTAAATACTCCATGTACTCTGAGATATATTTTGATTGTAATAGTGGAACAGTTTGTTTTCCTGCTCTTCTGCCAAACACTAAAACTTATTATTGACCTAAAACTTATTATTCACATAAAGGATTTGCAGATACTAATCAGTCATCCCCAGTTATCTTCTTATACACTATGATGAACCTTATTTGCCATGACCAGGATTTGTGGATTAGATAGAACAGACCAAATACCATTGAAATGTTTTATGACTTTGATTTTTAATAAGCTATACTGCTAGGCTATAGTTTCCTCTATATTGCATAATAAGTTGGTCATACTTGTATTTTACCATTTCAAAATGGTGCTAGGATGACCATGTCCGTTGCTGGGTTTTATGCGGGAGTTGTCTTTGTGAAGTACCTATCCCTTCAAATGGTCCTGGCCTGAGGAGCTCAAATGATGTATGCTTTTATACTTTTTGGCTGGTAATTTTATTTCTGCATGTTTATATATTTTGGCTAAAGACAGTACTATAACTTGCTGCAGCTTCCAGGTGCATTCCTTTCATGCCTAGGTGTTGCAGTTTCCCCTGGAAATCTTGTGCTTGCCATGGTATGCTAAATTTGTTTCTTCTAAAGTTCTCTTGTTATCAATATGCTTCTAATTTCCTTTACCTATACAAAGATCATTAGTGCACTGCTTTTTTGCAATCATTCACCTGGATTTATAGATAGATTTTCAACTTGGGTTGTCAACAGAACGTTTGCCATTATAACGGCAGGCATACTCATCAATTTTGCTAGCATTTATCATCTGAACATATAGATCCTTACAACATCCCCCAAGAATATCCAAGAAATGGGTGAAAAGTTAGGAAACAGTGTAATACTATGAGCTTTGATTAGTGATGAATAGTACTGATATAATGCTGTGTTTGTTTAGGCTTTTTTTAATAAAATAAACCATCTTAAGGAAAGTTCTCAGACCATGTTACAGCAGTATGGTTGTTCCAGTATAGAAAATTAAGTGTTTTTCTTTCTTTTTTTGTGAAAAGCAAATATGAGATATCATTTGATAGCCCAAGGGGGGGTTGCTGCAGCATGTGCTAAAACCAAATATCATTTACAGGATAGAGTCTACAAAATCAATGACAGATTGTAGGTGAAGGAAATAAAGCCTAGGAGACTAAAAGTATACAGTAGGAAAGGATTTGTTCTTCTCCTTGATACAGAAGAAAACAAAAAATTCTAATGGGATTAAAGGAAAAGCAATGACACAATTAGTGCCTATTCTTTTAAATAGGGCACACTTGCATTTTGCATAACTTTGAAAATTGGACTTCTAATGACTTCTGGTTTGCATTGTGTTTGGCAGTGGGGAAACTTGGTGAGAGGAAAGAAATGCCCTAGAAAAATGCATTTAGCCACGTTTGGGAAATGTCTTCTAGGCTTAGAGAAGGGGTGGAAAAATTTTCTCCTTAGCCCACCAAATACTTGTCCCCATATTTTGGGAGCATAGTTGGATGACCCATTTTTGCCCTGATAACCAAGAATCTTTATTACAACATCCACTTGAGTAAAACATTGTTGAGTGGGTGACAACAAAATGCTCAACTGCTTTTGTGGTTGTGGCAGACCAGGCAGAGTGATCTAATTTTTTGCCTAATTTCTGTTGGATTTAGCTGGCAAGGACATTTTAATTAGACAAATAATTTTCTTTGTAAGAAAATTTGTGACAAAATTAAAAAGCAAAACCAACAATCTTCTTCGTCTAGTGATTGAAGAAATAAAATGAATTTTTCAAATGCAGTTTTCAGAAAAGAGTTCCCTTGCTGAAAAAAGAGCCAAGACCAGGGTAATTGGGCAAGAGTTGGATGGAATAGCTTGATTGCATGTTAGATGTTGACTGTAGGAGCAAGCGGAAGTGAAACATGAGTTAAGAGACCTGATTAGCAACAATAAAAGATATGAAGACCAAATCAAACTGATGCAAAGTGTAGGGACCAAAGTATTATTTTTCCTTAATCATGTCTAATCTTACCCTCCAACTTAATTAAAAGTCACATCCTTAATACACGGCCACTTCTCAATGTTAGTAATGAATCTAATACCAAAAGTACTTGGTAAATAGAATAAGAAAACAAATATAACTAATTTATACATAATTATGCTTGATTATCTTATATCAGAAGGGGTGTAGAGATCCTAAATTGTTATGCATCTTATTTTAATGGTAGAACTTAGAATACAATTTTGTGTTAGGCGGCAACTGTGTTTATTTTTATTTATTTATTATTTTTCCTTTTCGTCCTCCAGTTGGCCAATTGGATTATATGAGCTAAACAATGGGGTAACTCTCTCTTTTCCCATAAATCCCATAATCACCCCCTCCTCTCCCAAGGATTTGAACCTGGGACCTTTGATACGGATGTTTAGACTATTGACCACTGGGATGTCTCTTTGGAGACAAAAATTTTTAACTGTAGTCTTTCTATATTTTTCTCCTTCAAAGACTAGTTATTGTTGATGAATAATATAATTTTGTATACCATTGATCATTACTAAAGAACTGTCCCTGAAATTTACAGGTTCGTAATACTGATGCTGAGCAGTTGGATCCCATGTATGAGCGAAGGTGAGTTACTAGTTATCAAAAGCAAATAATAGGGAAGAGAATGGTAAAGGATACATTGCACCAGAAAAAAAGAAGGTTTGGTGCAACTACAGGAAGCTACAGATTAAGATATTAAAAGAATATAAGGCAGTAAAAAGATGCAACTTTTATGGGGTAGAATCTTTTTAGAAATCCAGTGAAAATCATTTTTTTGGTGGATGTCACATTCATGCATTTAGAAAATGTATCTTCTGGAAATTGTGCAGAGTTCTGAAGGCTGCTGTCCAATTTTTTTGGATTGGTGGACAACTGAATCTGTTGCCTGATAATTCTTTGGATGTCAGTAAAGATGCTTTTCTTGGTTTTCCTGCAAATGAATTGGTTCATTGGAAATCTAGTATTCTATGGTCTTTGAAAAAGTTTGAAAATCCAGAAAAACCTCTAGTTACGTGGGACATCATAGCAGCATTGTTGGCTTTCAAGCAGTCTATACCAAATTTTGTGGATGAAATACTATTTAAGTGGCTGTCTGTGACATATTTGGATTCCAGTGTCAGCCATTCACTGGATGATGTGTTGATACGTATCCCTCAGACTTTGTTGACAACTACTTCTCGCCAGTTGCACCTCCTGAATGTTATCTGTAGAAATGTAATCCTATCTCAATTAATGGCTGATGAGATCAATAGCAAAGCAAACATAGGACCAACTGTTGCTGACATGGAGCATTCCCCATTGTGGCTGGAGTTGCTTTTTATCAGTGAAAGGGAACTGCGTGAAAGGCTTGTAGGTTTGAGTTTTTCAGCTTTTTTAACTCACATGTCATGTTCGGCCAAAAGTTCAATTGAATCTGGAAATTGGTCTGCTGTTGGAGTAGCACAGATGGAGCAGTGGATCACACGAAATCATGATCATGTAAGGGTTCAACTAAAGGAGCTTGCATCAGAAGTTGTCAAGGCTGAAAGGAGGTATGTTGTTGTGTTCCCTGTGTCTTGATAATGTTATACTTCCTCTGGCAACAAACTTTGCTACCAAGTTGTGGTCCCGACTACGTTCATCTTTTTGTTTATCCAGTTGATCATCACATCTATGCATTGTACTATGATAAGTTTTGCTTCCATGTCCTAGGAATGAAACTATTTAGGTCAAAACAAATAAATTCGTTGAATGAACATCCTTGAAAAGGGCAAAAGAAGGAAAGAAAGGAAAAAAGATTTAAACAAGAAAGGAAAATGTTACATTGTTTTGTAGTTTTAGCTGCATGATTTTACGTTTTCTTTATATGTACGCTGCAAAGCAGGTTTGAACCCATGGAATCTGGAGATGAAGAGCAATGTATCCACTGTTCAGCATTGGTTCCTTTTGATTCTCCAGATGTTGCTTTTTGCTGTGGTACAGAGACTGTTAATGGAGTTTTGGAGAAGCATAAATTAGCAAGATGTGCCACTTCCATGCAGGTCTGTACAACTACCCCATCATGGTTTTGTAAATGTTGTCATAGATGGACTTCCAAGTTGGCACCGGAAACTCTTTTTTCAATGCCTGGGTATGGTTCAGATCTCAGGCCTCCAGCAGAATCTCCCACTGCAGGAGTACAGTCAAAGGCTTTATGTCCCTTTTGTGGGATACTACTTCAGAGATTATTGCCAGATTTTCTGCCCTCAGCATCTCCAGTGTAATGCAATGTGTTTCCTTTGCACATTAAGTATAAAAACCCTGGGGACCTCGAACGCACACCCCACACCCACCCCCCCCCCCCCCCCGGGGACTCCCAACTCCCTCACCCCTCCCCCAAGCGGGGAGGAGGATGGGGATGGAAAGGATAGGATTATGTTGTAAATTAGGTCCGGTTATTTGCTCTCTTTTACCGCGGATTGCTGCGGCTTAGAAATAAGGCTATTTGTGTGAAAATGTTGTACTTGAAGTAATAATTTATATTCTGATTTAATGTTTAAGTGATTCAATTATTTTAAATAGAATTGGATAGAACAGTAAGCAAAAGCCTGTGCGCTCCATGCATTGAAAGTAAGGCTTATTTATTTAGTTGTCATATATAAATTAATTTAAGCAATGTGTGTGTGTGTGTGTGTGTGTGTGTGTGTGTTGATACCAAATGATGAATACCAAAAAGAAAATAAAAATATTCTTCTTATGCTTTTTGTTTTTAAGTGATATTCATATTCCTATTTTACCATTTAAGATGTCGACTGCTCTACTCTCTTCACTGGCTCCCTTAGCCCCCCCCCCCCCCCCCCCCGCTTTCCCCCCAAACCTCTTCTATTCTTTTTTTATCGGGGCAACTCTTAACAATTTCACAACTAAGTACGGCTCACAAGAAATTATCAAAAACAGCATCCAAGGATCAAACTCACAATTTGCTGGATCAGTATGGTTGTCTCTCCTAAAAAGATGATGTGCACATCTTTCTTTCATCCATTTCTTACATTAATGGGGGGAAAATGAAAAAAGGGCAAAAATCGACAAGCATTTTATCGTACATAGACATGGACTTCTAAAAGAACGAGGACGTTTATCTACGTATATAACACATTTTTATATCTTGTTGATTTTATTTTTTTTAATCTAAGGTACGACTTAAATGTATCACTGCATTTTAAGATTTTAACTAATATTTTTGTTAATATCTTGAAAACAAGGACGCTCAATTATGGAGCTTGGGACTGTCAGATTGCTCACCACTATTGAAGGCAACATTTGTGCATACAAAAATTACGGTCACTCAAGCAATTTTGAAGTGCATACTCCTGATCTCCTAGCCGCTAGTTCTTGTTGAATTTTTTACCAGGAGCTCTTTTATTTTTTTCTTTTGGTTGAATTTGCAAAAGAAAAATAATTAATAAAATAATATAATATTACAAAAAATAAATTATTAAAAAATATTATATCTAAGGTGTGTTAGACTCTTTTTTTAATTATAAATTTTGTCTTTATAAACAAATTGTTTTAATGTTAGTTATAATATTTATTCTTTCAAAATACAACATATAGGGAATAGAAATAAATTAATATTTTAATTATTTTAACAGAAAATTATAAATTATTATAAATAATATATGTTATCTTTTTAAAATTAAAAAAAATAATTTATATTAATTATAATTTAATAACTTATAAAATATAATAATAATTAATATAAATTTTAATAATAATAAATAATTAATATTATTATAATCTATAATAATTCATAAAATAGTAATAAACTAATTAGTATAATAGTCATAAAATAACTATTTTAATAAATATAAAACGGTTAATTAACTAAATTTAAAAAATATGATAATTAAATTTTAAAAATATATTAATTTATAATAATTTTTTATTATTTTAAAAACTTATTTTATTAAGTTAATTAATGAAAATATAAAACAAATCATTTTTTAGTGATTTTTGAGTGATGAATCAAAGATTATAATGTATAAATTTTGATAGTTAAAAATATGGTGAAATAAAAATTTTTAAATTATAATTTTTTTATAAGTATCAATAAATTTGTTTTTATATTATATTTTTAAAAATTATATTATTTAATATAATTAAACGTTGATAAATTATGTGTATGTTTAATTTATTTTCATAAAAATTTTAGAAATCTTACGTAAGATTTCATAAAGTGCCTCTATTGAATTTATCAATATGCATTCTAATAACATACTATCGAAAAAGAATATAAAATTTATTAAAAATATAACTAAATTTCAAATATTTAAATTTTTATACTATTTACACTATAAGAAAAAATTTATAATTTTAATAGTTTATATAAGATAAATCAATAACTTGTTATTATTCATATAAACTTACTCCAAGGGATCTTTTATCACACAAATTAAGTTTTCATCACTTTTGATCATACTTTATATGCATTAGTCTAATTCTTTTTGATATAATTTACATTAACTTTTTATATAATGATTTAGTTAAGGAATCATTTTAATTTATTTTTTATTTTACAAAATTAAGTAATTGCTACGTTACTTAGCAATTTATTTTATTAACTCATAAGTTAGAAAAATATATCTATTCTTTCCATTATAAGATTTACTCTTGATATGAACGATATAAACATGACTATTATAATATATTAATACTTATAATGTTAATTTCACGCATAATAGAATATCCATTAAAATTTTTTTTAGTTAATTTGTCATCATATTAACTATATTTATTACTACAAACTTAGATTTAATGTATAATTATTTGTTTATTAGACTTTTAAGTTACTGGTTTACCTTTAAAAGTGAACACATTTCATTTGAATTAGAAATTTAATTAATATTGTTATACTTTTATATTATAACAAAAAGTTACTTTAAAATATCTTATAATTGACAGTAAGTATGAAACTTATGATTCAAATCAATACTTTTAGAAGGCAAACTAGCATACCCCAATTAGTAGTTATAATTTACTATATTATAAATGTCAGCTAGTTCTCACAATTATATCTCACAAATTCAAAACATCCTTTCTCTCTTTCTATTTTTTTTTTCCTCTTAGGTTGTTTCAATTTTCTTTTGATTATATATTAGAAGATTAATAAAACAATATAATAAATAACATTTGTAAAATTTAATAACAATCAAACCTTAGATCTATCCATGCTTATAAGGTGTATAAATTGTTAACAATAAAACAAACATCCACTAAAATTATAATTTTGAACAAATCCTCATTAGACTTTTCTACATTATGCATTGAAGGAAATGATTTGAGTTACTCAAGATTTCACTAAATTTTTGAGAGATAGAATTTCATTAAACAACTCCAATGCAATAACCTAAGAGTTTTTAGGTAATGCTCATATTATAGTAACTACAAGCAATACTTAGCTTGTACTTAGAAATAAAACTTAGTGACTAGCTTACCGAAGAGTATCAATATAAATGATTTTTGTCAATAATAAACAAAATATAATATGTAACAATCCTTTTGAACCTTATGAAAACTTTTGACAACTAGAATTTTAAAACATACACTAACATAATATGACAATAAATGAAAAATTATTAGACATTTTTATATGAACATTAAATATCTTAACTCTCATAATCGTTAAAATTTTCTCTATAATACATCAGAAATTTGTTTTGGATGTTGCGTTTTTTAACTAATCAATTTCCTAAATCAATTTCAAGAAGAATTTACCACATAAGCATTTTAAAATAAATAAGTAGAGTAATATTAGGCAGAAAATAAAATATGCATTGTTAAATATGCATGTTGGAACAAATTTTAGAGATATTAAAATTGAGAATTATTGATCAAGGTATCCAAATAATAGTCCTTTGTTAGTATGAGAATAAAATTGACATTTATCACTAAAAATAAACTCATCACATCATAATTGTTCCCAAATAGTGTCTTAGAGCACTTAATTTGTTGGCAACACATTGTATCAACCATCTCATATGTCATCACTCACTAGAAGCAACAAGCAAATATGTCAATATTGGCATTGGAAAAAAGTTAATCAAAATCAACCAAATAAGTGATTCCAATTAGCACGGTGCATAAGTGACTAATAATTAGATTGTTGAAGTGAAAGAAAAACGTGTGAAGGAATGCACAAGATCTTTTCCCTTTATAATATCATCCACCAACGTTGGACCCAACAACAAAACCATCTTGCATTTGGGTTAAGAATGAAATCATAAGACAAAGACTATACCACTATATATTTCTAAAAGACTAAGATTTCACATGTAAGATTATGGCAACTGTAAATTATAGATTGATTTGAGCAAGAAACATACCTCCAAATCAATAAAATATACCTTTAAGACTTTCTTGAAGCCATTTGGTATGGTTGATGAAGTCTCGCTGGGTCCTTTTGATTAACTGGTAATTCCTCAAAACTTTCACCTTTGTAAAGGTCGCCTATTCTTTTCAGAAATGGAGCTCGTACTCGGTTTTGATTCACTATGTGCTTGACATATACACATTTTCTTCACCAACGTTGCCAGCTCAAGCACAAAATCTTGGACGCTTGCCCCACATTTTGACGCGCGCATGTTCATTCTTAATAGTTTCTAGTTGCAACAGAAGGATGTGTATCACAAACCACATAAAATAAAAGGAAAACTATCCTTAAAATTTAGGGAAAATAACCAATAAAATAACATAATCTTACAACAAAAATAAATTTTATAAAAAGTATATCATTTATAAAACGTAAAGTATTATTTTTAAAAATAATTTTTATTTTTGTAAATAAATTATCTAAATATAATAAGTTATACAAATTATTTTTATAAAATATGACATACTTTTTTTTATTAGTATACACTTTAAATATTGAGTTAATAAAAAAAATTAATTTTATAATTAAGTTAATAATAGATTATAAATTATTATAAATAATATTTATTATTTTTAAAAAATAATAAAAAAATAATTTTTATTATTTATAATTTAATAATTCATAAAATATAATAATATTAAATATAATTTTTAATAATATTATTATAATATATAATAATTAATTAACCATTATAAAATAATTAATTAACCTCCATAAATTTGTATCACTATTCCACGAGTTGTCATCCCCTTACGACTGAATGTCTGTCTTTGCTAAACTAATGATGAGATCGCAGCCCTTGGAGAAAAGAAGACAATGATTGCGCTGATTTTTTACCTATTAAAGCAAAGTCGAGCTCAAAGTGGTCGAGATTTTCCTTCTTTAGGGTTGCGTATGTTTCTTCAAGCAGTACTGCTATTCTTGGAGGTAGCTAGCTGATAAGTTGCTTATGGTAGTTTTGTTTTCTATATCTTATTTTTCCTTTTTGTCACCCAAAAAAAAAAAAAAAAATCTTGGAAAGAGTACCTTTAATACAAATGTAACGTAATGTTTACATAAATTGAAAATTGAACCATAATTAATAGATTATATGCATTAATATGAATAATATTTCTATCATTGTCCTGAGAACTCACTGTTAATTATGCATCAATATTAGGTATCGACTCTTAATCTGCTAATCTCGGATGTAAATTTCTATGAGTGAGTTGTAGTTTTGTAGGACAATGGTATATGCTTTTTCACTTTTTGCCTGTGTAATTTTTGAAAAAAAAGGTATGGTGCTACATAATTCGTTGTTGTGTGCGTGTGTGTGTATATAACTATGCTTTTAATAAAAAAAAAAATGGCAATTAATTTCGATGAATTTTTGTTCAACAATAAGCACTACCTTGGTAATTTTGAAAAGATCAGACCAGAAAAACATTTTCAAATGGGAGGAAAGATGAAGGCCAATCCAAGGAAGAAAAATAAACGGTTCGATTGATAAAAAGGAAAAATGGAGAAAAAAAAAAGTTGAAAAAGCTCGCAAAGAATAATCCAAAGCAGGAAAAATGGAGAGGTCAAGGAAATTGTCAAAGATATTGGGATGATCTTGGGCACGCAAATCTACCTCGGATTACTTTCGACCGACCAATTCCCCCCGGAGGGAGGGGGGGGCGGGGGATGATGTGAGATAAGGCCCCACGCAATAAAAGGCACGTGGTCAACTAAACCATGACAGAGGTATGACGTCAACATAACCTCCCCTCCCATAACCATGACAGAGTTACGACGTCGTACTAAAATAATAATTTCTATAATTTATTTTGATAAAAATCAGGCCATATATACTAAAAATAACAAAATCTGCAAGAAAAAGGGTAAACTGCAAAGCAGCTCTCTTGTTGGTGTTTTTTTTTTGGCAGGCTTTATGCACATTTTGTTCTGCTTCTTGAAAAAACGTAAATTTTTAAAAGATACTACTTTGATGCAGTTGACGTCGTGCTAGGACGGGAACTGCAACTGTTTCTTGCGTCTCAGTGACGGAGGAAGTATTATTATAATTGGAATATTCTTGGGCTAACTAGCACATCAACTGCGATTAAACTGTAGCCCTAACCAGGTTAAGGGCGGTGGTTCACCCTCCACGTTTGCATTAAAGAGCTTTGACTTGAGAGTTTGAACTTCGTGGCTACTCTATTCTCTGGGAAGCATATTCAAACAATTATTTGAACTAAATCTCAAGATTAACAAGGAGAGTCTTTGAATGGCTTTTGAGTGACTAATAATCTAAATTATGAGCGGGACATTAATGGGATAGGGGTGCCTTTATATAATTAAATGATTCTCTTAATAAATAATTTAGAAAGGAAAAAAAAGAAATTAAGCTAAGCTAAGCTAAGGAGGCCGCGAGCTGAGCCAGTTGATCTATTAAATTTTAGTTTGTGAATTTGAGTGGTTTATAAGTCACCAGATTTGTTACGACTTTGAAGTTTGACGGCTAGAGATTCTTATGGTTTGAAATTAAATCACTGCAATTAAGCTTCTTCCTGGTCTAATGATATAGCGTGTTGAAGATTGAAAAAAGAAAAAAGCATTAAGGATTTCGCCAACTAATACACCCCAGCGGGCTTCGATCCCCCTCATTTTTTCTTTTTTTAATGAATTTATATCTTTTCGTCTAGATTTAGGTTCTAAATGAATTTTCCATCTCTTGAACCAATCTTGTGCTAAAATCGATAGGAAGAATATATATATTTGATAACTTATTATAATTGTTTCGTATTTTGGGTTGCATGTTTGATTGAGTATATGTTATATTTATTTATTTAGTATAATTTAATCATGAAATTAAATTAAATTAATTTATTTTTTATGTAATAAAAATTATAAATAAATTATATTTAAAAAATTAAAATAGAAATTTTTTTTTCTTTTGGTTGGGCATGAACTCAAGAGAAAGTTGTTTGCATACACGTTGCATCCTTCCAACAACCGAAAACTAGAGGTGCGGTTATGTAGAGAAAATTGGCGTGAACGAAACTACTAGACTTGTTCCTGGACTGACTTGGAACCTACTTCAAAATTGATTGCATCCGTACAATTGAGTTGTTACCAATGTCTTATAACGTAAGCTTTGTTTGACATATCATGCACGGATGGTTAGATTAACTGAAAAAGAGAGCTAGCGGTATTATGGCAAAATTAGTCTTATATATTGTCAAGACAAGCCTGGTTTATGGCTTTGATTTCTTCCCTACCTGAACCCACTGGCTTACCATTTCTGACCAAGTTCAGGCCGTATAATTAATAGCGTGGGAATATTTTTGAATACCTTTTTTTATTAAAATTTTTATTACTAAAGAATTATTATTATGTTATTAAAATTATAATTTTGAATTTAATTTAAATATTAATAAATATATTAAATTTTAATTATATAATTATATATAAAATCCATCGTTTCTTTTTTAAACACACATGAAAATTCTACATAAAAAGCTGTCCTTTTATAAACCATCAATTTATCTAAAAGTCGGGCCACAGGTCAAAAGTTCTCAGTTCAGTCTATGATCTGGTGGTAGGCTGTGTCTGGCACAGCCCGACTTTGTTCATGTGCGGGTCATGACTGGGCCAACCCATATCTAAAAAGGACACGGTATGATATGGGTTGGCCCATATGGAAGACGGGTGAGCGATGCATGCGAGTAGCAAGCAGGAGGGCAGGATCCATAATAGGTCTACGGCGTTTTCCATTCACCGCCGGCCCCTTCTCATAATAATTCACAAAGAACTAACGACGGCATGTTCCGCGCCACATAAACAAATAATAATAATAATAAAAAAAAGGAAGGTCGCTCTCCACGTCCATGTCTTCTCTTCCTTCATTTTCTTCCCTTTTATTTTACCAGAATCTCTATAAAACCGCAGTTTCCAAATTCAAACTATAGGCAATACCCCTTAACCACGTAAGGATTTCTACATGTTTTTTTTTTTTAAATTTTGTCATGTCAACCATGTAGTGGGAAAGTTTATACTCACAATCAATACAAAAATCTCAGACTTTGACTATAAAATACTAATTATATCACTACCATCCCCAGCCATTTTCTTCTCCCTGGAAAACCATAAAGCCAATATAATCCTATCATTTTTATTTTTTATTTTCAGATCATTCACGTTCGAAATTTCAACAAGCGATCCCCACTACACATATCTCCTAATCCTTCCGAAGTTAAAAAAACTTGGATTCTGAACTTCTCCACAGCAGTTAGTTAGCTGCTGCCGGCCCACAAAGAACAAGCAAGTTGCTGCACCAGGCCAACAGAATGGTGGTTAAGATGATGAGATGGTCGTCTTGGCCATATCTGTCATCAAGAAAATTTGAGACCAAGCTGGTGATCCACAGACTGGAAGGCCTAACTTTGGCACAACCTGATGCTGATAATGATGATGGTGATGATGAGAGCAAGAACAGATTGGTGGTCGAGGTAAAGTGGAAGGGTCAAAAGGGTATTGCCTTGGGACATCTAAGGCGCTCTGTTAAGAGGAATTTTACTGAAGAAGGCAGGGCCACTGGTGATGGGACCTTTGAATGGAATGAGGAGTTTAAAACTGTCTGCCATTTTTCTGGATACAAGAAGTGTGTTTCTTATCCGTGGGAGGTTGTCCTTACGGTCTTCAAGGTAAGTTCCTTTTATCTTTCCTAATGATCCTTTTTATCTTTCATTGATTGTTGAAACTAGTTCCTATTTATTATTATTATTATTTTTCTACTTCCTTCCATGGGAGTGTCTGACTTTGATTAAAGAACACAAAACATGAATGTTCCCTATGACAAGGCCCCCTTTGCTCTTCTTTTCCAACAACAGGAAGATCCTGGGTTTAAAACTGTAAACCTGGGTTTTAATGCCACCTAGATTTCATTTTGAATCTTTTTCTTTCGCTATATCGATTGATTTATCTTATTGGTCCTCTAATTCTTCTTTACTTTTCTTTTGAATTTTTTATTTTTTTTTATTTTTTTCTGGAATTGTACCGTGTGAAAAATATTGAGAGAAGACAAAGGAGACTGGTGATCAAAACCATGATACTTTTCCATTACTTCCCTGGAAATGGAGCTTGATACAGTCTGAATGTTTTCTCGTCAATACAACGTGAGAGCAAAAATGTTTGTTTGTCTGCCTATTTTCATATTTCCTCATGTATTGAATACTTTCCATGTGACTAAATTGGTTTGAGAATAGCAGTATGCCTTCAAGAATATGATTGTGCATGTGTGGCTACAGTGACCTTGGTGATCATTGGCAATTCGTTTGAGCTTTTTTTTCCTCTTTCTTTCCTTAACGACTCCAATTTGAGGTCTTTGAGATGATAAATCAAATATGGTCACTTTTTGATTGTTGACAATTAGTGGCATATTCCTTGCTATGTAGAATTTTGTCAACTTGTTCTGTTTCAGCTCTGGGCCCTTGGACAACTTTGTTCAGTTGTCAATGGTTATAATTGGTTTCCTTGGTTTTACAATATTTAAATGCATCATTCTGCCTCGTAATCCTTTCGGAGATCTCTTCCAATGAACTTCTCATTCGAAATTTATGTTCTTCAAATTCATGAAGTTCAGTTGACTTACCATTTTAGTAGTTAATCTTTAGTAGTATTATCTAGATTCATTCTTTCTTAGTACGGTCTGGTCTTGGAAGTCCATTTTATTTCCTTTTCAATGGTTATAGGTCTTGAAACTGGGGCCAAGTGACAAGCTCCTTCTTGTTGGAGCTGCTGTTTTAAATCTTGCTGAATTTGCAACAACAGCTGAGCAGAAAGAGCTTGAAATCAGTGTCCCTTTGATGGCTCCCAGTGGCAATGTTCAGCGTCATCCAATGCTTTGTGTAAGTCCTCCTCAATTCCACTCAATATGTTTGACAACAATAATCCTCAATTATTCTTAGTTGTGCCTCATTCAAATGACATGCAGTTATCGATTGAGTTGATAGAGCTGAGAGCCATTCAACAAAATCTGCAGGGAGTATGTAGTTTGGTAAAGCCAATTTCACATTCATGCTCATCTGTAGTAGCATCACAACCCAAGAGAGATGAACATCCTGCTCTGAAAGCCAGTCTAAGAAGGTTAAGAATCTGCCTAGGGGAAAATGCAGTGCTGCATGAAGATGAGAGCAGTGATGTTAGGCTGTGTGTCAGAAGCAAATATGCGGAATACAACTACCCATTTGATAGAGATTCACTTGCTGATGATGCTGATAGGGACTCATCGGAGAGTAGTGGAGATTCTGTTGCTTCATCATCAGTCAATTACAACACATTGGCCTACTTAAACTTTCCCAGAGGATTGCTTAACTTGACCACAATATTTGACGCTGAAGATGAGGGTTGGATACACCACAACTATAGACTTGAAATTGAATCTTCATGTGTTCAACATTCAGCAACATCAGTCCATGAACAGGCCTTGAGACAGAGTTCAAAGCATGGAATTTTATTCTGGAGGAATAGGAAACTGAGTTTTAGATCTAAGCCTCAAGCTAAAGGAGAGCCACTGCTCAAAAAGGATTATGGAGAAGAGGGTGGTGATGACATTGATTTTGACAGAAGGCAGCTTAGCTCTACTGATGAGTCGTGTTTTGGGGTATATTTCAGGCACTTTTTTCTTTCTGTATTTGGGTTTGTTATAATATCTTCTTCCTATTGACTACTGTTTGTTTGGTCTCATTTCCAACATTATGATTATGGCAGTGGAATAAATCTGAAGAAGGTTCAACAACCAGTAGGACATCGTTCTCAGAATTTGGGGATGACATCTTTGCAGTAGGCAGCTGGCAGCCAAAAGAAGTAATAAGCCGTGATGGACTCATGAAGATCCAAGCTCAGGTCTTTTTTGCCTCAATTGATCAAAGGAACGAACGTGCAGCGGGAGGGAGTGCTTGTACAGCTCTGGTTGCTGTTATTGCAAATTGGTTGCAATCTAACCAATGTGAAGTTCCGATCAAGTCCGAATTTGACAGCTTGATCAGGGAGGGGTCATTAGAATGGAGAAACCTGTGCGAGAAGGAAGACTATAGAAAAGAGTTTCCTGACAAGCACTTTGATTTGGAGACTGTCCTCCGGGCTAAGATACGTCCCCTCTCTGTAGTTGCAGAAAGGTCCTTTATTGGTTTCTTCCATACAGTAGGCCTGGAAGGAGAGGATTTTGAATTCCTAAATGGCGCAATGTCTTTTGACAGTATTTGGGAGGAGATTAGCCACAATGGATCAGACAGGCCTAAGAACTTTGAGCCTGTTGTCTACATTGTAAGTTGGAATGACCACTTTTTCATCCTGAAGGTCGCCCAGGATGCCTACTATATCATTGACACTTTGGGGGAGAGGCTTTATGAAGGATGTAATCAAGCTTATGTGTTAAAATTTGACAAGGCCACGACAATCTATCAGGTATCCAAGAAGGCTAAAGCTTCAGATGAGAAATCTGCCTACAACAATGCAAAAACAAGCAGCCTGAGGGAAAAAAGATTGCCTGAGGGAACTCAGCTGTCAAGTGTGGATGAGACAGGAAAGAATGAGATGGAAGATGAGGAACTTGTGTGTGAAGGGAAGGAATCCTGCAAGGAATATATAAAGAGCTTCATGGCTGCAATTCCTATAAGAGAATTGCAGGCTGATATCAAAAAGGGGCTGATGGGATCTACACCTCTCCATCACCAGCTTCAGATTGAGTTCCATTATACACAATTGGAGTATCCTTCCGAAGACACATCTGTTGCTGATACACCAACATCATTGTTGACTTCAGCTCTGGCTCCTCTTGCATAGAGAACGTCCTATAGGATCATAACCCCCTTTTCTGGACTTAAGGGTATCTACAGACATTGTCAGTTTTGACATTCCTACAGACTTCTTCATAGTAGGATGACTGCAACGCTTCAAAATGAAATGTAATCATCTACTCTCTCTTTAGTCCTGTTTCTTTTCCTAATTTAGTAAAATTTCATAATTATATACCCTCTCTAGATTATTGAACTCTTCTCAACTTTTTCAGGGATTACCAACTTGTAATTCTTGACTTCATGTTTGCTAAACTCTAAACAATTCCTTTATGCAGTTTACACGACAACGTGTTTTTGCTTTGTTATGATAATATCTCTTTCTTAAAGCTTTTGGGTCAATTTAACTGACAAAGACGGTACATTATTATCAGATAATCTCTTTGCTAAAAAGCAAGGAATCTGATAAACCATTCTTCTCCATCATTAGTGGGTTTGAACGGGTGCATTTGACTCCTTTCTTGCTATAGGTTTTTCCAAGTAAAAATCCAAATTTTATGGCTGACGTGCTGACAAATATGGGAATCAACGAAGCTGCACAAATATAATAGGAGACTCCTTTGGACTTTTGTCATCCAGTCAAGCGGCTAATACATAGGGTAAGAAGGGAAGTTGATCTTGATGGTCTGCCTGTGCCAAAAACATAATGGCCAGCGATAAAAGTTACGCAATGGAGAGAAGCAACTTCAATCTTTTTGTTTTGTTCTTGTTTCTCTCATGGTTCTCCATTGGAGGCCTACAGAGTCATCACTCTCCAAGTTTTAAGCAGAGTTTGATCCTATCTCTCAAAAACCAATTACCACGGCCGGATATCAATATAACATATGCTGTTGAATCGAGATGGGTACCAATTCAAAATCAGCACTCTCACTATATGAAAACGGACTTCAACATTAATTTTTTCTCCCCAAGCTCAAATTTTTTCTGTTCTAGGCTCCAACCCTAAAATCTGTCAGATCTCTTCAGAAGGGAAATCAGAAACATGAAGGAAAAGCTTAGAAATGCTTTGATACAAGAATTTGAAAGGATAGTTTATGATGTTATACAACAAAACCCACCAAGTGAGACAGACACCTAAAAGAGTATCGAGAACAAGTATACCAAAATGAGTTTATCCTCAGCTGCAGAGGGGACAGATTATCAGGCCATTCTCATTGCAACTTTGGCATGTACTCCACAACCCATTGTCGGCAATGACCCTATGGCTGCCACTGCAATTGAAGCACAGCACAAATCGAACACCCGAACAGGCTTCACAGGGGCCCAAGGAACGGTCAATTGGAAGACCTCGAAAGAGCGGCCTAAACTTGCCCTGTTCGTGCAGCCCCAAGACCTCGTCAGCTCCACCAATGTATCTGCCCTTGATGAAAAGCCTTGGAGGCATTGCCTGGCCGCCAAAAACCCTCCATAACTCCTCCTTAAATTCCATGTGCATCGACACATCTCTCTCGAAGAACAACACCCGAAAGCTCTCCAGAAGAAAGCGAATGCTGTTGCAATCCTCGAATGTCTTTCGAATCCCACGAAGGGTCGTTGTGTAGAGAACCACGGAGTCACTACCCCCCGGCGGACATCTCTCTTGGAAGGTCAACAAAAGGTCATGGTCATCTTCATCGTCTATTCGACGAGTTTTTAATGGAGGCTCATTGTGCTCTGCAACGTTCTCGGCATCTTCAATTCTTGCTTGTCTCTCTGCATCGCCTTGTTGGGCCCTTTCAAGATTGGCTTCTGCTTCTTTCACACTCTTTTCAATATTTTCTTGCTGGATTCTTGTTTCAACTCTTGTCCATCTCTCTGCTTCGCACGTCCTGATGTGCTCTCTCACGGCTTGTTCGAATGCGGCCAGTAGGTTCGGATCAAAGAGGCTACCGGAATTCAAATCCGGGGGCCGGAAAGATGAGATGTCAATCTCCGACAAAGGCGCTTGCCTAAAAGAACTGGACTCAGACTCCATTTTCGTCGAAGTCGAGACTTCCAAAATTCTTTCAATCCCAACAATCGGGTCCTTGGCCTTAGCAGCTGGCCCAATATTCTCTTTATCACTTAAGGCGTCATCGATCTCCCTTTCCTCTTCTTCAAGATCCCTCATTGGATCCGTCACATTGATGACATCAGGTTCTTCATTTTCTTCTTCATCGACGGCCCTGCTGGCTTCTCGCTTCTCATTTTCTTGCTCTGCAGCTTCTCTGCAAGTCGAGCAGTGGGTTTGAGCTCGGAAAGGCGGAATCTTTGTCACTGTTTCGACAACCACATCTGCTGCATTAACCTTCAGAATTCCTTCTTGCTTTAGGTAACCAATTGGCTTCATTGATTTCAGCTTCTTGAACAACATACCTTTCATTCCCTTCATCTTCTTCCCTTAAAACAATCTTTGCCTTTTTTTTCTTCTTCTTTTTCGAATTTTATGAAGAGGGTTTTAGACAATGGCAAAATTAGAAAGAAGGAAGTTGATTTTAGAAAGATTGCAATTTTTCAACTCTTTTTTTTTCTCCTGGTTTTCACGTTTTCTCACGAGAGAGAGAGAGAGAGAGAGAGAGAGAGAGGCCCCCCCTTTTCGGCTCAACGGCTATAAAGCTGTTTTTGTTACTTTCGAAATTCAAGTATGCTACGTGGGGACGAGGAGGGAATCCTCTGGAGCTGATAGCAGCATAAAATTGCCTGCCATTTGCCCCTCTCTCTCTCTCTCTCTCTCTCTCTCTCTCTCTCTATATATATATATATATTTTTTTTTTTTATATTTTTTTTTAAAAAAAAAAAAATATAAAAATTAGGAAAATTAGGAGGTGATAAAATAGCTGGACACGGGAATTAAAGAGAAGATTGGAACGTCCGGTTTTCTAATCCAACGGAAAGTGGGAGGCCAACGGTCTTAATTCACTTAATGCGGGTGCCTTCAACTTGCTCTCTTTATCACTTGAGTATATTCGTAAGTCCTTTCTTCCTTGCCTTGCGCACCAACCAACCCTTTTTTTATTAAATCTTCTTCACCAAACAAAGCAAACATGTTCATCCGATAGAGATGACAATTTATTTTTCAATTTAGAGTTCAGTGAACTTTTCCCATAAAAATCACTCAATTGCTTGGCCATTTTTGTTATAACAAATACCCCCCTTCCCTTCCCTAAGGGTTACTAGAAATCCGATTTTCCCAGTAAAAAACATCAAGTCGATGTGTCCTAACATAGTATTGAGTTAGGAAATTGGAAAAACAGGTTTTCATTCTTCTAATTATAGAAATAATAGCATTTGAACATAAAGTTCTAAGCTTTCTTATTCTTTGGCAAAATTTTTCGAAAAAAACAGTATTTTCTCACTTTCAACCAGTTATCTATTTTTTTAAAATTTATTTTTAACATAAAAAAAGTACTACAAAAATATTAATTATTCTCTACACCTTAATTCAACATTTTTTTTTATACGAAGAATTTATCAATGTAATAGTAATAATAATTTTGAGTTGCGTTTTTCAATATCTTACTACAATACATCAAATCTAAAATTCAATAATGCATCAATTATAATTTTTTTAAATTCCTTAAAATTAAGAAATGTGACCAAGAAAATTTGAATCCAAACTAACATGCCTGAAAGCAAGTCAAATTATCAGCTGACTAATATGCGCGGTGGCTCCTTAGCTTTCTGTTACGTAGTTAGTTGTCTATGCTTCTTGCAGGTGGAGGAGGGAGAATCTAAAAGTAAAGCAAAATACGAAGTGCAAAAATGGACTCCTTTCGCAATAATGGTGACGGGCTAAGCTTGGGACTAGAAATAAGAGGCTAATTCTAGCTAACTAATTTTAGAAGTTTTGTCCGGTGCTACTCCATGGTAACATTTTTCCCTGCTTGTGTAACTCTTAGAGCAACACTGCAACTCTTGTAAATACCTTTGTCAGAAACGTATAGGGTTACAGTTCATTGTTGAAATCTTGACCAATATATATTTTGCATAGTGATAGCAGTGTTTGTTTTCATTACTGCAAATCATATCGTGAGACGAGGGAGATAACCATAAACTTTTCCATTAAGCTTTTTAGGTTGTCAATAACTCACCATCCCCACCGCAGATTTGAGGTTTCTTTTGCAATATATTTCGCTCAGGTTGCTGCGGTGATGCACGGCCCTTTGAGTGAGCAAGAAGCAATATTTTGGGATCTAAACGAATACATATTGACATTCGAACATGAGTTAGATATTGAGATATATCCTTATTCCATGCCAGGATGATATCATCTTCGAAGTTATGACAGCCAAGCGCATGTCATTTTATTACAGAGGCAAACACATTTCTGCGTGTGTCAGCTCCACGGATTTTGACTTCACAAATTACAATTAATTGAACAGTCCATAAACAACTAATAAGTAGAATCCCTCCTCCAAAAATTAAAGGGAAAAAAAAAAACAGCTAATATTCTTTAATTAGAGCTTGTGAATTTCATTTTTTACAATTACAGCTGCTAATTGATTGATTTATTTATTTTTTAAATGAAGAGTAACTTCAGTCTTGGTGAATGATCTCGGATCAAAACTCCAGCTGCTACCAATAAAAAAAAAAAAAAAAGAGAGAGAAAGAGAGAGAATACAAAGTTGAGTTATCCTAAGGGTTTTTTTTTTTTTTTTAACTTTTTTCGTAACGAGTTATTTTACTTCTGGTAACTGATGATCCTATGTGAATCTGTTGGCAAGGGATACTAGGTGTCCTAATGCACGGAGCTTAACCACAATTTATACATACTATTTGACAAAATTTAAAAGCAAACATGTGCCTAGCCAAACTTTGTGGTTGTGCAAAGATTTTCAGCACATCGATTGTACAAACCATGGATCAAAGAACGGCCGCCGGTTTTCCCTCGGAGGTGCCTCGGTGATGATATTCCTTGGAGATTGGAAGGGCAATTTTCGACAAACTGGGCATGAAGGATGCATCTTCAACCATGGATCAATGCACTGAGCATGAAAGAAGTGCTCACAATCAGGAAGCTGACGCAGAATGTCCTGTTGGTTATACTCTGCTAGGCATATCGAGCAGCATGAAGTTACAGAACCATCACCATCACCATCGCCATCATCGCGGCCTAAGTCAAGCTTTGACTTTGCCTGTGAGTAAGGGAGCTTCGGATAGGTATTAAGAGTGGCCTCATCGAGACCGGCCATTTCAAGGATGACCGAGTGGTCTTGGTCGACATCTTCGGTGGAAATGGAGCCGCCACCATTGCCATTAATTACATCAACAGCAAAAATCGTCTTCTTCCGGGTACAGAAATAGATGGCAAGAGCGATGATGGATATTACCGAAAGACAGCCAATGGCTAGTCCAAAAACGAGATCAAATCCACCACCAAATGAAGTATTATTCGCCTTGGAGTCTAAAGAAGTAGAAGTAGTGGTGCTATTCATTCGTGATAAGTGAAAACTACAAGCAATATATTTTTCTGGGTGTAGAAGCGTTTTAGCTGTGGAATTTGGTGTGTGTGTGTGTGTTTGCAGAGACGGCAAGTTTCTTTTTTCTTCTTTTTGGTTGGAATATGGTGAGGGAGGTTTATGTGGACATTAGAAAAGATTGAAGGTCAAAGATTCCATTTATAAAAAAAATTATAGGTCACCAATTTTGTTGGAAAGAAAAAACAAAAAAAAAAAAAGAAGAGAATCCTTTCCCATAAAGGGAAGTCTCCTTCACACAAAGGGCAAGAAGGGCTGAGCAAAACTCAATTCCCCTAATTATGTCCTATGGAGATCATGTTTCCACCTTTTTTTATTTTTAAGTATATTGAGATGGAAATTCAATGTTTACGTTGATTCATTAACAAGCATATTGGCCATACCCTAAATAACATAGTATTAGTTTTCTTCTCTTTCTAAACATTTTGGCTTTTCTGTGTGACATTTCTCTCTCTTACATATCACTACCAGGACTTTGAGCCTTGGAGTGCTAAATATTAGACCCAATTGCCAACACTCCAAACTCTGTCTTCGGTTTTTCCTTACAAGTATGGAGACCAACATTCGTTCATCTTACAACTTTAAATGATTACCTTGTCGGGCAACCTCTGGCCACGAATTCGGAAAAAATTCTCATGAGAGCAAACTTAAATGTAAAAATATATGAATAAAAATAATATATATGTAGGAAAAAAAATTCATGGGGGCAAAATTATTTATGAAAACAAATTTAATTCAAAAATATATATGGAGTTTCTTTTCATTCCTTTGAACTAGGAGCTGCATGGTGACCCCTTAAGCAATCCTGACATTCTATTGACATTGGTCCAACTTTCTTTGAAGAAGAAGACATGAAGCAAAAACTGATAAATATTCCATGGTCGATTGTCTAAAATCACAATGTTTAATCCCATACTCCTTATTGGCTGTTTTGCCCCACTAATTCTTTTCAACACAGTCCATGTGTCTAAGTGACTTCATGAACCTTAAGCATTTTGATGACAGATAGTTTAATTGATAGAACTAACATTTCTAAAATTAGAATCTAAATAAGTATGGATTAGCCCAGTGGCGGATCCAGGATTGCAAGTCAGGGGCAAAGATAAATGCAATTAATAATAAAATATTAAAAAATAAACATAACATATAAAATTATTACTATATTATTTTTTTTTTTACACAAAAATTTTTGATGAGACAATTATAAAATCCTCAAATAAGTGTTATATAATAAATTAGATTATATATATTAGAGTCATCTTTAGTACACAAAATCATTTATTTTGTTAGAATTGAGATACAATTTTTTATATTTTTCAAAATAAAATTATTTGAAGAATTGTAATTTGTGACCTTCTGATCACAAAGAATTATTGTTATTGTTGGGATAAAAAAGTCCTTACAAAATTTACGTATTTAATAAAAATATGTGTCTCATTTATACACCTAATAAAAATATTATGTATAGATAGTTTTATCCAACAAACTTTTAAATAATTACTAAAATTATAGATAAAATAAATAACAATATTTTCCTTAGTCTTAAACTAAAAATAAGAATAAATTTATTTACATTATGAAAAAATCAATTTAAATTCAGTTTTAATCAATTAACTAAGGTAATGTATATATCTATTTTTTTAATTTAATGGATGTAATAAATAATTTATTAGAAGAATTATAAAAAATTAATAATAACTCTAACAATTTTTATCGGTCAAAATCAATCAATTAAAAACTTTTAGGTATTCAGTGGGGGCAAGATGGAATTTTCAATGGGTGCAGAAATTTGTTTTGATAAAATTATATATACTTATGTATATATATAAGAAAATCTTTTCGGTGAGGGCTGGTCGGGTACAATTGCCCGCACTCATCCCCACCTGCATCCTTCACTGGATTAACCTACTTTTTATTGACCCAGCTATTTGCTTACATATTCCTCGCCCTCAACAGGAATGCAATGCAAATTACTAAAGCTTTTGATATTTATGCTAATGCCATCCGACCCTGCCAAGCTCCAACAGCCATTAAGTCGGACAACCTTGCTTATTTTTTCTCATCTTGTCCATCAGAAGATAAAGTCATGGAGGTTGGATTACAACACTGAAATTTTTATTGAGATTCCACCATTTTTTTTTTTTTTTAATGACTAGCAGATTCAACAAATAAAATTACATTTTACTTACGTGAAATATTAATCATTGACATATAGTTTAATAGTTCATGATGTATATGTGCTGGTTGGATATAAATTTTGTAGAAAACCGTTGTTGCAACTTGTTGGGCGACGGCGATTTGAGAGGAGGGGTCAGGCGGCGGTGAGGTGTGGACTTCCTTTTCCTTCTTACGGGAACGGGCATTAAAAAAATAAAAGGGAAAGAAAAGGCTTGGCATGCCCGGCACGTCAGTATGGCATGGGCGTAGCGAATTAAAAAAGAAGTCAACTTGCTTGTTAAAGTCACCGCCTGCTGTCAAATTCATAAAACCGAGAATTTCTCCCTGCTGAGGATATTTTGGCACATTGTATTGTCGCGTAGTAATCCACGTGGAAGTCAAATGATTCCAAGTGAAATATGTGACTTATTTTTATCCTTGTGGATAATGATCAGTCTCTCAAACACACACACATATATATATTATTTGTAAAACAAAAAATTAAATTAAAACTTAGAATTAATAATTCAAATAATTATATTATTAGATCTTATTACTAATCACATAAACATTAAAATCTTTATTTCATATTAATATATACGGTAAAACAACGTAAGTGTGGTAAGGTTGACACGTCTCAATTCACATTCCTGTATTTTTCACTGTTATGATGTCTAAAACTTGTTTATTATGTTTTTTTTACATGAAAATTTGTTGAATTCAAAATGTGAATGAAAATCAGATTTATGGTATGATTTGAATATAAGATTACTTCTTTATAATTAATTTAATATTATATTAAAAATATTATTTTATTCAAAAATTTAAATTATTTAGTAAGATTTAAGAATGAATTATAAATTAAAGTTTTATATATTTGTTCTTTCAATGCACAATTTTAATTGATAAAAATTATAAATATATTAATCAATAATTATGATAATAAAACATATAATTATAAATTATATTAAATTATTGTATCTATAAATTAAGATTATGATATATAATACATAGAAATTTTTATTTAAACAAAAAAAAAAAAAAGAAAAAAAAAAAGATTTGCTTCATACGTGCATATTAACAATGCAAAAAAATGGAGCTCACAATTTTTTTTTTTTTTAATTTTTCCTTTTACTACCTGAATGTGGTGACGAATCCAGGCAGGCGTGAGACCCTGACCCCCACCTCGTATTGGTCACTGCGTATATAAATCTTTTTGTTCGTGTAAATAACAATGGCCATAGTATATTTGGCAGAAATATGAAGGTATTGGTCGGCCTGCAACTCTTATTCCCGGTTCTGTGTGTAAGCCAACCTATGGACGTTCGTAGACGAAAAATGCATTTAATATATCATATTTTGATTAGCTTAACTAAGGATTTTAGGAATAAAATCCAACCAAATGAAATCTTAATCAATTGCAGATCGACTTTATTGAAATTTCCTCAAAATTTCAGCCTGCAATGATTTCCAACCCAAAGATTGCCGCTGATTGGTTTAGCACTTAGAAGTTGAAGCCCTAAGAGTGGACATGTGGAAAAAGAAAACAAAGCAATGTAGATTGTACACAAAAGTGGTGTTGGCTCCGGAGTATATTTCTGCTTTTGCTTTGCTAGATTTCCTTATTCTATTGTCACGTGCATTTTTTGGGGGTAGAATTCTGAAATGTGAATGGAACTATGTGTAATGACAATTTTAAAGTTTAGGTAAAATTTTTTTGAGGGATGGTATGCTCCTTTACAACAGAACTTTCTTTTTCCACAATGCAATTAAAAAAAAAAAAAAACAGGGAGAGAGATTTTTATTTAACATACTATATTTTAAAATGGAATAAAATACATTCTATAACTAACAACTATCAATTAAACTTAATAAATATAATAAAAAAATATCTCTACTCTTTCTTTTAATAAAAGTTTATAATATTAGAAAAAATTAACAATTAAAAAAATGAAAAAAAATACATATATAAAAAATTTATTCAGTTAAAATTTTTAGTAGAAATACCTTCATTAAAAAAAAATACAACAAATAATTCAACCTTAAAGCTTAGTTTAAAAATAATTTTGTCATTATTTCAATAATGTAAGAGTAATTTAGTCTCTTTAAAATATTTAATATGACATTTTATAATTATTTCAAATTTTTTAGCAAATATATTAATTGTTACTGAATTTAAATGATAGCAAGTTTTTTTTTTTCTTTTTTATTTTTTCGTTATGTTTGAAGATAGAACAACTATTATTTGCTTTTGTTTTTTCATGTACTCCTATAAGTGAAAAGGATTCGAATAGATGTAGAGAGTGAATTATTAGGGAACCTAAATAGAGTATACGAAATATAAATATTTCATAAAAAATATTCAAACATTTCAAGAATTGTTATAAAAGAGGAACACAAGAATAAACGGAAATATTGGATTGTAAATTAATCAAGAAATAATCAAGCTCCCTAATACTGATGTTTCAAATTTCACTCTGAAAGTTTGATTCCAACAGTGTGTGTGCGCGTGGGCCTTGACTTGCGAGGTTTGCAGAGCAAATTTACCGAAAGCTTTTGTTCTTCAAAATATCAAAAGGTATCAAGACAAAATTGCGTGACAGTGAGCTTGATTCTTAAAAGCTTTGTTCAGATGGATATGGCTTCTCAAGCAGCAAACCCATTTCAGGAATTCGTGGAGATGGTAATTTTCCTTGATCGGGCTTGTTATGGTGATGTAACGTATGCTTTGTGCAAGCCGGGGAAAATGGAAGAAGCTGCAGCTTTGCTAAGTGGGATGAAGTCAAGCAGATTTTTCTAGATGTTGTAAATTACACAACTTTGATTACAGGTTATTGCCTTGAAGGAAAACTAGTTGATGCTCTCAATTTATGGAAGGACCTAAAAGAGAATGTGCTCAACCCTGATGTTGTTGTTACTCATAGCATACTTCAATACTTGCTGGTGGGTTTTCTAGAAATGGCCTGGCACACGAGGCGCCTAACTTGTTAGATTATATGGGCCCGTGGGGGCACAGGATCTGCAACCTAACATCGCCCATATAATACGATCATTGAAGGCCTGTGTGTAGGAGATAAGGTATAGGATGCCGAAATTGTTGTGAAGAATCTGGAGGACAAGTGCTTCGTTGAGACAACGTCAGCTTTGGAAGTCCATTTGAGCAACACCATGTATAGTGAAAGTCACAGGTGCACTTTGGCACGCTGGAGAAATGAAAAGGCCTTGGGATGTCTTTGGCATTATATTCAAGTCAGGTGAAATTGATTTGATTATTCGTCACTTCATAGGCTTTTGAGGGAGATGAAAGACATGGATACAAAACCCTGATGTTATATGCTACACCGTTTTGACTGAGAATCCTTGTAAAGCAAACAACATTAAGCAATAAACTATAAAGCTTTTAGAAGATATGAACGATAGTGGACTACAACCTGATACAGTTTCGCATACAGCTCTTTCATCTAAATACTGTAGAATGGGAGATATGGATAACAATGTGATCCTATTCAATCAAATGTTGGATAAGGTAATGCGGCCAGATGATCTCACCTTCTCAACACTGCACCATGGTTTTTTGAAATCCAGGAGAGTGATTATGGTGAATCCTAAACAGTAGCTCAACACAATGTCTAATTAGTTGCTCGAGGCAAAAAAAAGTAGGTTATCCCACCAAGGTATATCGCGCCTGGAAGGAATTTAAACAAGCAATATCGTATTTCATTTGACTGGAAGCTTATGCAGCAAGCCTCAGGAAGGGAGGCTACCAGTTCAGGTCTGGTACATTAGGGTCTGTTATGCCCCTAATGTACGCCATGGTACTATTTAAACTTTGACAAAGTTTAATCAATCAAGGAACTATATATTTTTATCGCTGTGTTCAAGGTTTTGCTTCCTGCTGCAGGCCTGAAGAAAAGGACCTACGAGTGGTGGTCATTCTGTGTCCATCCGCGAAGCTAGAAGGTTGTTGTAGTCGTGGTGACAGGTTGCGCACTATTCTGATCAGAACTAAACAAAAACAGTCATATGCTGTGGAAACTCCTTTTGAGCTGAGGCTGATGAATGATGGTATAATCCTCATCCTTCTTTCAGCTTTTTTATTTTGGAATAATAGTTATTGGGTAATTGGAGATGATTGTTTTACTTAAGAGGAAGATTACTGGTTCGGTTCAGAGTTCATCTGTCAATCTCCTTTGTCCATCTCCCTCCCCTATTCCAGGGAACTTTCTTTATTGGGTTTTATATGCTGAATCGGCTTTAACTATTTATTTAATGTTGTTTGCAACATGTCTTGGCAGCATTACGAAGATGGCTGTCGTTGATTGAATCTTAATTCTGTTTTCTTCTCTGTTCTTTACAATCGCAATTCTCCCTTCATAAGGCAGAATTCCAGAATTTCATGGCTATGGAGAAGATCTGGTTTCTGTTTTGTAAGTTTTGAATTCATCTCTTGGTTTTGATCTTTTTGCTCGTTGGTCAATATCAATTTCAACGGCAGCCCCCAGTTGACTATGCTTCGCGGGGAGGCAAGAATTGGAATATCCTAATGATTTGGTTTCTGTTTTTTTTAATTGTTCTGTTTTTGCCTTGTCTTTGCTTATGCGCATACCTTTCAGCTCTTGCGTTGTTTGGTTGCCCACATTCCCACACAAGTTTTGTGTCATAGTTTCTAACACGACCTCGGTGGCCGCAACTTGTACTTAAAAAATGGAAAATATTTATAGAAACTCGTTTCAAGTTGTTTGTAAACATTGAAAACGAGTTCCAAACTTTAACGAGGTTTTAAATGTTTTACAACAGCAACTAAGCAGAAGCTTATGCAAAAGCCGAGAAGATTCGGGGGGATGAAAATGTAGTAGAAAAGGGTGTGCAGGATCTACTCAAGCTTCAGAATTTGAGCCGATTATTCTTAGTTCTTTGCTCAATGTAAGGAAGACGTGTTGTGTTTCAAGCGATTATTGACCTTTTTTTTTTTTTTTAAGAATTATGTGTGGAATCTGTATCTGTACAAGCTTTTCTTAAAATTGCATTCGGAAATGCGAGTTTAGGCCCTTGACACCATGCTATTGTTATTGCCGTTTCAGTATTATTCCTTCAACCGAGACGATTTTGACCAAGTCGGTGGGATGTCAGCTTACTGCTTACCTTTTATTCATAAATAATCAAAATCCTTTTTAGAGCTCTAGTCTCCTATTGTTGGGTTGGTTTTTCTAGGATTTGAATGCAACTTCGATCAAGCTAGCAATAATATAATTAATTATACTAATTTAGTTAGATAACTGAGCTTAACAAGAATTGTTATTGGGGGACGTCGAAGAGAGAAAAGTGATTAATTTCTTTATGGGAGTTTTTTTTTCTTTTTTTTTTTCAGGTAGATCGAAAAATGTAAAGTTATCAACTTATGAATTTCTCACCGCTACCCAAAGTCCTGATTTAAGAATTAAATATTAAGAGGTACTGTTAATTTATTCATTTTCAAATTAAACAAATAAAAAATTCATTTGTATTTAATAATATTTAAATATTTAATTTTATTTATAGAGAAATTAAATGAGGATGAAATAAATAACTTTAACTTTGATTTTTTTTTTCTTTAATATAACAAAAGAAAGATTGAAAACTTCTCAGAAATTTTCGTTCCTTAGAAGTCAAACTAGGGAAAGGCTTTCCGAGTATGAACAACGAACAATAACTTGCTCGCTCTACTTTGGCGGGTGATGGTGATTGACCAATTGAATTGAGGGCCCTAAATCAGCCTTCCTTCTTTGACCGAATTTGACAGTTGTCTTTTTCTTTTTATCCAAAAAAAAAAAAAAAGGAGCTGTCTAAAGAAGACAGTTGTCACAAAACTCCAAATAAATATTTCAACGCGTCTTAATTTACCGAAAAAGAAAAATAAATTTTTTCGAAAAAAATTATTGTGAGATTTTATTTTTAATTTCTTAAACAAAATAGGTTCACGTTTATCTGTACAATCATTGGATTTTCTGTTTAAAAAAATTTTCTTATAATACTTATGTAAGCAGTTTCCACCGAGAAAATAAAAAGGGTTAGACTAAATGAACTCAAATTTTATGTAATCGTCGACGTTTGTAAAATGTGAAACAAAATGATGAACTCGAGTTTCATGTAATAATTTATATTTAAAAAAATTGACTAATAATAAAAAAAAAATTATGTTAAAATTTATTAATATTTTAAAAATATAATCAATATTACACATATTATATAAAATATAATAAATATAAATTTATTATACTGATAAATAAGATTTTATACCATATCACTGACAATTTATAATACATAGACTTAAGATTACGAAATATAGTAAATATTTATATAATTTATTGTAAAAAAATAAATACTCTATATATATATATATATATATATATATTTTTTTTTTTTAAAAAAAAAAATTTATGTTTATTTAAAAATTTTCGAGTACAAGTCTGACTATGGTACGATAATAAAGTCGAAGAAATTTATTTTCCCGATAAAACCTTCGACAGCAGCCTCTATAAATTCAACGGTCCTAACTCCTCTTCCTGACACAAAAGAGCCCAATCTCTACCGTCCATATTCGGCATCATATAGTCAGAGCCGACACGACCACGATCTCTCTCTCTCCATCTTCCTCGCCGTCTCGCGTGAGCTTTGTGGATCTCTGGAATCCAACAAGACCAAGACGAAGACCCCTGTACGTTTTCTATTTATTTGTAAATTCTTTCGCAATTTCTGTCTTTTTTTGTTTTAATTTTGATTTATTGATCTTGATTTTATTTTATTAAATTTTGTTTTATTTATAGTTCTGGGTATTTGTTGGATTCTTTGTTTTAGGATCTGCTGCCGCAATTGAAGTTTTAAGTGAAGATGTTTGGTAGAGCACCCAAAAAGAGCGATAACACAAAGTACTATGAGATTCTAGGAGTCTCAAGGAGCGCTTCTCAGGATGATCTCAAGAAGGCGTATAGGAAAGCTGCCATTAAGAACCATCCTGACAAGGGCGGTGACCCGGAAAAGGCATGTGCTTTTTCTCTGATGTGGGATTTTGTGCTTCTTAATTTTTAACTTGATGGGTTGTTTGTGAATTTCTCCTGGGCGTTTTGGTTGTTTTGTTCTTGAGAATCGGTTTGATAGTCAATCGATTTTGGAGGTAGATCCCTGGGTTTCCTGTGAAGATGGGTGGCGCGGGGGTTTGGTAATAATTCCAATGCTTTGGAAATTATCTGACTAAGTGGACATCAATGGGTTATGACAAGCGATTCATGTGTTCCAATTCCATGGTTTAGAAGTCTGGCTGGCTAGTGGAATATTAAATTTCTACTATAGTCTTAAATATTTTGCTTGTTATTGTGATTGCTTTGTGGAGCAACAAGTTTTTTTTTTTTTGTTATGATGGTGATCTGTTTGTGTTGGTTTATTTTTTGCGGCATAACTGCTGTGTCTTGGTGTGCTTCTCCTCGCCTGATCATTTAGTACTCAACTCCACACTTTGGTTTAGCCTGCCTGTGGTCTGAAGGATTGTCTATAATCTTTAGCAAAACAGGGATAAAGTCTTCGGTTAATGATGGACTATGATGTTCTTTAGTTTGACCTTTATTTTGTAGTTGTTAGAGTGAAGGCTGCAACTTTACTCACTGGTGAAGTTTTGCTTATGATTCAGTTCAAAGAGTTGGCCCAAGCTTATGAAGTTTTGAGTGACCCAGAGAAACGCGAGATATATGATCAATATGGTGAGGATGCCCTTAAGGAAGGAATGGGCAGTGGTGGTGGGGGTCACGACCCATTTGATATATTCCAATCCTTCTTTGGTGGCAATCCATTTGGTGGTAAGAACTCCTGATTCTCAATTCACCCTTTTCCCCAAACGAGGAACAAAGTGCCTGAATTCTCATGTTGACTGAGCTGGGAAATAAATGTACGCTTGTTGAAATAAATCTTCATTCAACCAGGTGGTGGCAGCAGTAGAGGCCGGAGGCAGAGAAGGGGTGAGGATGTGATCCATCCTTTAAAGGTTTCTTTGGAAGATCTATACAATGGAACATCCAAGAAGCTGTCTCTCTCACGCAATGTGATCTGCTCCAAGTGCAAGGGGTTAGTTTTAAATATACAAGTAGTTTGTTTTAGTGGTGTCGGTTTTCTTTTTTTGGTGTGTAAAAATTGAGTAATATGGGTTCTTATGTTAAATTTGCAGTAAAGGGTCAAAGTCAGGTGCATCAATGACTTGTTCTGGTTGTCAAGGTTCTGGAATGAAGGTCTCCATAAGACACCTTGGACCTTCTATGATCCAGCAAATGCAGCATCCTTGCAATGAGTGCAAGGGTACTGGGGAGACCATTAATGACAGGGACCGCTGCCCGCAATGCAGGGGTGAAAAGGTTGTTCATGAGAAGAAAGTGCTAGAAGTGATTGTTGAGAAGGGTATGCAAAATGGTCAGAGGATTACATTCCCTGGAGAAGCTGATGAAGCTGTAAGTAACATTACTTGAAGTCTGATTCTGTCCTCAGTTGTTCAATTGAGTTTATGTTGTAAAAGTTTGTATACTTAAATGTTTTGCATTTTGGTTATTTATATCATGGTTCTTTTTTTTGTGGTACTCTTGCAGCCAGATACAGTCACAGGGGATATTGTCTTTGTTCTACAACAAAAGGAGCACGCTAAATTTACTAGAAGGGGTGATGACCTTTTTGTAGAGCACACCCTGTCGCTTACTGAGGCTCTTTGTGGCTTCCAATTTATATTGAGTCATTTGGATTCAAGGCAGCTTCTCATAAAATCCCAACCGGGGGAAGTAGTCAAGCCTGGTATGTGGTTGTCCTTTTGGTTTTTGGTGAATCTCTTGAGCATGGTAAATTTCTTCCAGTAATGGTAGTTAATTGAAGGGAGAGTCTTGGTGTAATGGTAAACTTACTTCATCATGACATAGGGGTCAAAGGTTTGTGTCACGGACACACCTTCTTGGTGAAAACAAGAGTTAGTGTTGGGTACATTTGACCACCCTCAAATCCCACAATGTTGTTATCTTGTGCATTGGAATGCCCTTTACTTGTGGTTATTTGACTTCACGGGGATTTTTTGTTTAACTGCAAACCTTCTGGCTTTGAAGTAACCATATAGACATTTGTTTTTCAAAATACAGTTCTGTTTGCCCTTGTTTTTCCATTTTTCTATGTGTATGCATGTGCTCATTATTTTCCTCTAAGCATTCGCAGTTCTGGTTGGCTGTTTTATTTAAGTTTAAAATTCCTATTGTTGTTTATTGTGCGGACTTACTAAACCAACAATATTGCCTTGACCCTAGTGTAGGATTAGTTGCCTGTTTCCTTCAATTTTTTTTGTTGTTGGCTTGTTGCACTTTATCGATGGATGAACACTTGTTTTGATTGCCAAATCCTTGATCTTGTTTCTCTAGTTACCTGCTTATATTTTCTGTCCGTGTTTTTGTCTGCCACAGATCAGTACAAGGCCATAAATGATGAGGGTATGCCAATATATCAAAGGCCATTTATGAGGGGCAAACTATACATCCATTTCTCTGTTGATTTCCCAGACTCTCTCAACCCTGACCAGTGCAAGGCTATCAAGGCTGTACTTCCTCTAAAAAATTCAGTCCAGCTAACTGACATGGAGCTGGATGAATGTGAGGAGACCACCTTGCATGATGTGAACATTGAGGAGGAAATGCGACGAAAACAGCAGAGGGCCCAGGAGGCATACGATGAGGATGAGGATGTGCATGGCGGTGCCCAGAGAGTACAATGTGCTCAGCAGTAACATTAACTTGTGTGGGTGACCTTCTGTGGTGAACGGGGAGATGAACCCAAACGGAGGAAGAGGGTGGCTGGACAGATTATTCACTAAAATAAGATTATTAACCTTATCTACTGTTATGGGACTAGTGGCATTTCATATGGTATTTTGGCTTTGTTTTGGCAAATTGACGATGGAGTGGGGGGTGATTTAATTTCAGCCTTAGAACTTATGTACGAGAGATGTCAAGAACATGAAGTATGCTGCTTTGGTCGTTTACTTTTTAAGTAATCCAGCTTCTTAGAGTTTGATCTCCATTTCTTTCTCCTTTGGACTGCACAAGTTAAAAATTGGAATTGGAATTATCCGAAATGCTTAAGAACATGGATGGCTCTGGTGAAAGTTTTAGAGTGGCCACAAGTCAAATTATAAACATAATAATAATAATGGTAATATTACATAGATACAGGTAGTTCATAAAAGTATGATGATGTATTTGTAGTAGCCAAATATATAATAACAATTAATGATAAGGCTATAAATGCATTAACCTTATTCTCTCAGTTAAGGCAATTTGTATTCAACTAATGAAGTACTAATGAAAGGTAGGGAAGAGCTTATTATTGGTTGCATGGGTGGGCCTGTTGATTTCATTCATTGAACCAGACACAATTACAACTTTCCATTCGGAGCGACCATCTGTATCATGTAAACAAGTCTAATCGATGGATTGAGAGGTCAAGGCTGAGCAAAAACTTCTAATGTATGACAAGCTGAGCTATCAAGGCTGTATGACAAGCTACTCAGCTCCAAGAGCAAGTTTTTTTTTTTTTTTTTTCGTTTCAATCGTCATTTATGCGATTTTAGGGTTAAGCTTGGATCCTGTTGTATCGTTTACCTGGTATTTTTCTTAGGGGTGTGTTGCATTTCGCTTCTTGCGGCTTTGCTTTTGTAGGATGGGAAATTGGAGTGATGCCTTGATGGGCCTGCTTTCACATGGGAACAAAACAGAAATCTGAGCTTTATGGAGGATGTTGAAGATGTTTTAGTGTGTTTTAGTGTACGTAGATAGCGTGGAATACAAGGGACACTAGAAAAAGGTTGGTTTATTGACATGGGAGTCCACGAAGCATGCCCTGTTCTTGTCCCTAAAATATGCTGAAAATAAAATTAGAAAATCTTCAAATCATAATCTCACCTGTTTCCATTTTTTTCTCTTTAAAAGTTGACTTTAGGTAGCTGTTGACTAGGTTAATTAATTAATAAAGTTTCTCATTCTCCTTGGGTACAAGTGTCAAATAAATCGGAGTCCACGAAGCTTGCCTTGTTCTTGTCGCTAAAATATGCTGAAAATCGAATTAGGAAATCTTCCCTTCGTGACATCACCTGTTCCCTTTTTTTTGTTTTTTGTTTTTTTCCTTTCTCTCTCTCTCTCTGGAAGTAGACTTTAGTTTTGTGTTAACTAGGTTAATTAATTAATAAAGTTTCTTGTTGGAGGTGTCAAGTAAGTCTAATAAGATTACAATTATTTTAAATTTTTATTATTTTTAAATTAAATTATTTTAAATTTTATTATATTAAAATTATTTTTAAATTTAAATTATATAAATTTAAATTTAATTAATTTGATTAGTTAAATTTTTATAAATAATTTTTTATCTTATCATATCTTAATAAATAAAAAATTATTTTTTAATATTTTATATATTTATTTATTTTAAATATATATATATATATATAATATCACTAATTAAATATTTATATTTTATACACTTCATATAAATATATTTATATTATTTATAATATGTATATATATATAGATTTATATATATAATATATGTATATAATTTTTAAAATATTATAAATATTATTATATAATACATATACATAATAAATTAAAAATTATATAAATAAAGTAATATTCATGTGTAATATATATATATATATTCTTATATGTAATGTATATATAAATTAAAATAATATATAAAAATATAAAATAATATTAATTAATAAATTTACTTTGTCTTTTTAAAAATATATAATAAAAATAATATTTTTTTATATAAAATTTATTAGTTAAATATTTAAATTTTTTATTTTATTTCTTTAGTTTTCTTACAAAAGAAAAGGGGTCATCTGACTCAACTACAAGTTTGGCTTTAATTCTTTGGATCATTTTCTAGTTTAAGTCATATTTAGTTAGATTTTATAACCTTATTATTATGAATCATTTTTGATACCAATATATATGGAAATGCATATATCAACATACACATGGTTAGACTTAATTTTTTATATGTTGTTAAAATTGATTGGAATTTGCTAACATTTAACAAATGAAAATTGATAAAAAAAAACCCTAAAGATATTTAAAGTATTGTATAATAGATTACTTACCTTTATTTTTTATGCGTGTACCTAATTAGTCACTTTTTGGTTAAAGTATTGTATAATAGATTACTTACCTTTATTTTTTATGAGTGTACCTAATTAGTCACTTTTTGGTTAAAAAGAAAACCCACTCTTGTCATAGCTAGTACGATCTCTCCAAAGCCATATGCTTGTCACGGACAAGGTTTGAGGAGCAGAAGCTAGATTCTCTCTCTCTCTCTCTTTATATATATATATATATATATATATATATATATAGAAGATTTGGACATTTACGCCACGCCACATGTAATAGAAGTAAAATTTAATAACTAGTTGGTCAAGCATAGATTTATCTTATCATCGTGGTGAGCTTTAAAAACTTCCTAGAAATATCCATTCGGAAGTCATAGATATTGTAAGAGAACGTAAATATACAAAATATAAATTTTTATTAAATTAAATATAATTATATAAATGTTTATATATATATATAGAATATATAATAAATTGAGTCAAATTTAACAAAATATTTTTTTTAAATAAAATATTATCAGTCTTACTACCACACATACTACTGGAATTCAAGTCCTAATTAGTTCAAATTGATAAGTCGAGAGTTTAAGTGTAAACTGCTACGTATTGGGTGTTAAGTGTGTATACTAAGTGTAATATGGAGTTGTCTTGGCTATAAGTCTTTGAGGTTGGCAATGAGATTATTGGTCAACTCTAAACCACGCAGATAAACGCCCTGTACGTGGACGAACGCCCCGCAGGCTGAAATGTAAGGTAAGACTTACACTACCGGAGCATAGTGAGATATATGATAAATTGGGTTAAATCTAACGGGATATCCTTTTAGATTGCTTTGGACCTGTTTATTTTAATTGCTATTCAGATTTCACTATTTTTTTATATGATAGAAATATTCTGAATATTTTAACCTTACAAATTAAAATCCATAACAATCATTTTGTAGAAAGATCTATATTTCTAAGTTTGATGTATGGAATTCAGTACAAGACTATGAAATTTTCATTCTATATGAAAACTTTACATGGCTTTGATGACAAAGGTGAAAGGATATTATGGCAAACATACATGAGAAGATCTAATCTCCAAATTCCAAAATATGTCAAATGGCATGAAGTTAATCTTTTTGACACGTGGAAAATCGACAACGTTATTGTTCCCCAATCTCCTATTAATCCTGACCTGAACAGGATTACCCAACATAATGATGGAAGTGTTAGCGTTTCTTTCGCACGATACTTAACCAGTTCTAGATCTACATCTTTTAAAGATGATGTTCTCCAATCATGTGTTGCCAATTACCTGCAAAGGAGTAATTCGGCAAGACATCCTCTTAGTCATATTAAGACAAATAATTATTCTTTTAATCTTTCTAGCATTGATTTGCGCAAGCAAATTCTTTGACCAATGTATAATGAAACTTCTCCTAGATCATCAGATTCCTTTGAAGCTTTAGCCTCCCAAGTCTAATTTTCTGATGAGTTTGAGGTAAATCATGAACTTAATGTTCTAGAAAAAGACTTTTCAAACAATTTTGAAATTCCAAAAAGATATTTTGAGAAAAGAATTTTATTCTAATTGAAATACTGAAAAAAGAGAATGATTTTTAAAAACATTTCAAAATGAGAGACGACTGGCCATCCAATAGTGTTATTATGATTGAATGACTAGAGAAAGAAAAGTAATTTTATTTTTTGACTAGTTTGATGAATACAGTTTCCAAAAAGCATTTGATTATCCCTGGACTTCCTTTGAAGAAAATAGATTGCAGATACATACTACAACGCAATAATGGGAATTGATGAATGGTTCAAAAATAGAATCAATACATCCCCCATCATGCGAAATTTAATTTAAATATAAAGGTTTTATTTTTTCTACTTCTCCTTTTAAAATTGGAAGAGAACATGAAGATTATTCTTCAAAAGATTTTCAAAAAATTATTAAATAAAATAATTATACAAACAAAATTTTACAGACCATAAGAAATCAAGTTTCAAATATTAAATCCATTACAAATTTTTCTGAAGAAACAAAAGAAAAGAACAAACTTATTTCTGAACCTGTGTTTAAACCTTTTCAAATTTCTAACAATACTTCAAATGAATTTTGCCAGGCATTAGTTCAAAGGTATCAAACTTTACAAGACAAGGCCTCTTCCAATGAAGCCCTACAAGTCCTTTAAACTTCTGACACATCATCTGACTCATCTTCCAATTCTTCCTTCAAAATCTAAAGGGTAAAAGTGGAACCGGTAAGGGGTACTACATGGGTGTATTACACTAGACCAACTACTCCTAACATCACTCTTGAAGAAAAACTCTCTTTTGTTCAAACTAAATACAGTTTTAACTCTATTTATGAATAAAACATTGATGGTTTTTTCAAGTATTAGATCCTAAACATTCTCCAATAGATGACTATGATTGCAAATGTTTATTGTACTCATAGTCAGGCCTCTGACCCAACGATTGCAGAGATTCTTATTGTAGGATTCTCCGAACAACTCAAAGGATGATGGGATAACATTCTCACATCTAAGACCATTAAGAAATTCTCTCTAGCATCAAACACAACGAAAATAGGCAACATATTCTTTATAAACACCAAAATCCCATCCTCAATGTGGTAACCACTCTTATTTTTATCAGTGACCCTTCTCATTTAAAAAAGGATAAAAACACTAAATTTCTTTCAAATTTAAAATGTAAATATTTACAGAATTTTTACTAGTACGAGGATACTTTCATAACTCGTGTTATACAGTGAAAACATGCAAATCAATCATTTTGGAAAGAAAAATTTTTAGCAGGTCTTCCTAAACTCTTAGGAGAACGTGCTTGAAATAAACTCTTTGAAATATATAATAGACAAATTCCTTATGACACCTTATCTTATGGTGAATTAACAAGTTTCGTCCAGAAAGAGGGATTGCAAGTTTGCAATGATCTTCGATTACAAAAGTAGATCAAACGGGAAAAATAGCAAACACGAAGAGAACTTGGATATTTTTGTGTTCAGTTTGATGACCACCTATACCAAAAAGAAAAAAACCAAAAGGAAACCCAAACCTAAGCCCAAAATAAATAAACCTAGTATTAGTAACCTATTTTATCAAAACCCCAAATTTAAACAAGCCCAAAAGGTTCATAAAAAACCCTTCAAAACCCATGTTCATCAACATGACCAAAAGCCTACAATAATTTGTTACAATTGTAAAAAACCTGGCCATTCAGCCCGATATTGCAAACTAAACACTAAACTCCAAATATTAGAACTTTTTGACCAAGTTCAAACTCAAATCCAAACTTTACTCTATGACAGCAGCTCAGAAGATCCCAAGATCTGTTCTGAAGATGAAAATGAAATTCAACCTGATGACAGTAATTCAGAATCTTCTTCCCATGAAATTTCTATGCTAACACGTGATCAAGAACAAATCCTTAACATCCTTGACAGTCTAGGTAATAATCATGCCAAAACCCTTTTCCTTGAAAAACTTTTAAAAGCCCCATTAAGTCCTAAACCAAATGATTTACTTTAGCAAACCAAGACACCATATGACTTACAACATATCCTTAGCCGTTTTGAACAACTTTAAACCAAACCTGTCACTATACAAGACCTCAAATTTGAAATAAATTTTCTAAAGTCTGAAATTACTCAGCACAAACAGCAATGCCAAGATGATCACCAAATACTAACATCCATACTGGATGTAGTACATAAATAGTTACCCAGTTCTTCAAACACAGAACTTCAAACATTCCAACCAGAGGCAGTATCTGAAGCCAATAATGAATTTTTGTTTCTTTTGATAGAAGTGACAACCTAAAAATGGCTGATCAACATTATACTAATTATTACTAACCAATATTCTTTACAAACTATCGCTTTAATTGACATTGGTGCAAATCTCAATTGCATCCAAGAAGGACTTATCCCTACTAAGTTCTTCGAAAAAACAACTGAAGGATTAAAATCGGCAAGCAACCACCGACTAATTGTTGAGGACAAACTTCTTGAAATACAAGTTTGCCAGCAAGGTATCTTTCTGAAAACTCATTCTTGTATGAAATGTAAAACAAAAGGTTATTCTTGGAACACCTTTCCTAAACCTTATCAAGCCTTTCAGTGTTACCCATTAAGGTATCCATACCCAGGTCTTAAGCCAACCCATCATATTGATTTATTAAACCAAAAATTCCTTTTATGTATTGATTGTCAAACAACTAAATTTGTTTGCAAAAAGATGTTCAAAATCTTGTTTCCAAACAAATTTTTGCCTGATGGCAAGCTATTTTAAGTATTTATGATTTTGATATTGAATACATTAAAGGTTCTTCTAATAGTCTTCTTGATTTTCTTACAAGGGAATATTTGTAGGGAACTACCCGAGCCACGAAAAAGGAAAACCTCCAGAAACAAAATATGGGCTGATGCCTGTAACCACTAAGACTTTGACTATGACTCCCAACCTATGGCCTAACTACGCAAACAAGCATCCACAGATTCCTCTGAATCCTTCAATTCTACTAACCTAAGTTTTGACCAACTTAGGCCAACAGCCAAAAAAACCCTTAAAGCTCTCTTAGCCAAACTTAATGAAGACAAATCAATAGCCAAATCAAAATGAAGACCAACCCCTCCTTCTTCACTAGAAAACCTTGAACATCAAAAGGCTTCAATTAAGGGTAAATAGGTGATAACTTTATCAACCCCTAAACAGACTATAGTTCTACCTTTACAAAATGAAGTATCAATGGCCTCTCCAACTCCTCTTATTTCATTTAAAAGGATATCCCATTAGATTTGGCCCAGTTTACCATATATCCTACCACGCTCCGATAGCGTAACTCTTACCCTACATTTTAGCTTGCGGGTCATTCATCCATGGATGGGGCTTTCATCCGCATGGTTTGGAGCTGACCAATAGTCTCACTACTAACCTCAGGGACTTACAACCGGGACCACTCTAAATTACAATTGGCATACACACTTAACTCCCAACACGTGGTAGTTCACACTTAAACTCCTAACTTACTAGCTTGGGCTTAGTTAGGACTCGAACCCCGATGGCATGTGTGGTAGTAAGGCTTTGATACCATTTCTGAGGAGGTTAAATTTGGAAGTTTTGCAAATATGTTCTTTAATAAGTTTGGGAATTTGCTAGTTGTCAATAAATTTGTCAAAATTTGCAATGTGGATCTCATCACGATTTAAGGATCCAGAAGAAAAGGCTTCAGAATCTTGGCTAGGTGTTTGAGGTCGTAAAGTAAAAGTAGACATACTTACTACTAATCAAAATATACCTATAGAAGAAACTAGTTGTGGGATTTGTATATGCTTGCTTAGGGTAATCCAATGGTCTTACTGCCTCTCCTTGGGTCTTGCTACCTAGTATGCCCTAAGTGAAAGATCTACTCACACTTATCCCATGGGTGTTTTGCTCAGTATACTAAGGTTGAAGAAAAACAATGGTTATCTCACCTTTCTCCCTCCGACAAAATGCCAAGAGGCTCTGATACCACCTTGTGTTGGATCGATAAAATGTTTTGAAAACCTTATGAACCTTTGGAAAACCTTATTAACAAAAGGCAATTGATCTAAGTACTTGGCGTTGTTTACACCAAAGGTCGTTTTAGGATGAGATCCTATAGGGAATGGCTATTGGTTTTTAACCGATATACTTAGATTGAAATAATTTGAGAAATTAAGATAAAAAAAATAATTTTAAACTTACAATGTTATTTGCGAAGGGATATTTATAGAGAAGATACTTATGGAGAGGAAAAGTTTGTGAAAATGAAAAGCTTGGTTTACAATGAAATTTGCCTTCTCTTTTATACTAAAGGGAAGGGTACAAGAAATGTTGAGTTGCATATTCAAACAAACTATCTTTCGGTGGAATTGGCAGACAATTGAATGTGATTTGTAGCTTTCGGTGGAGTTGACAAAAAACTTTTGGTGGAGTTGGCAGACAGTTTTGTTTTCGGTGGAGTTGGTAGACAGATTCATTTGAAAAGTAAAGTAATGTCGGGGTAAAAATTGCCAGTAACCTTACTTTAACTGTTTGTCTTTGTCTTTCTTTTCTTTTTTACTTTTGGTCGATTCTTTGGCAGATGTTTGCTGAGTTGGTGAGCTAGCTTTATCAATAGGTCCAAAGATATAGTCAAATGGATCATGATTAGCCAATGGATCATAGGAAGTGGAGGCTGAGCTGTTCCTCAATTGTCTTTCAGCTTTGGCAAGGGTCTCTTTGAGAGAAGAAATGTATTCTTTCTGAGATTTGAATACTTCCAATTAGGCCTGTGTCTAGGCCTTGTAAACTAAGAACTGGGATGTAGAGGCCTCCATTTGATTGGATTGGTTTGGATGTTGTTTGAACCATTCCAAAATTCCTTTGAGATGAGCTTTTTGTTAGCAAGATTTTGAAAATTGTTGCCAGAATTTGACTTTGTAAGTTCTTCCAAGCACTGATGTTGTAGTCATTGGATCAGGACAATATTAGAAGTTTGACATATAACACCAAGGTAGCCTGAAATAATAACAAAATAGGAGAAGCATATGATATGCATTCTTTATTTGTGATAAAGAATATTTGTCAGAAAAAATTTGGAATCCTTCTTAGATAGGTTTGGGGAAGATTTGGGCAACAGGCCCAAATTATGACCACCAATGAATGAACCAAAGAAGGAAATTGATGACAATTTGAGTTTCTCAGAAAAATAACCAGGAATATTTGAATTAAGAATTTTGAAAATAAAGGGCATTAAACCATGTCTGTTTGTAATCCTAATAATTGAAATATTAGACAAATTTGGAGTTTTGGTAGACTGAAGATTTGAAAGAGATTTGAGTAGAAGGATGGTTGGGCCATTCTATTGGGTAAAGGACCCAGATAATTTGAAGGGTAGAATATCTTATTTCATTGTTTTGGGAGTGATGAAGAAATTTGGCAGAATATGTGTCAATAAATATGGTTTTGTAGAAACTATGGGGTCTGCGAGGATCCTAAGGTTTATAAAACTAATTTTGAAATAGTTTTTGTGCACATTGGTAGGGGTGATCAAGATGATACCTTGCTTAAACAAGTTTAATGTTTTGAAATGCAGATTTTTTGAAATAAGTTGGTGGAAAGGATTTTTAAAGGACTGTTGAAATTATCGCCTCTAATTTTGAAAAATTAATTTGAAGAAGAGTTGAAGAGGCCATTGATACTTCCTTTTGTAAAGGCAAAGCTATAGTTTATTTGTTGAGGTGATAAAGTTATCACATGTTTGCCCTTGATTAAAGCCTTTTGATGTTCAAGGTTTTCTAGTGAAGAAGGAAGGGTTGGTCTTCATTTTGATTTGTTTTCATTGAGTTTGGCTATGAGAGCTTTAAGGGTTTTTTTTACTGTTGGGCTAAGTTGGTCAAAACTTAGGTCAGTAGAATTAGAGGATTCAAAGGAATCTATGGATGCTTATTTGTGTAGTTGGGCCATAGGTTAGGGGTCATAGTCAGAGTCTTGGTGGCTACAAGCATCAGCTCATGTTTTGTTTTTGGAGGTTTTCTTTTTTTTGTGGCGTGGGTAGTTCCTTGCAGATATTCCCTTGTAAGAAAATCAGGAAGACTGTTAGAAGAACCTTTAATGTATTTAATATCAAAATCATAAATACTTAAAATAGCTTGTCATCGGGTAAAAATTTGTTTGGAAGCAAGATTTTGAATATCTTTTTGCAAAACAAATTTAGCTGTTTGGCAATCAATACGTAAAAAGAATTTTTGGTTTAATAAATCATTTTGAAATTTGGAAGTACATAAAACAATAGCTAAAATATCTTATTTGATAGTATAATACTTCCTTTGGCACTTATTCTAGTGTTTTGAAGTGAATCTCACCAATTATTGCTTTTGACCGTCTACTTGTTTGAGAATCTCTCCATACCTTAGATTGGATGCATCTGTTTCTACTATCTTAGGTAAAGAAGAGTCAGCCAAATAGAGACGGGGTAAGGAGTTAACTTAGGCTTTGATGGTTTGGACAAGTCGTGTGAGATCCTCGGTCCAAGGTTTTGAAAGATAGTATTTGGATCTGGTTTTGGACTATAGGTTTTTGTATATAATCTTGAAGCTATTTGAATGAAATTTCAGTTTTGAGATGGTTTATTTGAGATTTCTTTGTTTGGAGAAGAATGTTTAATTCAACAATTTTCTGAAGAGATAGGGTCTTGAGGAGATTGATATTTCGAATTTGTGATTTTTGGATAAATTTGAAAATGATAGGTTGGCTTAGGACTTGGGTATGGATACCTTGATGGGTAACACTAAAAGGCTTGGTAAGGTTTAGGAAAGTTGTTCAAAGAATAACCTTTTGTTTTAGATCTCGTACAAGAATGAAAGAAGTTTTTAGAGAGATACCTTGTTGGCAAACTTATACTTTGGGAAGTTTGTATTCAATCATTAGTCAGTGGTTGCTTATTGATTTTAATCCTTTAGTTGTTTTTTCGAAGAACTTAGTAGGGATAACTCCTTCTTGGATGCAATTAAGATTAGCACCAGTGTCAACTAAAGTGATAGTTTGTAAAGAATATTAGTTAGCAATAGTTAGTTCAATGTTGATCAGTCATTTTTGGGTTGTCACTTCGGTCAAAAGAAGCAGAAATTTATTATTGGCTTCAGATACTGCCTTTGGTTGGAATGTTTGATGTTTTGTGTTCGAAGAACTGAGTAACTATTTATGTACTATATCCAGTAAGGATGTTAGTATTTGGTGATCATCTTGACATTGTTGTTTGAGCTGAGTAATTTCGGACTTTCGAAAATTTATTTCAAATTTGAGATCATATATAATGACATGTCTTGTTTGAGGTTGTTCAAAACGGCTGAGGATATGTTGTAAGTCATATGGTGTTTTGGTTTGCTGAAGTAAATCATTTGGTTTAGGACTGAAGGGGGCTTTTAAAAGTTTTTCAAGGAAAAGGGTTTTGGCATGATCATTACCTAGACTGTCAAGGATGTCGAGGATTTGTTCTTGATCACGTGTTAGCATAGAAATTTCATGAGAAGAAGATTCTGAATTGCTGTCATTAGGTTGAATTTCATTTTCATCTTCAGAGGAGATCTTGGGATCTTCTAAGCTGTTGTTATGGAGTAAAATTTGGATTTGAGTTTGAACTTGGTTAGAAAGTTCTAATTTTTGGAATTTAGTGTTTAGTTTGCAATCTCAGGCTGAATGGCCAGGTTTTTTGCAATTGTAACAGATTATTGTGGGCTTTTGGTTAGGTTGATGAACATGGGTTTTGAATGATTTTTTATGAACCTTTTGGGTTTGTTTGAATTTGGGGTTTTGATAAAATGAGTTGTTAGTATTGGGTTTATTTATTTTGGACTTAGGTTTGGGTTTCCTTTTGGTTTTTTCTTTTTGGTAAAGGTGGTCATCAAACTGAGCACAAAAAGATCCAAGTTCTCTTTATGTTTGCTGTTTTTCCCGTTTGATCTGCTTTTGTAATCGAAGATCACCGCAAACCTACAATCTCTCTTTCTGGACAAAACTTATTAATTTGCCATAAGATAAGGTGTCATAAGGAATTTATCTATTATATTTCATAGAGTTTATTTCAAACACATTCTCCTAAGAGTTTAGGAAGACTTGCTAATTGGCAATATATGATTGGAGATGTCTTGCTGAATTACTCCGTTGCAGGTAATTAGCAATACGTGATTGGAGATCATCATCTTTAGAAGATGTAGATTTGGAACTAGTTGAGTGTCGTGCGAAAGAGACGCTAACACTTCCATCATTATGTTGGGTAATCCTGTTAAGGTTAGGATTAATAGGAGGTTAGGGAATAGTGGCGTTGTCAATTTTCCACGTGTTAAGGAGATCAACTTCGTGCCATTTGATATATTTTGGAGTTTGGAGATTGGATCTTCTCATGTCTGTTTTCCATAATATCGTTTCACCTTTATCATTAAGGCCACATAAAGTCTTTGTATGGAATGAAGATTTCATAGCCTTATATTGGATTTTATACATCAAACTTAGAGGTATAGATCCTTTTGTAAAATGATTGTTATGGATTTTAATTTGTAAGGTTAAAATATCCAAAATATTTCTATCATGTAAAGAAACAATGAAATCTATATAGCAATTAAAATAAATAGATCCAGAGTAAAGACTGAATTCAATAATGCCAATAAGAGAATCATCAAAGTTTAATAAACGACAATCCCTTAATGCAATAAGAATTAATGTATCTAGCTCTTCCCTTGAAAGTGGCTTGATGCCTATTTGAACCATGCCTAAATGCAAATAATTATAATGTTTTTGATAATGTTTGATGGAGTCATGTGAAAGTATTTTAACAGTTTCAATAGATCTAGAAAAACGACAATCTCTTTCTACCATTTTAATGGTGTAATCAGTTTTTCTGAGGAGGTTGAATTTGAAAGTTTTGCAAATTTATTTTTCAATAAGTTTGGGAATTTACTAGTTGTCAATAGATTTGTCAAAGTTTTCAATGAAGATCTCATTATGATTTAAGGTTCCAGAAGAAGAAGCTTCAGAATCATGGCTAGGTGTTTGAGGTCGTAAAGTAAAGTAGACATGCTTACCATCAATCAAAATATACTTATAGATGAAACTGGTTATGGGATTCGCAGATGTTGGCTTAAGGTAATCCAACGGTTTTACTGCCTCTCCTTGGGTCTTGCTGCCTGGTACGCCCTAAGTGAAGGATCTACTCACACTTATCCCATAGGTGTTCGCTCAGTATACTAAGGTTAAAGATAAACAATGGTTCTTTCACCTTTCTCCCCCCGACAAAAAGCCCAGAGGCTCTGATACCACCTTGTGCTAGATCGATAAAACGTTTTGAAATCCTTTTGAACCTTTGGAAAACCTTATTAAACCTTTCAGTGTTACCTATCAAGATATCCATACCTAAGTCCTAAGCCAACTTATCATTTTTAAATTTATTCAAAAATCATAAATTCGAAATATCAAAATCCTCAAAACCCTATCTCTTCAGAAAACTGCTGAATTAAACATTCTTCTCCAAACAAAGAAATCTCAAATAAACCATCTCAAAACTAAAATTTCATTTAAACAGCTTCAAAATTAGATATAAACACCTATAGTCCAAAACCAGATCCAAATAATCTGAACCCAAATTGAACAAACTATTTGTCCTAATATACCCAATGTCTTTTGGCATAGACATCAACATGTTGTAACTTTGCCATATACCAAGGATTTCAATGAACAACAAATCCCTACCAAAGCCAGACCAATCCAAATGAATTTCGAGCGGGTAAAATATTGTAAATAGGAAATTGATAGCCTTCTAGACAAAGGAATTATTAGACCAAGCCAGTCACCATGGAGTTGTGCAGCCTTTTATGTCAATAAGAATGCTGAATTAGAATGTAATGTCCCTCCTATGGTAATTAACTATAAACCTCTAAATAATACTTTGGAATAGATCAGGTATCCCATACCTAATCAAAAAGATTTACATCAAAAACTTATGCATGCTCGTATTTTTTCAAAATTTGACATTAAATCAGGATTTTGGCAAATCCAAATTCATGAAAATGACTGTTATAAAACTGCATTCACTATCCCATTTGGTCAATTTGAATGGAATGTCATGCCATTTGGACTAAAAAATGCACCATCTGAATTCCAATGCATTATGAATGATATTTATATATCCTGTATACATTTCATTATTGTATACATATATGATGTACTTGTCTTTTCTGAAAACATCGACAAGCATATCAAACATTTGTATCATTTCATACATTTAAGAAAGAAAGCAGGTTTACCTATTTCTAGATCTAAAATCGACCTTTTTCAAACAAAAGTTTGATTCCTTGGACATTTTATCTCCCAAGGAATTATGACCCCCTTTTCTCGAGAGCTTACATTTGCAAAAAAATTTTTTGACCAACTTACAGACAAAACTCAACTCCAAAGATTCCTTGGAAGTTTTAATTATGTTTCTGACTTTTATCCAAAACTTCACCTTATCATAAAACCTCTTCATGATCGTTTGTCCAAAAAAAAAAAAACACTTTAAAACTTGGACTGAGGATCTCACATGACTTGTCCAAACCATCAAAGCCCAAGTCAACTCTTTACCTTGTCTCTATTTGGCTTATTCTTCTTTACCAAAGATAGTAGAAACAGATGCATCTAATCTATAGTATGGAGGGATTCTCAAACAAGTAGATGGTTAAAAGGAACAATTGATGAGATTCACTTTAAAACACTGAAATGAGTACCAAAGAAAGTATTCTACTATCAAATAAGAAATTTTAGCTATTGTTTTATATATTTCCAAATTTCAAAATGATTTATTAAACCAAAAATTCCTTTTATGTATTGATTGCCAAGAAGCTAAATTTGTTTTGCAAAAAGATGTTCAAAATCTTGCTTCTAAACAAATTTTTGCTCGATGGCAAGCATTTTAAGTATTTATGATTTTGATATTTAATACATTAAAGGTTTTTTTAATAGTCTTCCTGATTTTCTTACAAGGAAATATCTACAGGGAACTACTCATGCCATAAAAAAAGAAAACCTCCAGAAACAAAATATGGGCTTATGCCTATAGCCACCAAGACTCTGACTATGACTCTCAACCTATGGCCTAACTATGCAAACAAGCATCCACAGATTCCTTTGAATCCTTTAATTCTATTGATTCAAATTTTGACCAACTTAACCCAACAGTAAGAAAAAAAAACCCTCAAAACTCTCTTAACCAAACTCAATGAAGACAAATCAACAGCCAAATCAAAATGAAGACCAACCCCTCCTTCACCAAAAAACTTTGAACATCAAAAGGCTTTAATCAAAGGAAAATAGGTGATAACTTTATCACCCTCCAAACAAACTATAGTTTTACCTTTACAAAAGGAAGTATCAATGGCCTCTCCAACTCCTCTTTAAATTAATTTTCCAAAATTAGAGGCAATAGTTTCAACAGTCCTTTAAAAATCTTTTCCTCCAAATTATTTCAAAAAATATGCATTTCAAAACATTAAACTTGTTGAAGCAGGGTGTCATCATGATGACCCTTGCTAATGTGCACAAAAACTATTTCAAAATTGGTTTTATAAACCTTAGGATCCTTGCAGACCCCATAATTTCTATGAAGCCATACTTATTGACACATATTCTACCAACTTTCATCATCACTCCCAAAACAATGAAATAGGATATTTTACCCTACAAAGTATCTGGGTCCTTCACCTAAGAGCATAGCCCAACCATCCTTTTACTCAAATCTCTTTCAAATCTTCAGTTTACCAAAACTTCAAATTTGCCCAATAGTTTAATTATTGGAATTACAAACAAGTATGGTTTAATACCCTTCATTTTCAAAATTCTCAATTCAAACATTCCTGGTTATTTTTTTGGAAAACTTAAACTGTCATCAAATTCCCTTTTTGATTCATTCATTGGTAATCATGGTTTAGGCCTGTTGCCCAAATCTTCCTTGAACCTATTTAAGAAGGATTCCAAATTTTTTCAAACAAATATTCTTTATCACAAATAGAGAATGCATATCCTGTGCTTCTCTGATTTTGTTATTATTTCAGGCTACCTTAATGTTGTATGTAGGACTTCAAATATCATCTTGATCCAATGACTGCTACACTAGTGCTTGGAAGAACTTACAAAGTCAAATTTTGGCAACAATTTTTAAAATCTTGTCAACAAAAAGCCCATCCCAAAGGAATTTTGGAAAGGTTCAAACAATATCCAAACTGATCCAATCAAATGGAGGCCTCTACATCCCAGTTCTTAGCCTACAAGGCCCAGACACAGGCCCAATTGGCAGGATCCAAATCTCAGGAAGAATACATTTCTTCTCTTAAAAAGACCCTCACCAAAGCTGAAAAACAATTGGGTAACATCTCAGCCTTTACTTCTTATGATCCGCTGGCTAATCATGATCCATTTGACTATATCTTCAGACTTGTTGATAAAGCTAACTCACCAACTCAGCAAACATCTGCCAAAGAATCTACCAAAAGTAAAAAGGAAAAGAAAGACAAAGACAAACAGTTAAAGTAAGGTTACGGGCAATTTTTACCCAATAATTAGTTTAATGTTGATTAGCCATTTTTGGGTTATCACTTTTGTCAAAAGAAACAGAAATTCATTATTGGCTTCAGACACTGCCTCTAGTTAGAATGTTTGAAGTTCTGTGTTCGAAGAATTGAGTAACTGTTTATGTACTACATCCAATAGGGATGTTAGTATTTGGTGATCATCTTGACATTGCTATTTGAGCTGAGTAATTTCAGACTTTAGAAAATTTATTTTAGATTTGAGGTCATGTATAGTGACAGGTCTGGTTTAAGGTTGTTCAAAATGGCTAACGATATGTTATAAGTCATATAATGTCTTGGTTTGCTAAAGTAAATCATTTGGTTTAAGACTTAAAGGGGCTTTTAAAAGTTTTTCAAAGAAAAGGGTTTTGGTATGATCATTACCTAGATTGTCAAGGATGTCAAGGATTTGTTCCTGATCACATGTTAGCATAGAAATTTCATGGGAAGAAGATTCTAAATTGCTGTCATTAGGTTGAATTTCATTTTCATGTTCAGAGGAGATCTTGGGATCTTCTGAACTGCTGTCATGGAATAAAGTTTGGATTTGAGTTTGAACTTGGTCATAAAGTTTTAATGTTTGGAGTTTAGTGTTTAGTTTGCAATATCAAGTTGAATAGCCAGGATTTTTGCAATTGTAATAGATTATTGTGGGCTTTTGGTCAAGTTGATGAACATGGGTTTTGAAGGGTTTTTTATGAACCTTTTGGGCTTGTTTGAATTTGGGGTTTTGATAAAATGGATTGCTAGTATTGGGTTTATTTATTTTGGGCTTAGGTTTATATATATATAATGTTAGTTTTTATAATAATTTTATTACATAAGGTAAGAAGATAAAGATAAAGTGAAGACAAATGAAGGTATAAATCACTAAAAATACGCAAAATCAAATCACTCAAATTAGGTATAATCAAATTAATTAAATTATGATAAGATATTATGCTAGTTGATAAAATCAAATTAATCAAATTATGACAAGATATTGTGTTAATTGGTAAAAGCATGCAAGTTGTAATACTCCCCCTAAGGCCTTAGTGAAAATGTCAGTCAACTGATGGTCATTATTAAAAAAGTTGGTTTGGGTTATGCTAGCTTGTAATTTTTCACATACCACATGATAATTAGTTTTAATGTACTTTGTACACTTGTGAAATATTGGATTGACCACAATATAGAGTGAAGTTTAATTATCATAATAAAAAGTTATTAGTTAGGTATGTTTGATGCCTAAATTAGTGTGTAAAGTTTTGAGCCAAACTAATTCATAAGTGGTAAAAGCTATAAAATGATATTTAGCTTCAATAATGAAATGAGAAATAGTGGTTTGCTCCTCAGTACACTGAGAAATAAGATTGTCACTAAGGAAAGTACATTAACCTGTGATGGATCAATAAGTGGTGATATAACTAGCCTAATTAGCATCACAATAAGCACTAATATGAAAAGAATTAGAAGATGACGTAAGAATATCAAATCTAGGGTAAGCTTTAAGATAACATAGAACTTGAATGACAACATACATATGAGATTGTTGTGGAGCTTGCATGAATTGATTAAGAAGATTAAAAACAAATGTTATATTAGGTTATGTGAAACCAAACACCTATATAATTCAGGATCAAATAGTAAAGGCCTAACATCATGAGATAATTTTAAATTTTGTTCTAGGGGTTTATGTTATAGTTTGGCACCTAAATTGTCAGCATCATAAAGGATATCTAAAACCTATTCTTGCTTAGAAAGGAAGATGCTTTTTGGACAAGTGAGCAAATTCAATGCCCAAGAAGTATTTAAGTGTGCCTAAATCTTTAATATGGAATTTTTCTTTAAGCAAAAATTTGGTAGATGCAATACAAAAGGGATTACTACTAGTTATGATGATATTATCAACAAATATAAGATCAATAGTGATGTGACCAACAACATTGAGGGTAAAGAAAGAGTGATTGACAATGGATTGAGTAAATCCAACCATAAGTAAAGTAGAAAAGAACTTAGAAACCTTATTCTAAGAAGCTTGTTTGAAGCCATATAAGGATTTATGAAGTCAATAAAAAAATTGCTCACCATTCTCCCCTTTTCAAGAGAAATTGAGTGGTAGTTGCATGTAAATTTCCTTAGATAAATTACTATAAGGGAAGGTATTATTAACATTAAGTTGGCTTAAGGATCAGTGCTTGACCACAATAATGGCAAGTAGACCATAAATAATAACAAGCTTAGTAACTAGAGTGAAGGTCTCATGGTAGTTAATACTTTTTGCTTAAATATAACTTTTTGCAACAAGTTATGATTAATAGTATTCAATGCTACCATTAGATTTATGATTGGCCTTGTACACCTATTTACAATTAATAACATGGTTTCTAGGTGGAATAAGCATAACAATCCAAGTCTTATTAAGTTGTAAGGCTTGGATTTTAGCAATCATAACTTCACACTAATGTGTGTGTTTCATGGTAGAATTAAATGAAATGGGCTATTAAAGAAAAGAAATGAAAGCTAAAAACATACAATCAAACAAAGAAAATTTATAAGGTGAGAGAAAATTTTGAATAGGATCAGAAAAGGATAATACTTGAGAAGAGTGATAATCTTAAAGCTATTAAGGAGGATGACAATCTCTGGTGAAATGTCTTCATATAAAAGAAGGAGGAGATATAGAGGGATGGTCTAGCAAAGAAGATTCATTAGTGATGGGAAATAATGGGTTCCAACCTTAAGAAAAGGAAAATGAGAAGTATCTACATCAATAAATGGAAGAATTGGAGAGGGATTTATGGATGATAATAAAGGAAAAGTAGCAAAAGCAAAAATAGTTTTATGATATGTAACATCTTTGCTTGTAAAGATTTTGCAATCAACCAAATCAAAGACATGATAACTCTTTTGTTTACAAGGATAATCAATACAAATATACTTTTATACTTTTGGCCCAAATCTATCCTTGTTTTAACGATAGGTAAAGAAAAAATAACCAAAAGTGCATAAGTGATGGTACAAATGTTTGATTTTAAAGAGTAACTTATGGGGAGACTTATTGTGAAAGACATGAAAAGGGACGCAATTAATAAGATAAGTAGCAATTAAAAAGCATTTACCTTGAAATTAAATAGGTAGGTTAACCTAAAAACATAAGGCTTATGCAACTTTAAGGAAGTGCCTATGTTTGCAATCAACCACCCCATTTTGTTGGGGTTGTTCCAACATAAGTTACTTGACATAGTATTCCTAAGGAAGCAAGAAAATTTTTCGATTCATGGTTCACAAACTCTAAATTAACTTCGATTATTTTAAAGAATTGGTTTTTTACAAGGACAACAACATTTTTGAGCAAAAAGCCAATTTCATGTTTAGCTTGCATAAGAAAATCCAAGTGCTACATGAAAAATTATTCATAATTTTGGAAAAAGATCTGGGACTAGAATGAGAAGGGATGGAATAATATCTCTAAACATTCACATGAATTAATTCAAAAATTTTAGTAGTAATAAAAGTACAAGAAGGAAATGAAAGTCTAGTTTATTTGGCTAATTGCAAGGAGAACAAGGGGCATTTTTATTTTTAAAATGAAATGCATTAATATAAAGGTTTGGAGCCAAAGTTTGTAACCTTAGAAAAGATGGATGACTAAGTTGATTAAGTCAAAGATGAAATTGAGTGCAATAAGTTGTGGAAAAGGTAGAGAATAAATTCTTGTAATAGTAAAGACATCCTTTTCTTTACACGAACCAATCAGCTTCCTCGTTGATAGGTCTTGCAAAATACATGAGTGAATAGAGAAAATGGTTACATAGTGATATTTTTTAGCAAGTTTACTAACCAACAATAAATTGACACTAAAACGTAGTGGAAAAAGGACCTTTTTAAGTTAAAGAAATGGTGATAATTTAATTGTTCCTTTTTGTGTTATTTGAACTTCTTTTTGATTAGGAAGCCTAACAAATTGAGGGGCTGATAGTTATTTTATAGGTGAAAAAAAGATATTCAATGTCATGTAGTTTGAAGCCCCAATATTAACAATTCATGAAATACATTTTTAGTGAAGTGGTGTATCTTCAAAATGATTTTAATATGTCAGTGACATATCAATACTGGAATCAATAGAATTTTATTGAGAGGTTGAAGAACTTTCAACATTGGAGGACACTTTATGGTAATGAAAATTCAAAGAATTGATGAGAATTCAAAAGATGAATGAAATTGGTGACAATTTGAGTTGAAAGAGAGTTGGGATTTTGAATCAACCTACTCTAATACCATGTAAAAGAACGTGAATATACAAAATATGAATTCTCATTAACTTGAATACAATTACGCAAGCATTTATATATATATACAAAACGGTTGCCTTCTATAACAATTTGTTACACAAGGCAAGACGATAAAGTGGAGAAAAATTAAGGTACAAATTACGTGAATTGGCTAGCATCAAATTATAACAAGATATCGTGTTAATTGGTAAAATTAAATCACCTAAATTGGACGATCAAATTGATTAAATCAATCAAATTATGGTAATATATCGTGCTAGTTGGCACAAGCATGCAAGCTATAATAGATGTTTACAAACTACAAGGGTTTTGGCACTATGCAATTGTTCTAGATTCCGTAATGGCCATGAAAACCCATTTTAGTTCTGCCACAGAAACAGATTTAAGAGATGCGTATTTGATTCTAATGGGTATTCTGGCATAAAATTAAGACTCATATCAATACAAACTTTAAATTTATACAAACTTGGCTAACAAAACATTGTAGTTCAACTTAAATTCAAACTCTCCAGGCACAATTGAATTGCTGAACTACATTGCACTAACAATAATCGATCCTCTAAGGCTACTTTTTACAAGATATATGACGAAACAACTTGAAACCAACTTGATTGCTTTTATTTGTTGAGAAACTAAAGCATGAGGATGAAGACAATAATGGCGACACCAACAACAATTTGCGAAAACACCACTTCCTTCCTAAACTGACCTCTTTCTATCTCTAAATTCCTGACTATTTTCAATAATTTTGAAATTATTTAGTGCAATGGGTAAAATACTCACATGTCACATTTTGTTTTATTTTTTATTAAATTAATATTCCGTCATATATTTGACATTTTACAATTAAATTGTTTGTTGTCCACAAATCACAAATTGTAATAAAATTTAAATTTTAACACTAATTTTAAAAATATAAAGGACTTCAGATTGCATAAAAATGTTTTTTTGGTAGACTCATCCCCACAATCATATATAAAAGTGGTTCTCAGCACAAAATCTTCTGCTCTTACTACGATACATTGTCGAAATCTCAGGCAGTACGGCTGCTTTGTATTGTCATCCCATGTCCCACCCTCCGCACCCCCCCCCCCCGGGGCCCAAAAAACATTAAAAAGAAAAGAAAAGAAAAGAAACGGATGAGAAAAGAAAGAGAATAAAAATAATAATAATAATAAAAGAAGCGTGTCGCTTTAAAGAGGTTTATGCATGCCCAGGAATTGCAGGTAGGTCTGTTTAATTAGTACATGTATATCACTCTACTTTGAATTTGAGAACGGCAATTGCTGCCCAGAGTTTCTGTGCCTCGTGTGCCTATAGAATAACATCACCTTGTACATTCAGTTGATATCCATCTCCCACAAAATGACTCGGAAACTTTACTTGCACCGTCAACTTAAATCTCGACCGAAGAATGTAACAAGAAAAGGAAGAAACCAAAATGAAACACATTTATGTAACTGCAAAACTTCCAGCTGACACTGTTTATTCCTTTTCTTCTTTCAATGTTGCTTTAAATGGCTTACCATCCCGGCTCCAATTAAATTTACATGTACATCACAAAATGTAGCTGCCTAACCACGAATTGATGCTCGAGGGACAGCGGGTAAACCCAGTTCATCCTCGGCCTGTTAAAATCAGAGACCACAGATGAGAACTGGCAAGTGACAAGACAGGCAGTAAGCTTTGAACAACTAATATGAAAGAATATCAGAAGCACGAGCAATATAGTTTTAAGGTGAAACAAGTTGCTCCCTTGAACTCGTAAGGAGAAACTTCAAAAATCAACATGTTTCATTGTATTTTGGAAATTTTCTGGAAGAATTTCTGTTCAACAAATAAAAAGGCATTCTGGTGCACGAAGGTCCCACGTTTTATACCTATAAAAATTCTATTCAACAAAGAAAAACCTCTGTCAAAAAAATAGGGGCTAGAAAATTTTTCCAATTTTTTTGTTCCTTCAGAGATGACTTAGAGAGATTTTCCAACTCCTGTTCAAATTCTGAAAAAATGAAAATTAAAATTGAAAAGAGATTTCTGGTGAAGGTATCTACCTTTCTGGCTCAAAGTAGCCCTTTCCAAATAGAAATACAAAGAATTTATTATTATCATTTTTTTATGAGTTACTGAAACTATGTTCTTTATGCAGAAGGGTTTTTTAGTCATTATTTGACATTTTAGAGAATAGCTTATTTAAGAGAACAATAAAAGTGAACCTATGACTGCAGCAATCCATCGATGCAGAATGCAAGTAGATATGCAATGATGTGACATCACAGACAATTGCATTGTGAGACACTTTTCTAATAGGTATCGCAGTTTCATCTTTCACATAATATTATTGAGCAATTAAGTAAAAGAATGGAAGCTTCAGAGTCAGATTTACTGGGGCATTGGTTCTGCTGGCTGGTTGTCCTGTGGGTGCTGAAGGCAAATTGAGTTCTGAATCCAAATCAGGTTCCCTGTCAGGTTGCAAATAAGAAGGCATACCATCAGCTTCAGTTTCCATTCCCATGTCTGTTTCCAGCGCATCAAGCTCTGCATCAAGGAATAAGCCAGCACCATGTTGGAGTATATTTAGAAAAAAGAAAAAAAAAAACAAAAAACCACATTCTATTTCTGTTGAACCCAAAAGAAGAAAAGGAAAGAGTAAAAAAAAAAGAAAAGCATATATTGTTATATGCTAAACCGCCAGGTAAAATCATATCTTTAGCATATTGAATAAGGCTGCTTCAACCGGCCTATGACCTGAATCATGGCACTATGACAAAAGGAATATAACAGCAATTTCAGTTATTTGAAAAAACATTTGCAAAAGGAACTCACATTTGATTGCAAAAAAGGCACATAACAACAAAGTTGTAACATTTCCAGGAAACATACTAAAGGTCAAACAGAGATGGAGAGCAAATAAAAAATCGATTTCCTGTCATGTCAAAAACCAGAACGAACTTCAGACAATATTTGAGCTTACCACCCATAAGTTCTTCCTCATCGATATCATCAGGCACATTATAACTTCTACCCAGGGTTTCTTGTATCTCATGACTTACATCCATCATGTCCGCCATCTCATCTTGCAAGTTCTAGGGATGACAAGGCAAACAATTTAGCATCATGAATCCTCCAAAGAAAGCAACACAGAAGCAGTAAATTGAAAAGTGGCATTATTAGTTTACTTACATCTATGTCTTGAATCTTTACAGTTTTCATCATTCCCTTCAGCTCCTTGTTGGCAGATTTCAATGCTGACATCTGAAAACAAGAAGATCAAACAAACTGAATTCTTAATGCTCTTAAAAAGCCTCCTGGTATATATGTCCCGTCAAACTAAATCGATGAGACGATAAACACAGTGAATTACTCAAAAGAAAGTTTAAATCAAAAATTTATGAAGCCATTCCACCCAACTCACAAATGTTTCATTCCCTACCTCTGGTGAGGTAGGCAGCAGGTTCCAATCAGATTACAAACAACAAAGCTGCAATTGGCATGCCTTGAACCATGCCCCTTTGAGCACTACCAAAGAAAATGGATATTTCAAGATGAATATCTAATAGCCCACAATCTCAGCAGATCCTACACAGAGATTCTAAACTACAACTCAATGGGTTCCATACATAATTTAATATCTTCCTAACTATATGACTGACTCGTGCGGAAGCCCAAAATATTATCAGATAACCACAATTTTTTCTTGTACAGGAAAAAAAATTGTGAAAAAAAAATCAATGAACTGTAGGTTAATTGTGGTGTAAATTCTACCATAGATGTGTCAAAGATATTACTGCAGACATTCTACGTGCACAATGGATATTCATCTAAAGCATGTTATTGATGAAGTCAACAGAACATAGATCCATGGCAGCATATGGTGTCAGTGATTTCTTGAGAAAGGCAGAAATTTTAAGTCCTTTAATTGGGGATACAAGAGATTCAATGGACCCTCAAATTAAGCCAGTCATTGCATTATTTTTGCATTGCATGTGTCTTGAACACTTACCATGTCCAATTTTGGAGGCAGGTAAGACCCCACCCCAAAAACAACAACAAAATAGAAAAAAAAAAAAAAAAAATCCAAATTGACTGAGGAGAATATTACCATAGCTTTATGAAATTGTCCTTTTCAGCAAACAGACTTTTTTAAAATTTATGTAGCAATCAAAATTGGTAAAGGCCTTTAGATCAAAAGCATGCCAAAGGCCATTAGATCCTTATTCCAAAGATTTAGCATATTCAAACTACAGAGGCTTCAGAACATACAGTTTGTTGAGCATCTTTAATACCCTCAGTTGCAAATGCAACTTGATCAAGGTTGAATGTCTGGTTATAGAGCATATCACGTTGTCCTTCATACCTGTCCAAGAAAATTAGGCTTAGTGTAAGCAAGTGGCAGAAGAAAACTTACATGTCATTATGCTAGTGCTAAAATGTGAGAAATGTTATCATTTTTATTCTGGTCTGCAGCAAACACCAACAAGATCAACCCAAAAACACAATCCACATGCATGATTGTCCTTACAATTTCATTCCAATATGAAATACCTTTGATGTAAGATGAAATTGTTCTAAATCCTCCCTAACCAAAGATTTCAAAGTCAACTTAGGTCATCCACCCTTTCTCTCTCTCTCTCTCTCTCTCTCTCACACACACACACACACACCATCCACCTAAATTTGGTCGCTCTTCTTAATTGGATCATTTGTAGGTTTATGTTGGACATATCCAAACCAACATAAACACCTCTCTCTTAGCTTATCTCAATTAGTGTTACAATTACTTTGTTAAAAATATTCTCATTATTCAATCCTTCTTAGAGTAGCAATAAATTCATCTAGTCATCATCATCTTTGTTACAGTTTTTTTTGGACATGTTAGGTGACAACCTAATAATCATTACTGTACAACATCACTAGTATAATCACTGCTCAATAGAATTTATCTTTCAACTTAATGCGAATTTTGCTATCACACAAAACTCCAACTGCACATCAACATTTTAGCCATCTAGCCCTTTTCCTATGAAAAGTTTCCTTCTCTATGTGTCCATCTATCTGAATAATAGACCATAAATAACAAAATTTGTCTCATTAAGGGACTTTTGTACATATAGACTTCTACTACAGTGCTCTACTGCACCCATAACATTGCTAAAATTAGAATGTATATATTCTGCCTTTATGCTAACATCAATCTAAAGCCCTCAAACTCTAGGTATCCCTTCATAATTCTAATTTGTGGTCTAATCACTCCCTAGTCTCATCTATGAGGATACCCATCAAGAACTTGTTGGATGAAGCATTGAAAAATATTATTTGATAGTGCCCATTTTGGGTTTAAAGAACAAGGAAAGAAACTGTATAATTCAATTGTTCAATAATAATGTTTCACCAAAACCTATCTCCTAATGGTCATTTGAGCATATTTTTCTACCATATAATTGACTACATGCGGATTCAAAATTTTAGTTTGCAGATAACTTCAAGCTCTACATCTTTATGTTACCAATTACTCATGAAATACTATATTTCTCAGAGAGATACTCTCAATGTGCATGAAAATAACTCCCTGGACCAACCAACATTTTTCCTGGTTTATTAGGACAAGAAAAATACAGCTGGTTAACTTGAATAAAGAATAAAGCCCATTCCTGAAACACAAACTCAAACACATTCCTTTCATCCTATGTACACGCACACACACACAAGCACATCCATACATCCAAGAATTATGGATCATGCTATTAAACTAAGAATGTGAGAAACAAGTCTCCACTCAAAATAGGACACAATGAAATAGGGTATTCCCATTAGCCAATAACGTTATGGTAACAAATGAGCAATTTCTTATACAATGAGCAAAACAGGTAGGAGGCATATACTTACATGCGCTTTTGCTTAAGAACTCTCATGGCTCGAGCTTTGACAGCTTCCTGAGCAGGTCCAGGCCTGGTTTTCTTAATCTGTTCCTTATATCTAGCGAGCTCAGCGTCCAGCCTTTTGACCTTGTCATTCACAGTTTCCTCTCTTTTATTAATCTGAAACTCATTAACGCAAATTCAATCACCCAAGTCGTTAGCAATCCCCAACAATAGCATTCCAATTCAACAAAAAGCAATGTCCATTTCTGTAAAACACTAACAATAATAACAACAATTCCTGCTCGAATCAGCTTTCCACAATTCCAAATAAGATCCAAGCCAAAAATAAATAAATAAATAAATAAATATACTAAAAAGCGATTTATTATTATTTTCTCCAAACGAGCAATGGAAGTCGAAACATTACAAATCTTTAAAAACTTGGATTTTCCGCCATATTCGATTTCAAAAAAACACTGAAAAAAAAAATACAACAAGATTATATACAAATTCAAGGAGAGAGAGAGAGAGAGAGAGAGAGAGAGGTGGAGACCCTGCCAGAGGCATCCTGAATAGAAGGAGGAGGCTCTTTATCTTTCTTAACGCCAAACACTCTCCTCATCTTCTTCTTCTTTCTCCTTTCTGTTGCTTTTGTTTTTGGGACTTTGAATTCGAAATCGAAAGTGAAAAGAGCTTTCGTTCGTGATTATTGGAGAAGGAACCCAGTAAATTCCAGCTTCAGTTCCATTGTTTCTTCTTCGTCACCTTCTTCGAACTTTACTTTCTTACCCGACTCCCCCTGAGCTTTCCTTTGATATTATTTCTTTAATATTAATTATATAAAAAAAAAAAATGTACTTCCTATTTTCCCCGGCTGCGCCAGTAAAATTTGAAAAAACAAATATATATATATATATATATATACACATTTAAAATAAAAAAAATAAATTATTTAATAAAAAAATTATATCTTATTTTTTTGTTGTTAAAAAAATAAATATAAATATTTTTTAATCTTAAACCTTAACAGATGTCTTAAATGTAGTTTTTTATATCTATATTTTTTCACTTTGTTGCTTGAGTCCTATACTTTTTGTTTTTATTTCATCTGAGTACATTTTTAAATAAAAATTGACCAGTTGTTAAAAATTATTTTTGATTAAAATAAAATATAAAAAAAACTGAGAAATATGTGAATTAGTTTGTTAATTTTGATTTTAAGTCTTTTAATATTTTTCAACGTAAAAAAATACCTTTAAAGTAGAAAACTACGTTAAACAAATACACAAAGTCGTGGGGCTAAATTGTACAAAATAAGTCACGAAATTTTTATTTATTTATTTATTTATTTTTGATAGGTGAATATTACAGCTGGAAAGTTGACAGAGGATGTGGGTGTATCTTCCAAATCCATAAGCTTTTCTGTCCACTACGAGGGTCGACAATTCAACGGGACAACTCCTGCATTCGCCGAGGCGAGACAGGAATATTTTTAAAGCTGTGTCATTTGTCTTGCAATGCAAAAAGGTGCACGAAATTACTCCGAATAAATAAAGTTTTCATCTTTAAAAATAAAAAATAAAAAATAAAAAAATAAAATTTTTAATAAGTTGATTAAATTATGTAAAAAAAAAAAGGAAAGAAAGTCTAAACTGAAATAAAAAGTAAAAATATATGGCTAAAATGACAAAGGGTAAGACAACATTAAAACAATGCATAAAAATATTAACATTAATTTTAGACTTATGCCCCTAACAGAAATAGGACTCAATTTTATTGTGTTTAACGCACCATTTTGCATTATTGTTCATTGTTTTTTTTTTTTTACAGAGTAATTGGGCTTAAATATAGAAAAAGACAATATCTGGCGTCATTGGCACATGTTTTAAATAATAATAATAATAATATTTATTTTAATTTAATGCTCCAATTAAATTGCACAGGTAGTTTGTTGGTTGGTTTAACAAAAATTTATTTACAGTTGAGTATTGGTGAGTGAGAGAGACAGTCACCTTGATTCTCAATTAAACAGAAAAAACAAATGTATTTGGGCGGTGGCCCACGGATTAAACAGCAAATCCAGGGGACTGCGACTCCATAGATGGCTATTACTAGTCTTGTCCTCGTCAGACCCGTCTCTCATCTTTATCTACTTTTGTGACTCTTTTTTTTTATATTTTTTTCACATGAAGTAAACACTGTTCTATTTAATCCTGTTGCTCTCTCCGTCTTTCAGAATTGTGAGAGAGAAGAGAGAGAGCAAGGAACCAAAGCCATGGCGAACGAGCTGGACGGATTGAAATTGGAGCAGAGGCATGGAAAGTCAAGAGTTAGAATCGCAAGAGTTTGGAGGAACAAAGCAGGAGGTGACCATTTCTTGGCGGAATGGAACGTTTCCATCTCCCTCTTCTCCGATTGTCTCAACGCCTATCTCCAGGACGACAACTCCGATATTGTCGCCACTGACACCATGAAGAACACTGTACAGTTCTCTCTCTCTCTCTCTCTCGCCTCTGCCTCTTATTGATAATATCTTGTTTTATGGGTGTTTATCCCGATAAAGGTTGTGGGCGTGCTTTGTGGATTCTGAGGTGAACTTTTGATAGAATCCAATGAATAGAGATCACCATAGTTTCGTTTGCTAAGTTGTTGTTGATCACGGCCATGATCATGTTGTGGGTTGTGCATCCTGAATGCTGGGGTAGACTAAGCTGGTTTACCAGCATGATAATGGTAGTGATCAACAGCTCTCTCTGTGGTGGATTATATGGAAGTTTTCGACTTTAACCCTTTGGCAGATAATGGGGTATCAATATGGGATTCTGTGGTGACCAAAAATGGAATTGGGATATTTGGACTGCGTTGTGTAACAAACAAGTTCATTAATCGGATTGAGATTTCATGTTTATGTTGGTGAACTTGGTCTTCCTGAGAGTTTTCCTCAAATCATCCCCAGTTAAGTTTTCACCGCAAAGTTGTCACTGGATGTCTATCATTGTTTTCACTCAATGCAGGTGTACGTAAAAGCCAAGGAATGTTCAGAACAGGTTTCAGCAGAGGACTTTGCAATTTTGCTTGCAAAGCATTTCATATCATCTTATCAGCAGGTAAATGCCAGAATAGTTTGAGCTTTTGTGTTTGATATGGTCTATGTTCCTAGAGATCTGAGTTTGTCCAATAATCATTCTGCCTAAAACTGCAAGTTTTTTTTTTATTCCCTTAGTCATGTGCTCTGTGCACCTGGATGGGGATATCCACCTCTCATAAGTGCCGGGATCTTCACCTTGGATGAGCTTAAAATGTTCAAATTTTGTTCTAATATTTAATTAATGAGTGATCCCAAAACTTTTTCTTAGCAAAAGAAACTCAGGACCATGAACGTGATTTCCTTCAGTTCCCATACTTTTTGACCACTTAAATTTTAGATCTTGATTCTTGATATGCATCCTAAGACATAAGATTCATGAATTCCTGCTTGTTTTTAACCTTGCTCTTTAATCTTAATGTAGGTTACTGCTGTCATTGTTAAGATAGTGGAGAAACCATGGGAACGTGTATCCATAGCTGGGCAGCCACATCAGCATGGTAAGGTTTTCTGTGCTTTACACATAGAAAATGGTTGTTCAATTCTTGGGTCATGATAGATTGAAGAATCATCCTTTTCAGTTGTCACCCTTGTCTGATACTTTAGATATATTAATTTCTATATCATTTCAATGATGTTGGTTTAATAAGCTTTTTCATCTTTGACTACGCCTATTTTTCTGTGTCAAATGACTTATTTCATATACTTCCTTCCTTGATAGATTAATTATTCTGCAATAGTCTGAACATGTTATTTTTGGCTTGAGATTTAACACAAATTTTACAGTTTCGCGTTACTGGGGAGTTGCTCCTCCTCTTCTTTTTTTTTTTGGTAATTTGCTTTTGGTAGGATTTGGTCCCAATGTGAAAATCCTTTATGTATGGCTTTGGGATCGCTATAAAAGTGACACTTGTCATCTATAATAAAAGAAATGTCCCTTCCTGCTTTAGTCTTTAATCCTAACTCTGAGAAGGCCATACCATGCAAAGCATTATCAATGAGGAATACTGGATTGAGAGTATGAAGCAAAAAAGAAAAGGCCTGTTATAGCAATCATAGGAATTCTAGCTACCTATCAGTAGCCAAAGAAGAATTTCCTGCAATACTGGCCATTTAGCGAAGTTGGCTTCCAATGATCAAGCTGAATGCAAGAGGAAAATTTCTAATGAGAACCTTTTTTAAGATCTGACCTCCAAGTTGCAATGTTGTTTTTTTTTTTTATTCTTTCCTTTTTAAAATTACTCTCATTTTGGAAAATTTTGAAACCTTGACATATATTTATATTTACAAGTACATACCTGCACATGGTGCAAGTGTCCTGACATGAGTGTACATAAGTACATTGGTTGACAGCGTACAGCATTCCTTAATTTTCTTTTCTGCATCTTTGGTGCTGAAGGATTTAAACTTGGATCTGAGAAGCATACAACTGAGGCAATAGTAAAGAGGTCTGGTTCATTGCAGCTGACCTCTGGTGTTGAAGGATTGTCTGTGCTGAAGACAACAAAGGTAAATTATATGTTGCTCGGATCTTGCATTATGGAAATCAGGTGCCAGATACCCTGTATAATCCTCTCTTTTGCTTGAGGAAACAAGATTCGCTTGTTGGAGTCCATAGAGCCTTATTTATGTCCCTCCCATTTTGATTCAGGATAATGCACTTGCTGTATTTGATTTGTATGCTGCTTTTTCAATTTTTTGGTGTTCATTCCATGAACAGTCAGGTTTTGAAGGGTTTGTAAGAGACAAATATACTGCTTTGCCTGAGACCAGAGAGAGGATTCTGGCAACAGAAGTCACTGCATCATGGAGGTAAGGCTTGTTATGCTGATAGCTTTTGTACAAGTATTCACAGTGTAAATGCCAAAGGAGCTACCAAATTTCCTTTTGCAGCTTTGGATATCACATTTCTGAAATAATCGTTGATGTAGGTACTCGTATGAATCTGTTTATACCGTACCTCAAAAGCGACTCAACTTTGCAGAAAGATATTTGGACGTAAAAAAGGTATTAGTCAACACATTCTTTGGTCCTCCTAAGGAGGGAGTGTACAGTGCATCTGTTCAAAGCACTCTTTTCCAGATGGCAAAGGCTGTACTCAACAGGTCCTTTTCTTGATCAGATATGAAACAATTTAATCACTTGCCAACTTCACCTTGTGCTTAATGTTGCTAATCTTCTGAAACTGGACTTTTTCCTTGGCAGTTTCTCTGATATATCATCGGTTGAACTCAAGTTGCCAAACCTCCACTTTATACCAGTTAACATATCAAGCAAGGATAATGCTATTGTGAAGGTAGCACTCTTTGTGATGTCTGCTAAAAGTTAATTGTAGATTACAAAGATAAATAGATTTTATTAAACTCTCACGCAATGTTAATTGCTGCGCATCAAGAAATTGATTGGCTGCAAAAACTTAAATAACTTATGATCATAGATGTAAATTTGCAGTTCAACGATGATGTATATCTCCCAACAGATGAACCGCATGGAACAATAGAGGCAAGCCTGAGCCGCTTCTGGTCAAAGATGTAGTAGGGCTCTTGCACTTGTCGACTGATGGCATGATCAACTTGATCAACTTGCTGTGGTTGCGTTTAAGCTTATCTGTTTCTGAAATAACGAGTTGGAACTCCACTTATCCATTATACAAGTTGTATTTTAAGTTTGAGCTTTAGACTCATGATCATGTAATAAGTGTAACTTCTACACCTGAAGAATGGCGCGTGGAATGGCATTCTCGGCTCAATGCTCACTTGTGGCGTTTCACTGGCATACTTTTTTCTTGCCAAGTTCCATGCATTTAGCAGCCAAAGTTTTAGTAGGTGGATGTTGAACTGTATTCTCCAATTTCAGAATCTCCCTGCTTCCTTTGCAAAGACGGTCAGGACTCGAACAGCAAACCAAGCGTTTTCAACAAGGGTTCTGCAACTAATTTAGTTAAAAAAAAAAAACAAAAACAAAAACGACGGATAAATTTTTTTGTAAAGTAATATTTAGCACAGTATACGCTTTATCCACCTAATAAAAATTTCTTGATAGTTAAAGAAAGAAAATAAAATTTGATTTTCCAGTCTCAAGAAATCCTAATTAGAGAGTAAATGAAAAACCATCTAGAAATTTAGGCTTGAGTCAATTCAAGCGTTGACATAGAAAGGAGAGGACCCGCATTTGTAAAATCCCACTAGATCTTCAGCGTGGCAAAACGGGTGGGAAGCTCTTGTTGGTGCTCTCTCGACATCTCTCTTTATGTGCGGGTGTATCTAGATTGAAGAGGCTAACTTTTCTGAATCCGATTCAATGAACTCCCAGGAGGAGCTCAGGCAACCGCAGAATCAATCAAACATGCGATCTGGTAAACCAAAACCAGGTACATCTTATTTATCATCTATGCTAATCCTCTTTTTAGCACTCTTAATTGGTTGCAGTTTCACCCGCACAAACTACTTCAAGCTCCATTTCCTGAAATCAACCCTCAGATCACACCCTACTAACCTTTTCTCGAAACTAGCAGGGTTTCTTTATCCAACCCAACAAAAACCCACCAAAACCCAGAGACAAAACCCAACCCCCGTGCCTTCTCACTGTGTTCTATGGATGGCCCCCTTCCTTTCAGGAGGTGGGTATAGCTCAGAAGCTTGGTCTTATGTTTTAGCCCTTAATGAATACGCGAAAAACCCAAGATTTAGGTTGAGTATTAAGCAACATGGTGATTTAGAGTCTTTGGAATTCTGGGAGGGTTTGCCTCAAGATGTCCAAAATTTGGCAATTAAACTTCACCAAGTAGAATGCAAAGTGAATGAGACCATCGTGGTGTGTCACAGTGAGCCTGGCGCTTGGTACCCTCCATTGTTTGACACCATTCCTTGTCCACCAATTGGGTACGAAGGGTTTGTGTCTGTAATTGGTAGAACTATGTTTGAGACTGATAGTGTTAATAGAGAGCATGTGAAGCGATGTAATCGAATGGATTATGTTTGGGTTCCAACTGAATTTCATGTCTCTACTTTTGTACAGAGTGGGGTTGATCCATCTAAAGTTGTGAAAGTTGTTCAGCCTATTGATGTTGCATTCTTTGATCCCTTAAAGTATGAGCCATTAGATCTTGCCTCAATGGGAGACTTGGTTTTAGGAGAAAGAAATGAGGATTTAGATTCAAGGAAGGAATTTGTTTTCTTGAGTGTGTTCAAATGGGAGTATAGGAAAGGATGGGATGTGTTGCTGAATGCATACTTGAAAGAGTTTTCTGGAATTGATGGGGTCGCATTGTATTTGTTGACAAATCCATACCACTCTGATAGAGATTTTGGTAATAAGATTGTGGAGTTTGTGGAGGATTCGAAAATTGAAAAACCAGATAAAAATTGGGCACCAGTTTATGTGATGGATGCACACATAGCTCAAATTGATTTGCCAAGACTGTACAAGGCAGCCCATGCATTTGTTCTTCCATCTAGAGGGGAAGGATGGGGGAGGCCCCTCGTGGAGGCAATGGCAATGTCTTTGCCAGTCATTGCAACAAATTGGTCTGGTCCAACAGAATATTTGACAGAAGAGAATGGCTACCCTTTGCCAGTGGATAGAATGAATGAAGTAATGGAAGGGCCATTCAAAGGGCATCTTTGGGCTGAGCCTTCTGTTGATAAGCTTCGAGTTCTAATGAGGCAAGTGGTGACTAATGTTGATGAAGCCAAGGCCAGGGGACGGCAGGCAAGAGAAGACATGATTAGGAGGTTTTCTCCTGAGATTGTTGCAGAGATTGTCACAAATGAGATACAAAGTGTGTTTAATAAGATGATTTGAGAGCTTGTATTCTGTTTGTCTGGTGAAGCATGGGGACTTCGGCTGTGATTTTCTGAACTTTCCTTATCATGGAATTGATGTCAAAGCTCATATACGTGATCTGAATTCTGCTGAAAATTTGATGGCATGATTTGAAGTGCCGATCCCAGGATGGTCATTTGGTCACGAATGATGGGTGGCTTGTGCCCTTTATTTATTTTACAGAAGGATTGTGTTTCCAGCTACATGCATTGCTCAAGCATTATTCCAATGGACTGTGAACAGTGTGGCAATTTCAGCCGTTCTGCAAAAGACACAATTATTAACATGGGGATCTCCACTCTAAAGAGCAAAATGCAGCCAAATATTTTAGACAAAATTCATCCCCGTAAGAGTCTGTATACTTCAATTCTTTCTCACAGTTAAATGATTGTAACTTGTGCCATGTGGTTACTTGGAGAAGCCATTGTATTTTTTGTTAAAAGTATATTGGAAAGGAGGGGCTTTAAGAACATTCCTTCCAAGAAGACGGTGTAAACATTTCTTTGCATGGTAACTGCTTCTGTGCATGATAGATCTAATGTCTCATCTGAAGAGGGTCATACACAAATTTTGAGCAAAATGTTGTTTCGTCTGCCTTAAGGTATTTGTCACAAGATTCTATTTTGTGCAGTTAGAACATGAGACAGTTGTCTTTAAGCAAAGACAATGCCTGTCTTCCCTAAAGCATGAAAAGCAAAGAAAAGAACTTGATTATCCTCCTTAAAAGAAGGGGGCTTCTGTTTAGCTCTCCCCTCCCCAAATTTCAAAATGACACTAGGGATATCCCCAATCCAATCAGAATAAGGTTGTTACAAAGAGACTGTACATGCATCCAAAAGATGCAAGTGAAGATGTAATAATGGCTTATATCTTTACTCAGTTGTTCCTCACATGTAGGTGATGCGATCCTTATAATTTGTGCTAATGCGATCTCCATGATTTGTATTTACTATAATTTTTTTTTATTATTTAATAATTATCTTTTATTATTTCCGAATTAATAGGCGAAATTATATTCCTAATAGAGTCTGTAAAGTTTATATAATTATAATACTCTATGGTTTTTAAATTTAACCAAGTAATAATATCATCAAAGCATTCAGCTTATTGGAGGCCGATCCCTTTGAATCGATTATTGGAGACTGATCCCCTCGAAGAGATCAATCCTATCCCTTTTTCTTACTTCAAATCTCCAAATCTCAATTCATATTTCAAATCTCTAATCCCAAAACCCTAAGTTCTCAACATCTGGTATCAAAGCGGCATTCTTAAGAATCTATTCCATCTTTCCCTACCACCAAAAAAAACAAAAAAGTTTATGCCCCTTACCCAACAACAGAAGAAAATTCTAAATATCACCAATTTGCAATCTTACAGTATGTCTTCACACAACTCTTTTGATTCAAATGTCAGAGTATCCCGAGTTGAAGAATCACTGTCTTTCATGTAAGAATCTTTCAAGAAGTTTAAACAAATGCAAGAACAAATGCAAAAGTCCTCGAGCATATAGTTCTTTCTGAATTACGGAGTCGATCGAGAGACAATACTTCCAAATCTACTAGTAAGCAAGGAGAACCTATGGAGTCCTGTGGAGTCACCAATCGTGACTATACCCAACCACACACAAGGGTAGAATTCTCCTGCTAGGATAAGAGTGATCCTGCAGGTTGGATATCCCGAGCGGAAAAATATTTTCGCTTTCATCGTACGTCAGAGCTCTCTAAAGTTGAAATTGCTTCTATCCAATTAGAAGGTGATGCAATCCAATGGTATGATTGGGTCGAAACCTATGGTGAAGTTCCAACGTGGGCTGAATTCACTAAAGGCCTTCTTGTGCGATTTGGGCCTTCGGAATATCACAGTGTTGATGAAGAGCTCGCAAAAATTCGTCAGACATCCACCGTCCTTAAATATCAGAGTCGATTCGAGCGACTTGCCGATCGAGCTAAAGATTGGTCCGAAAGGCAATTGGTGGGAACATTCATTGAAGACTTACTGCTGACATCCGATAGGAAGTTAAGGCTCGCCAACCACAAATAATGGTAGCAGCTATCTCCTTTGCTCACTTGCAGGAGGAGAAGCCGGCCATCTGCTAAAGTGGCCAGCAAACTTATCGAGGATAACACCAATTCACCCTCTTTTACTCATCCTTCTAACACTAGACACTTAATCTAAGAACAATTGAAAGAGCGGATGGTAAGAGGGTTATGTTGGCACTGTGATGAGAAGTGGCATAAGGAGCACCGTTGTAAGCAGGGGAAGCTTTTAATGATTGAGCCAATTAAGGAGATTAAAGAAATAAGTGATGACCACACGGACCCAGATGGTGATGACACATTTGAATACGTAGATGAGTCTGCAATGCATGCTTTAGCTAGGTATTCAAACCCATAAACTATGAAGATTGATGGATTCCTCAAAAGACGGCCAGTAATGGTACTAGTTGATTCGGGTAGCACCAATAACTTTATGGATGAGAAAATCGCCAAAAGACTTGCTTTTTCAATTGAGGATTATGACAAGTTTGCTATAAAGGTTGCAGACGGGAGAAATTTGACATGTCAAGGGAAGTGCACAAAGGTAAAACTCGTGTTACAAAGTCAGATTGTTTATATTGATCTCTTCTTACTACCCCTAGAAGATTATGAAATTGTTCTTAACATTGATTGGTTGCGGATCTTGGGAGATATTACTTGGAATTTCTCTAAGTTAAGGATAAAGTTTCTATTGAATGGAAATCCAGTGGAATTACACGGAAGACGTGAGGGTAAAATTACTACTGTTAGTAGTCATCGAATGGAGAAAGTTCTACAGAAGGCAGGATAAGGGTTCTTGGTGCAGTTGACAGGTGCAAAGGTGGCCAAAGCACATTCTATACAAGGGCAGGAGGTCACGACACTATTGACTGAATTCTTTAATTTGTTTGCTGAGCCTGCAGGTCTACCCCCATAAAGGACACACGACCATCGTATTCCGTTATTATCCGAGAATACACCTGTTAATATTCGACCCTACCGTTATCCACACTTTCAAAAAGGAGAAATTGAGAAAATTGTTAGGGAAATGTTGGAAGTTGGCATCATCAGACCGAGTGTTAGCCCATATTCATCTCTTGTCCTTTTAGTAAAAAAGGACGGTTCTTATAGGATGTGTGTGGATTATCGGGCACTCAACCACATCACTGTGAAAGATAAATATCCTATTCCTGTGGTCAATGAACTATTAGACAAATTGGGAGATACTCAACTATTCACTAAATTGGATTTAAGGTCGGGATATCACCAAATCCGGATCCATAAGGAAGATATTCAAAAAACAGCTTTCAGGACACATGATGGTCATTACGAGTTCCTGGTTATACCATTTGGGCTTACCAACACACCTTCAACATTTCAAAGTTTGATCAATGATATCTTTCGGTCATATTTACATAAATTTGTCCTAATATTTTTTGATGATATTTTGGTGTATAATTCTTTCCTTAATGCACATTTGTCACATTTGCGGATTGTGTTCACTACCCTACATGAGAATTTTCTATTTGTTAAAAAGACAAAATGTAGTTTTGCTAGTCTAACAGTGGAGTATCTTGGCTATGTTGTCTCCAAAGAAGGTGTGACGGTTGACCCTTCCAAAATTCAAGCAATGCTAGATTGGCCAATTCCAAAGACAATCAAGGCATTACAAGGCTTTTTGGGATTGACTGGTTATTATCGCAAGTTTGTTCGTAACTATAGAAAGATCAACGCCGAATTGACAACTCTCTTGAAGAAGGATTCATTTAACTGGAATGACAAAGCAGAGGATGCGTTTGATCGACTCAAGCGAGCCATGACCACCACCCCAGTTCTTGCCTTACCTGACTTTAGTAAGGTATTTATTATTGAATCTGATGCTTCTGGAATCGGAATTGGTGCAGTATTAATGCAAGAAGGTCGTCCTATTGCCTTTACTAGTAAGGAATTATCACCAAAATATCTCAGTATGTCTGTTTATTATAAGGAGATGTTAGCTATTATTCATGCAATCTCGAAATGGCGTCCATATCTCATTGGGAGGCGTTTTCAAATTCAGACTGACCATAAAAGTCTGAAATATTTATTGGAGCAGTGAATCTCTTCTATGGAACAACAAAAATGGATTTCTAAATTACTGGGTTACGATTACGAAATCATTTATAAAAAGGGGAGTGAGAATTTGGTGGCCGACGCATTATCTCGTATTCCATAGCAGGCTAAAGTGGTGGCACTCTCTATCCCTACTTGCATTACAATTGTGCAAATTAAGAGGGAGTGGTGGGATGATCATGAAACTCAAGAGATCATTGAGAAACTACGGATAAGTCCTAATTCTGTTGCTCATTACACTTGGGATTCTCACGATTTACACTATAAAGAGAGATTGGTACTTGTTCCTTATTCTCACTACAATGACACAATCATGTAAGAATATCATGCATCCTCGACTGTCGGCCACTCAAGATTTCTTCGTACCTATAAACGTGTTGGTATTGGTAAGGAGTTTTATTTGAAAGGTATGAAAAAGGAAATCAGAAAGTTTATAGCTGAATGTAATGTATGCCAACATCACAAGAGTGAATCTGTGGCATCTCCAGGACTTCTTCAACCTTTACCTATCCTAGAAGAAGTTTGGGCAGACATCTCTATGGATTTTGTTGAGGGACTCCCACTGTCCCAAGGTAAATCCATTATTTTATTATTGTCAATCGCTTGACTAAGTATACTCATTTTTATATAGTTAGTCACCCTTATATTACTGCTAGTATTACTCGAGTTTTGTTGACAATATTGTAAGACTCCACGGTGTTCCTAAATCGATTGTCAGTGACCGAGATAAGATCTTCACCAGTAATTTTTGGAAGGAACTATTCCACTTGCAAGGGACGCAGCTGAATATGAGCACTGCTTATCACCCACAGACAGATAGACAAATTGAGGTAGTCAACCGATACTTGGAAAATTACTTTTGTTGCTTTGCAAGTGACAAGTCAAAGAATTGGGTAAAATGGCTTCCTTTGGCCGAATGGTGGTATAATACCACTTATCATTTCTCTATAAAGATGTCTCCATTTCAAGCAGTTTATGAGTGAGTTCCACCTACTCTTACAAAGTATACAGCTGGATCATCTTACGTAGATCAAGTTAATAAGGACTTATAAGACAGAGACAAGTTGCTCCAATTCCTGAAAGACAACCTTATTGCAGCCCAAGCCCGTATGAAGCAACACATGGATATGCATCGTACGAACGAGAGATTTTAGTGGGAGATTGGGTCTATCTTAGACTCTAACCATATCGACAATTATTTGTCACTATCCGCTTCTCAATGAAATTATCTCCTCGTTTCTTTAGGCCATACCAAATTCTAGAACACATTGGTCCTATTGCCTACCGTATTAACTTACCAACAGGATCAAAAATATATTCTGTCTTCCATGTCTCTTGCTTGAAAAAAAGGTAGGAGATGGTGTGGTGACACAAAGCCAATTACCTAACGTTACCTGCACAGGAGAGGTTAACCTTCAACCGCAAGCCATCCTAGACCGACGTATTATCAAACGTGGAAATTGAGCTGTTGTCCAAATCCTAGTTCAGTGGACTAACCTCCTTGTCCAAATCATTTTTTTGCAGATTGATTTTCAAATTTTATTGCCAATTAGCCTTGAGGACAAGGCTATTTTTGAAGGAAGGCGGAATGATGCAATCCTCATGATTTATGCTGATGCGATCTACATGATTTGTAACTGATGTAATTTTCTTTTATTATTTAATAATTATCTTTTATTATTTCCAAATTAATATGCGAGATTCTATTCCTAATAGTAATCTGTCAAATTTATATAATTATAATATCCTACGACTTTTAAATTCAATTAAGTAATAATATCATTAAAGCATTTAGTTTATTGGAGGTCGATCCCCTCGAATTGATCATTGGAGGCTGATCCTCTCGAAGAAATCAATTCTATCCCTTTTTCTTACTTCAAATCTCCAAATCTCAATTTATATTTCAAATCCCTAATCCCAAAACCCTAGGTTCTCAACAGTAGGTCAATGCAAACAGATATATGCTTTCCTTTTCCCTTTCCTTTGCAAACAGTTGCTATTTTGATATGAACTTATTGCCTACTGGAGATAGGGTGAAAATGCTGCCAAAACTTCATTGTAAACAGGTTTCTTAAAATCCATCGCCTGCAAATAAAAATTAAAAAGGATTAATGAATAGCAGCATTAGGATGCTGAATTATCCAATCTGTTATCAACAAAAAATGGTTGCACAGTAATAATGTCCACCCGCACGGTTGATAATTTGCTCTGGTGACATCCATGTCCACTCGTCAAACTCAGGTTTTTCAGTGCCATCACCCAAGGGGCTAATCTCCTCATCAGTGCCAGTGAACCTAAAGTGAAACCTGTGTTTTGTGTATGCAACTCAATGTGATCAGTGTAAATGTTGGATAAGCTTGAAAAAGAACACTGGGAGATCTGTATATCAATTTTAGCCCTTAGCAACAAACTTAGTTGGTGTCAAGTACACTCCAAAAAGATTTCTAGCCATGGTAAAAGTGTTAAGACGCGAGTTGGTACATATTAATCTGGTCAAACCTGGCTGAGATGTCTGGCCAAGGATGATGCACAGCTTATCCTAGTGTACATGTCATATGGACCATCCCATAAGACTCACCACTTTTGTGCCTGACCCTTCCAGTCCGAACCCCACTGGGGCTTAAGCATTTCCCTGACTTATGTTGGAAAGTTATGGGCCAACCAGCCGGGGACCTGCACATTAAACTGGTTGAATAAACCCAGCATCATAATCCATTACACTTTGTAACTACTCAAAGCATATGATAGAACCTAATACTATATCATATTAACATAGAATGAATAAGAGACAAGCAATGAGAGAGCCCCATAATAAAATAGTGTGTCTATGCTAATTATTTCTTACTGTCACAAAAATCAAACCAAAACAACCTTTGGCACATTTGTAGGTGTTTATATATTTTCTGTGAGGAAGCATATGAATTCAGATTGAGAAAAAAAAAAAAGGCGCACCAACAGAAAGTCAAAAGCAAGTATGCAATTACAGGACCCAACCCATGCCAACGTTCATTTAGCAAAACCTGATGGGATGCATTAGTATGAACAACAGGAATCTAGGCATAAAAGTTATAAATGCAGCCAGTTAGCCTAGTTGTGTCCATGGAATTCAAGGCAAAGTAAAATTTCAAATTCCTTTAAATTTTATAGACTCCTTATCCGCTGTTAACAAGTTGAACGCCCTGTACATGAAATGGCTAGTAGCCGGTTTGCCACCTTGCTTACTTTTTGATAATGAAATTCGTTAATGTATCAAGATGAAAATCAGAGGATAAGCTAGTTTACACAAATAAATAAAATCCTCAATTGCTAACAGCTTCTTCTTAGCCTGATCATAATGAAAATCAGATAGAAGCTCAACAATCTTCAACAGAAGATCTATTTTAATGTAAATTCTATTGAAAAACCAGAAGCAAGATAGAAGAACATTTAAAGCCAGACCTCACCAAGAACTTCTGCTGAGCTAACTCCTGTCACTTCTTTTAGCTCTCTCAAGGCACCAGTTTTGGATCCTCGTGCTTGTCTATACCACCCTGTTTTACATGGTGAAATAAACATTACCAATAGTTGAAAATTTCTAGGTTCCATAAGCTTGTTGTGCATACGATTTCTACCACTGCCATTAGCAGCACCAAAGAATTAGTGCACTTTTAGCTCCCATATTTCCAAAACCAGCTCGTAGAATGCAAACAATATGGATGCTCCTCAACCTCTCACGCAGCCGATACAAGGTGCAAAATGTTTCTGTATGAGCATGTGTTTTTAAATCCCTGAAAACTAACCATTTTAAATTAATTTAATTTCAGGCATGCTTGCAGATAATTTCTCTATGGATGGCTTTCTTCTCACGCACATTAATTATCAAGTCACTGAAAGAGGCAATCTTTTACCAAAATGAGTATAGCCCAAATTTTACGTTTTTCCAACTCTCCAATCATCATCTCACAAATGGGTTATGCCCAACAAAATTTTCTAACAAGAAACCAACCGATCGCCATGAGTTTCAGAAACAAAAAGAATCAACTAAACAATATTAAACACATACCTAGAATAAAAGACGACAAGGCCAATTGCGAGGAAGAATTTCGACATTACAGGAGGCATTTGCCAAGCATGGGGTATGCCCAGCAAATTATCTGCAACAGTTGCCACATCCATATTTCCATACAAGTATAGGATCAAATTTATACATTTAAACACAAAACACACTCAAAATACATCCACACCAACCTTCATAGATGGATTGATGAGACGGATACCCACATTTCTTCTGTACCCTTCAGGAGGAGACTCCATGTATGATGATGATGATGATGATGATACTGATGACAGACAAATAGCACTGGAGTCACTGCACGGCTGGTCGTTTGATGGAGGACTGACAGCCTGGTAAATTCAGGGTACTGTGAAGGGTAGCAACAATCTGAAGCTGTTGGGCACGACGGAGGACTGCGACCGTGACGTTATACAAGAGAAGGGATTGGCATGAGGCCATTCCTTCGGCTCTCTTCACGCTCTAGGCAACTCGGTATGGTGTGGTGATTGCCTTAGAACATTACGCCTCTGCCCAGAAAATAGTGGAAAGACTAATTTCAACTCCGAAGAGTTTTTGTAATTATATAAATTATATATTCAAAATTTATTTATTATTTTAATTATATATATTAAATATTTTTTATTAAATATAATTATATATTATATAATAAAATTTATTATTATTATATTATTAAATATATTAATACGAAAAAAAATTAATTTTTTATAAAAAATATTTTTAAATATTATAAAAATAATTATAATATTTTTTTAAAAAAATAATTTTATAAAAAAATAAAATTTATGTAATATTAATAAATTTAATTAACTAATAATGAGAAAAAAATTATATAACATGATATATAATTAGTTGTTATATAATTACTCTTGAGAGAAAATATTATATAAATAATACATAAAATTTATATTTTATTATTTATTAAATAAAAAATTTAGATTTATTCAATACATATATATATATATTTGACATGTACGAAGTAAATTTATAAATATTATAATTAAACCGAATGATTGATAAAAAGTTGTTATAATTTGTATCTTGAGTGGTGATAGAATAGTTTTCAAATTATCACTCCCCAATTTTAATACTAAATATAATTAACTACAAAAAAGAAAACAATAAATCCAATTTAAGATAAAGTACATGCTTGGCCCTTAAATTTTAAGGAGCAAAATGCCAAAAATTATTTGTTTCTTACATATGAACCTTCATCACCCCTTCCTTCCTTCCTTAAGAGTGTGTAATATAAACTTTTTGGCCTTCCTTAAGGATATTTCTTACATTGAAAATTGCATGTATATACCCACATGGTACTAGTGTTACTCTTTTTTTAATGACTAACATAACTTTTGTTACAATAATTGCAAAAGGCTATGGATTAATCTCGTTGTTGTTATTAGTGCAAAGGATGGGTTTTGGACACAAAAGTGAAAATTGATTGTGACATGTATTTCCTTACTAAGACTATTAATGCTTGGTGAATGGTTCCATCATTAAACAATTTTAGATAAAGTGGGGTCTTTAACTAGATGTAATTTTTCCATTTCTCTTTATTATGACAACTAAAGCATTGAGTATTATGATCAACGAGGGGATTAATCTAAGATTAATGAGCATTGTTATGGTGAGGGGTAATTTCACACTTATAATTTGTAAATCATACTATGATATTTTTGTCAGGTAAAAGCAAATGAGATATTGATAACCAAAAAGATTTTAAGGTGCTTCCAAACATGCCTAATTTGCTCATTAACTTTGAAAAGAGCCAATTGCTAGGATTTGGGATGGATGAAGCCATTATACAACATCTAGCCAATTTGATGAGATGTAATGTTGCAAAGCTCCCAATGGTTTGTTTAAGAATTTTACTAGGTGCTAACCTTAAATTAGTAAAGATATGGAAACAAAAAGCTCACAAAGGTAAGAGATATAATTGTGGGAATTTGCCAATAGCTTATTTAAATGTATCTACGATTATATGTTTACTTATATGTAATGTACATGATAAAAAAATTGAGTGTTGCTTGCTTATTACATGATTGCTTTGCATTAATCATGTTTGTTGTTACACCCTTAATGAATGTGTTCTTTGGTTTAGGCATTGTAACTTTTTGTCCATAGTATGCAGTAGAAGGTCAAACTTAACACAAAAAATTATTTACATTGATCTCTATAATATATAGGTTACAAGGGTTATGTTTACTAGGCTTGATGTTCTATGGTTCAGTGCCTTTGGCATAAGTAAGGTGTTAATGTTATGCTAATTTTGTCCTTGCAACATTCAGATAGGTATTGTCATTAGATGTTGTCATTATTTTGGCTCCTTTTAAAGCCTTTTGCGAGCATTGAAGGAAAATATTAGGTTAATTTTGTGTTTTGTTTGAATAGTGGATGACTGCATAAGATGTTTTCTATTATGGTTATTGTACAATCATTCTCACATGATCATGGCAAGAGAAAATGATCATGTGCTGTCAAAAAAACAAAAAAAACCCAAAAAAAAAAAGGTTGACTTAGTGGTAAATTCCCCATTTTGTGAAAAATGTTAACAAAGAGCATCAACCAAAGAAGTATAAGGAAGAGTTTACACCTTAACAATCCGGATGCATGTTTGAGTTGTTAAAAAACTTTAGAATTTAGCTTATCTCTATGTCATACCATCATTAACATAATTTACCTCACTTAATTAAAGATCATGTCCGAAAAGGTTAAAAATTTTAACATTTATACCCTATATGAGTGGTTTATTCACCCATTAAAACATTACTAAAAAATAAAGAGGTCTGCTTAGTCCTAATCATCCATTTAATCCATTTTTTTAGGTATTTTACATTTACCAAATAACAATGAAATGTGTACACAAAACTTTCAATTATTTCTTTTAATATATTTGTTATCATGTTTTATTCATGAATTCAAAATAATAATAATAATAATTTGTTATAAAATTTAGAACACTTAATCCTAATAATTATAATCATTAATCTTTTTTCACATTATTGGCATACACAATTATATAAAATAATGTCAAAACTATCAACATTTTAACATAAATGCTTTAAGGACCCCACATCAATGAACGATTTTATGAAACAAAGGAATTGCTTAAATTAAGTAAAGGATATATATATATATATTGTAATTTTGAAATTGTCTACATTTATTGATAAGTCAAATGAATTAATAATTAATTATAATATTACTAATTAAAGTTTGTCATATGCTCATTTATTCTTTTTAATTGTTATTTCATTTAATGTAGATTTGATACCTCAATTTCTCTCTACTTTTGTTTTAATTGTCTAACAACTCATAAAAACAAGCCTCTCTCGGAGCCTCTCACTCTCACTCTTGCTCTCACTCTCTTATTCTTAATCATTTGCTTACATGCAAAGAATTAATAGTGCTTTCTTTCTCATGTTCCTTCTCTTTCTTTTAAATTTCTCGATACACAACCATCAAATAATATAGTTTAACAGATCAAATACTAACATATCAAATATTAATTATAAGAATATTAAAATTAGTTTAACAGATATAAAGTTACTAATGCAAGCTGTAATTGTAGGGAAAACAACAAGTGTTTGACACTTCACTAAGCATCAAAGTACCACACATACAGCTTGTTGCTGATATTGGAATAACGACTTTCAAGTAGTACCTGGACTCCTTCATACATACCATTCAACAATGCAGCCTTAATATCAAGTAAATATATATCTTTCACCATATATTTTAATTTTTCTTAAGATATTTTTTGATAATATAGTTTTTCTTAAGTCTAATTTTAAAACAAAGTTTAATTGTTATAATCAAGACACTTTAAAAAGTATTAAAGGAGCCTTTATTAGTTTAAGTCTCAAAATCTAACTCAAAATCAAGTTAAAGCAAAAATGAGATAAAAAGTTTATTTGATTTTATACAAAATCCAAATTAAACTTTTATATATATTAATTCGAATTATGGCTAAAAATGAAGTCTATGTGTGTGTTTGTGTAAGGATTTTAAATGTGTTATATTATATTATTGTTTTTAAGTATCTTTAGCTTATATCAATATACATTTATAATTGTTACTTATGATAGTATATAGTGACAATAATTACAATAAACACAACAATGATGATAACAATAATGATTTATAATATAATTTTTATGTTATATAAGCAAATTTATTTTTTTTATGATGTCCAAGTTACAATACTATGATTACATAATTATTTTGATAATTTATTAATGGTTCAATTTTTGTAACTCCAATAAAACTAAAAAGAATGAATGCTTAAAAAATTCAAAAGATAAAAAAAATCACAATGAGTTGAAAAAAAAAAAAAAAGAATCATATAACATTTGAATATTTTAAATTTTTTTATAATTAAAAAGAAACTTTAAAATTAATGGAATCATGATGAAAGACCTCAGTTGCCAAAATTAAAAACTATAAGAGTTTATAATATAAATTGAAATGAAAAAAAAAAAAAAGGTAGATTATAAGGAAGTTAGATGCATTTAACCCTTTAATTTATAATATAATAGATATAGTAGGTATTAGCATACATATTTAGAAATGCATAACACCAAATTTAAGTGATATAGATTTCATTTTTTGTTACGGAGATGAAGAATAATTAAGGGAACATTAATTATGAGGTTACTTTATAATTACAATGTTATTAGCTGTTAAAATTTAATACATGATAGGTCTACTAGTTCATTTCCCAAATTACCCCATATAATCTCTCTCCTTTCCTTTTCCTAGCCCTAGTCTCCCTTAAAATAACAAAAAAAAAGTTTTAAAAAAAAGTATTTTTAGTCAAATAAAGAACTGTAAGCTTAATATATTTTATATTTTTGGTAGGGTTTAAGAGATGTTCGAGCTTTCATTCCTTGTGGCAAAAGAAAAGGTATTGGAGTCTTTTTTCCTTGGGTTATGAACCAAATGACATCAAAGAATTGGAAAGGTAATTATGCTAATAGTATCATAATATTGTGTACTAGACTTGTAATTTTTGACTAATATTTTTTTTATTTGTTTAGAGCTTTACTTGAGAATTACATTAGATACATCTCTTCAAAAAGCAAAAAATGCTTTTGTATTTATTAAAAACTAACACATCAATTTTTTATACTTATGATTCTTATGATTCTATAAACCTTAGAAGCAAAAACATCTTTTTCCAAAATTACCAAATAAATTTATGGAATTAACTCTTTATCACCATGTTTTCCTTTGCTACACAAAAACAAAAATAACATGGGAATTTTTGTGTGTGTGTGTGTGTTTTTTTTTTTTTTTTGTCAGGAAGTAACACTGCTTAACGTCTTGGAAAGAAATTTCATGTTAAGGAGGAAGCAAATAGAAAGATTAAGCAGCTAAAGGAGCCACAAGATGGACTTGATGACATATGTTTGCCACCTGAATGGATATATTAAACTACTTGTAATGGCTATAGTTAGAAAAAAATAATCTCTGAAGCAAGAGAAACAAAATAAATGAAAAAAAAAATGAATAAACCCATCATTAGGAAAAAATATATATTCCATTCATCTTTTTCTTTATTTTCATAATTATTATTTGTGCTTTCTTAATTTTTATAGTTTAGCTCATGAAAATTACCAAAAATGAACAAAAATAAAAATTTTTGTCATACAATTGTAAGTGATTTGAGTTGGTTTGACACATTTTTTCAAACTAAATTTGATAAATTTTAAAATTACAACAAACCAATATAATAATAACATGAATCATCATTAATAGTTACAAATTTGATTAAACATTAGTTGATTTCAGGGTATAATCCATCTTTATTATAAAAGAAATCAATATCTACGAAATATTATCTCTTAGTAATAATGGAAGTCAAATTTATAATGCAAACACAATGAGAAATGGGAAAAAAATAATAATGATATTGAATAGTGAAAATTCAAAGTAAAATCTTAAAAATTAAACCCATTAATGAATTAAAAAATTTAAATATTTAAAATTTAATTAACTAAATTATTTTAAATAAAATTAAATTAATAAAATTAATATTTAATATATATATATATAAATTAATAATATAATTTTTATTTTTTAAAAAAATTAAAATATAAAAAAATATTTTTTAATTTTTTATAAATTTTTAAAATTAATTAAACTAAAAAAATTATAATAGTTCATTGATTTACAATCCAACTTGTCAATTTATAACTTTTGTCATTAATTTTTATAATTAATAATTTTTAGAATAAATCGAATAAAATTACGATCCGATTTATGATTTTTTTGGTCCGACCAAGGATTTCATTTTCAAAACTTTGATTCAAAGGAATAACTATGACTTAGCTTAACACAAGAATGAAAAGAGGAAAAAAAATTTCTAAATGAGTAAACCAAAGAAACTCTGTGCAAATTTAAATTTGAATTATCTATATAATATATCTATTTCAACGTGACATACCTATCTTGACATTTAAGCTCTTTTTTAGTCTTTTTCTGAGTACAATTATTATTTTTTATTTATACTATTATGGATACTTAGTGACTTTCCTAATTTTTATAATTTTCTTATAAATTTAAGGAAATAACCATTACAAAGGTTTCATCGTCCATTTAATACATAGCTTTTGCTCCTTTTCTCTTACCATTAATTCTAATTACATGATTCATGATTTAAAAAGTTTTATTTGTTTAATGTATAACTAACTATTCAACTGTATTTAAAGTAATACATATAATTAGTTAATTGTTAAAAGAGGAAGAAAAATTTACATTTAGTAAATAAATAAATAAATATGATTCTAAAGTCACATGTAAAAAGGGGGGAAAGGGCTTAAATGCATTATATTCTCTTATGATTCCCTCGTACGGTTTAGAATGATTATGGTTTCGAAATTTAGTGATTGAATCTCGTCTTTACAGAATTGTTAATTTCATTAATGAGAATTCATCAAAACAATGTAGTTTTGTATTATTGAGAATTTTTTTGACTAAAATTATAAAATTTCATTTTAGTCATTTTATTTTTCACATCAACTATGATGCATACATACACTCTCTCACTTTAAGTCAACTTTGGTATTCATGGAATTGACTTTCATGATGAGTAAACTAGGAACAAAGAGTTATGAAAGAATACTGACTACCAGTTGGGCTCCAACAAGATTGTAAGTATCTTGGAATTTTAAGGTAAAAATAAGTGGTAATGACAATGGTTGTAAGTGGATCCATTTGGTTATTATCTAGAAACCATGTCTCCTCCTACCCCAAAAATAAGGCTTATCTCTAAGTTATGTTTCTGATGACTTGAAGCATTCGATGAATTGCTTCTTCGTTGCATCCTGCTCCTCTTTTTTTTTTTGCCTATCATGTCTTTCTTTTGAGAACATATGCTTATAGATTTACAAGAACGCATAGAGTTATACAATCATCATCAATAAAACAAACTTAATAATTTCATACCCTATTAAAAATTAATGTATCCTTTTAATTTCCCAAATAAAAGAAATTGAGCAAATTATATATTTTATGTATGGAAAATTATAGATTTTATGGTTAAATCAAAAGTTGGGATAAATTAAAGATAAGAGAACATGAATCAATGTATCATTTCAATTATAGAAAGAATAATAGTTAAAATTTTGTAATTACTAAAATGTTATTACTAATCATAATAGATTAAGTCAAAAATCAATATGTTCTTTTCTTAATATGTAGAATTACGATAGTTAACTTATTATTAGAATTAAAAAGAGCTAGAAGTTAGTCATAAGAATGAGGTAAGAATGAAGAAAAATGAAGGAGAGATGTGTAACATGTGTATTATCTTTTAAATATTTTTTTGTCCTTCTAAGAAAATAAAAATTAAAAAAGTTTTATCTCTCTACTTAACATGGCTTTTGATCTTCTTTAATTTAACTCCTAAAATTCTTCATAAATTATTGTCCTAACTCTAAAAATTCTACATAAGAGTAAAATATATACTTGATAACTTTCGACTTAGTATTTATTTATTGATGCTCTTAACTTTTTGCAATTTCACAACCATTTATCTCTACCTCTCTCTTATAGATACTTTTGGTGTTTAGTGGTAATGAACTTTTAATCATTAAATATTTTGCATATAAGAAATAATACATAATTTCAAAGATCAAATTTAGGTTGTATGATATGCAAAAATTTCTTTTAATAAGAATTTTTAATTGTTGTATCTTGTATTAATTAAAATTATTTGAAAGGAGCTTGCTTAAATTACCAACCATGTAGAACCCTTAAAGGATAAAAATTAGAAGAAAATGTCTAATGAACCCACTTGCTTGTGTGTTCTTACTAATCATTTCAAGTTGATTAAAATAATAAGTTTTGGGGTGAAATTTCTATCATACTTTATTTATTGGCAACAATACATTAAATAGAGTCTATAATTATCCATAACTAATCATCATAATCCTGAGAATGATAAATAAAACACTATAGAAAATCATAAAAAAAAAAAGTTGACTTTAATTATAATTCTCATATATTAAGACCACAATCCCTCCAAAATTATGATCCTAATCCTTCTAAATTGGGATTATGATAAACTTTTCAACACACTTGCTTAAGCTAGTAAATAAATATCAATCATTTATAGATTTTTTATAATGACATCAAATTTAAATTTTAATAAGACTTTTACCATTATATATATGCTTCAAACTTAGTTGCAATGTAAGACAATTTTAAATTTCCTCTTTTAATTTAATTTTAATAAAATTATTATCAATCCTCTTATACTTAATTTTATTATATTGATACAACTCTAAAAACCTTAAAATTGTAAACCAATATTATTAAGTACTATTTCAAATCAAATCAACTCACATACATTTCAAGCAAAATCTTAATATTCAAGTTTTGCATTACTCATTGCCATTGCTATCCCTTTTTTACTCTCTTAGGTTACTAAGTTCCTTTAAAGATTAGTATAATATCAAGTAATTGACTTATAAAACCTCTAATATTTTTATAACTAGTCTTTTTTAAATAACAATCCCTTATTTAGTGTTTTTTAAGGTAAAAAAGTATTTAATTCATAGAATCAAGGTTTCTTTTTATAGGAGAATGCATGAATTGACTTATAATATTAACATTATATGCAATATCTAATCTCATTGATGATAAATATTTGGCTTTTCTCACAAAGTGTTGGCACTTTTTTTTAATAATCGATGGCTCTTCCTAAATAATTCCATACTTCAAATTTCTTTCCAGAGGTGTTCACGGGGATTTGCATTCAAGTTTCCTAAATTTTTTTAGAAGATCAAGAATATATTTTTTATAAAAAATTTTAAAAAAATAAAACTTTTTCACTCTTTAACTATTTTCATCCCAAATAAGTACAAAAGATTAGCTAACTTTAAGTTTAAAATAATTGTAGTAGCCCCTTCAATCTATTAATCTTGTGAATTTCATCATCGATTAATATTATATCATTGATATATGATATTAAAATAGACTTTATCATATCAACAACTAGTTTCACAAAAAGAGTATGACTAGTTTGACCATGTTGATAGATGAACCATTTAATATTTGTATTGAATTGAATAAACCATACTTTAAGTAATTGTTTCAATTCATATAAAAATTTCTTTAATTTACATATTTTACTTATCATCTCTTAGTTTTGAGACTTGGATAGTTATATATATATATATATTTTTTTTTTCTTCCAAAATCTAAATTAAAAATTTATTTTTTTACATCAATTTCTTTTTTTGGTAAATTAATAACTTTCTAATTTTTTCTTTTCATTGAAATCTATTTTTTCTAAAACCTTTCATTTTCATTTAAAATTTTACATTACACTTTAGACATTTTAAGAGAAATCTCCACAAAAGTAAATATTATATATTTTAGATATAATATAAAACATGTTAAGTAATTTAAAATAAAAATATTAAATATATAATTTTATTTTTTTTTTTAAATAGTAATAAAAATACTAAAATCATCAACCATAATATCACATTTATTATTATGTTATATATTTTTATTTGGATTTTGACTACAAATCAAATGGATGACTCTGTTATAAAATTACATTCTCATGTCCAAGTCCAAATGGCGATTAGACCTCAGGAATACAAGTCAAATTTACACATGATTCAAATGATTGTATCAGTGCAGTCTCTGAGAATAATAAAAATACATAACAACAAAGAACTATTATATTCAATAACTTCCATAAACTCTCTGATTAATTGTTAAGGTCTCAAGTCATCAGCATTTGTAATTGAGTACTATTATCACAGTCGTCCTTAAGATTTAATAATGTATTTACTTTTCCAAGGTGAGAAATCAGTTTTCTGGTGTAAATGAATAAATTCAAATAAGGAAATTCATTGTGGTTGCTCAATATAAATAGTCATTTTGGTCTGTATATTGGTGAGTAGTGCTATTTAATGCATTGATAATTTCATAAAATGATAGTGTATCAATTATTGTGGCTTAAAGGGGGAAAAACAACAGTGTGGAAATACTCATTTGCAAAAATGTATTTAAAAAAAAATATATATATTCATTTTCCAGAACAAATATGCCAAATATTTTATATATATATATATATATATATATATATATATATATATATATATAGACATGTTAGGTTAATGGAATCAATTAATTTGTTTACTTTTTGAAAGGAAATTTTCATCATAAATTTATTGGTTGTCGAATATAAAAAATAAATGACGTCTGTCAATGTTAAAATATTCATTAAAATTCGTTACTTTTAAAAGAAAAATAAAAAGAGAAGACGAGAAAACAGTGGAAATTATTGGCAAAGTAGAAAAAGAAAATGAAAACGATCTTATTAGCAAGAAACAAAAATAAATATATAAATAAATATAATAATAATAATAAATAAATAAAACTACCAAATGAGAGAGACGAAGAAAAGGAAATGCTTTGACTGATGAAATCTAGAAGAAAGAATCGTAAAAATGCTTTCCCTTTTCTGCTAAATTTCTTTTCTTCCAAGATCCTGGAAAAAGGAGGTCTGTGAAGAGCAAAAGAAGAGGAAGAAAGAAAAGAAAAGAAAAGAAAAGAAAAAGATGGTGGTTAAAGTTGAAGGGGGCATGAATTCTTCGCTGAGTGAGAGAGCAGCAAAGATGAGAGAGGCACTTCAAAAGAGCCAAACCATCACTGATAACGTTGTCTCCATGCTTGGCTCTTTTGACAGCCGCCTTTCCGCTCTCGAGACTGCCATGCGTCCAACTCAGGTTACCTACCCATCTACCTGCTGTCTTCTTTTCTTGATGTTAGATTCGAGATCTTGGCTTTTTACTTTAAATAGAAGGAACCCAGATGTTCAAAAAAATAAAAAATAAATAAACAACGATTGATCTTGGTCGGATTGGATTGGTTTGACTTGACCTCCTTCCTTAGTCCATGTTGACTTTAGATACAGAACAACTGTACAAGAATGAATTTTGCTCATTATCTGCATGTTTAACTTCTGACCAAACGTGGGTTTAAGGAATTTGGATTACGCCCTTTGGCGTTTATAGTAGTTTGGACATGGAATTGGCACGTTCTTGCTATTAGATTCTTGGTCTTTGCGTGTGGAGAAATAAATAAACCTGAAGTTTGACCTTAAATTTCTAGATAAGTTGAGTACTTGAAATAGTTTGCTTCCGGTGGTGGTGTTCTTTTATGGGTTAAAAAGCAATGTGTGAATTACCGTAACACACGAGACTTCATTTTCTTCCCATTTTTAGGCTTCATTGGTCAATGACATCATGCCCATTTAGGTGATTATCTCTTTTTAAATTTTTGGGGCTAATTTTTCTTTTGAATCTTTTTGGCTTTTCTTTCAGTCATTGCTTCCTGAAACATCGTGTTCCAATTTTAGACAGCAAATGCAAGACAAGTACATTTTGGCAAGTTACAAAATATGCACTTTTAATGTTATTTTTATTGGTTTGTAGGTTAAAACACATGCTATAAGAAAAGCTCAGGAGAATATTGATAAGACGTTGAAGGCTACAGAGGTTATATTGGCACAATTTGATATTTCTCGGCAGGTTGGTTTGACTGAAGACTCAGAATTTTACGTGCTTGTTTGTTTAACTAATTGTGTTATAGCCTTTTTCCTTCTTCTTGAATAACTGATCTGAAACTTCAATGAGTTCTGTGTAATTCAACTGGGATGAGAAAGACTTGATTAAAAGATTTTAATGCTACTTCTTGGGCTGCTAGGAATTCAGTGGTGTAGTTATCTAATCGGTTGCCTCTTCCTGGGATTAGGGAATTCTCAATTCTAATTATCCTAGCTTTGAGTTTCATATTTCTCATATATATGCCTGGACATAGGATTGGAGAAGCATCACTTCACTTTTGGGTCCTGGCATTACAGTTGCTTGGACATAAATTGGAGATCTGCTGAAATTCTGCATAAGATTGTGCAAATTGAAAAGTCATGCCACTATGCCCAAAAGTTAAGTAGAAGGATTTCTTTTGCCTCAAAGAATTATCTATTTCTTTCTCTTTGCACCTTCCAAAAGATGGAGATACAGGACCTAAGGGACATTTTCTTCCATGTATTTTTAGAGATAATACCTCTCTAAGCCTGTCACTTAAAATTGGCCCACCACCACTGAATAAACAAAATCCTGTGCTGTCCTTGTGCAATATCTGTGCAAAGAGATGCACAATGTAACTGGCCATATTCCTGCAAAGAATGCATGTATTCACAAAAGTGGACCTTTTCTCTCATTCATTCATATTGTTCGTAATTGGAAAATGTGACGACGGTAGGTGGATAACTTTTCCAGATGGCTTTTCAGGGATAGAAGCTTTTTTATGTCTCATTATAGCAAGAGCCTAGATGTTCTTCTTATATGTTCTCCAGTCCTTGTCAGTTTAAATGAGCCTGCCTTTTGTGAAACCTTGTTTCCTTTTTATTCTTCTACTCTTGTGCTTACCTTATACACCCCATGAATCATTTGCATGCCAACCTTTATATGGTCATTTCTTGTGGAAACTAGAAGGTAAATATGAGAGCAATTGGACCTCAGCAGAGTCTGAGAAATGATGATATTCCTCTTGTTTATAATACATTTCAAATGGGTACAGATTCTATTCCAGATGATAAATCTTTAGGGTGAAAAACTGAAGCAGGCATGTTAATGAAAACTTCGAACTTTGTATAGCTAATTCTGTTTATGTTTTAAAGAGAGCAAGTAAAAGGGTCTAATATTCTAGGGATGAGTTTGAGACATAGGGTCTTAGTAACAGCTGGACATGTTCAACAGCAGACCAAGAGGAAAAAGAGGCCAATGAACATCAAATTTGCATCACCACCACCAACAAATGCACTCATCTCTTGCCAAATTCACTATATCCAGTATAATGGCATTGCTTTGGCCTCCATGTTGCCTTACTTTTTACTTTTGTCATGGAAGCTTGAGCTGAGGTGTGACTTAGAGGGAACATGTTCAAAAAAAAAAAAAAAAATCTAGAGTCAGGTTCCACTGTACTTAATAAGGAAATTCAATTTAGGTTACTGTTGTTTTGTTACCCTCTGCAGCCAAAATGCATGAATTGCTAGTTTTTTAGTCTTTTTTGATGACCACTTTATTTATTGACATTATTTGTTGCTTTCCGCATGGTACATGGAATAAGAAGAATCCTTTTATTTCCTGCCTTAAGCTACATATTTTTTAACCTGTTGTAATTCCTATACCTTTCCAGATGCCAAGATGATTATTAGCCTCATTGAGTTTGTTATTTATCTCCAAAACCCTTCCCCATAATTTAGAGCTGGGAAAAGTCACCAATACAATACTGCCAAGTTGTGCCATATACTAAAAGGCCTTTCTTTGGTCCTTTATGATATGTTCTGTGTTTCATGAAGAAGAATTTCCTTTCCTCTGTAGTACCATCATTATTTAGATGATGATGATGATGATGATGTCAATGGCAGGAATGTGACTGGCAACATAAATGACAAATATGATTGCATTGTTATATTCTTTTCCCTTTTTATTTAGTTCTCTTTTATTGTTATGTTTGCTATAGTGTTATTGATTTTGAACTTTAGAAATTTTCTGCGTAAGACATACTAGCTTTCCTTCTCAAACATTTAGTGACTGTTGTAGCTTGTATGAGAAACGTCCACTACCTTTTTTGTTGTGGAAGTTGGCAGGGCGCCATGTTTATTTGTAAAAAATATTTTCAGTTTTTCATTTCTTATGTCTTCTCTGTTTTCATTTCCATTTCTCCATAAAAATTGTAAAAAATGCCTTTACTTAATAGAAAAACAGGTTTAATATTTTTCTGTCAAAGAAAAGTCAGAAGCAATAAAAAGTGGTTCTGAATCTTTTACAAAATCCAAAAACTAGAAAACCCTGTTTTCTAGAAAAACATTTTTCATTTTTTTAATAAACATGTTTTCCACTTTTTGATATTTTTTAGAAAAATTTTCTGAAAAGTGTAAAAATTTTTCTCAAGGTAAACACACCTAGATTTTCTGTCTTTTTGTAGCGGTTGATTCTAAGAGATCTTTTAATTCACATGGTGTATATTACCTGTTTGTGTTTGTTGATATTCTTATTTCTTGATATGCAGGCAGAGGCTAAAATAATAAAGGGACCACATGAAGACCTAGAAGGTTACCTAGAAGCAATTGATCAATTAAGAAACAATATTCACTTCTTTAGCAGCAATAAAGGCTTTAAGAGCAGCGATGCAGTGCCCAAAAATGAAAACAATTTACTTACTAAGGCTATTTCTATGCTAGAAGAGGAGTTTAGGAAGCTATTAGCATCTTACAGGTATGCAATGTACATTGGTTTATTATGCTGGGTACTTTTAACAAGTGCCTTGCTCTCATTCTTTCATTTTTTCCTTTTTTTTTTTTTTTTTTTGGTCTTTTCAACCTATTTGTGCTTCTGTTGTACAATAATTAAGTTCAATGCCTGTATTGAGTCTCATCAGATAAGTTACAGTGATATAGGTTTTAATATTTTAGAGGAAAGTTATGCCCCATTGAACATTGCTTGTATTGTTCATACAATTTATGACATTTTTAAGACACATTTAGGATTGTCTGGCTTCTTATATACATCTGTAGATTAGTTTGTGGATATCATATAAGATGTGCAGATCTATATACTATTTTCCATAAAAGATGAGTTTGATGAATTAAATTTTTTAGGTTTGATAATTAGTTCAGTCTGTTTGAGTATTATTATCTGATATGTTATGTGTTTTTCATGCATTATTGTCAATCTCTTCCCCATCCTTCCCCTCTCTTCCATCCCCTCCCTTCAATCCCCTCTTTTTTGTGATTCCTTGTTACTTGGTCCATTTGACATGTATATTTTGGCTTTTGTTGTCAGTAGTGGATGGATCCACAAAAATTGGGTAACTTTGCTTACCAAATTTGGGGATTTGACATAAGAGAGCTTGAAAATAATTTATAATTATGTTTGATGTATGTTTTTGTGTGTTTGGCTTGAAAATTGCTGGATCCTTTAAAGATGGGTTCATCTCTGCAATTCTCACAGGAAATCTCTTGTTTCTGTTTTTCTTTTTGGATATCTCGTTTTAGTGGCTTTTGGATGAAATTTGTTGTATCTGACACTTTTTTGGGGTGTCATACATGAATTTTTATTTTCTTCTTGAGGATGTCTGATTTTGCTCATCCTGGTGACATCCTGTGCAGCTCTTTTAATAGATGGCAGTAATGAGGCTCAACATTGAACAGTTGCATCTATTTCTTTCAACAATAGTACGTTGCTAATGTATATGACACCATTTTGCTACCAATGTTCCACGTTGGACATGGATGAAAATGATTTATACAGCTGGCCTAGCCATCTGATTCAAATTTGTGCATGATTTAGCTCTCTTAATGTTTTCCCTTTTTCCTTTTTTTACTGGTAATTTCAGCAAACCCACCGAACCTGATCATCTCTTTGAGTGCCTCCCTGAATCAATGCAGCCATCTGCAGTATCATCTGGAAACCAGGGTGATTCTGGTGGCAGAAATCCTTGTTCCAACCACCACTCAGAGCATCAAAATAGTAACCAAGAAAATGGGGGTTTCAAACACCTTACCCTCATACCTTCTCAGGTTCTGCTTTTGTTACATGATTTAGCCCAACAAATGGTTCAAGGTGGTCATCAACAGCAGTTACTTAAAATTTACAGGTGAGAGCTTCATCTCCCACTGCTTATTTGTATTCATATTCAGTTTCATTACAGTAATAATCAACCATTTTGGGGAAACGTCATTCAAGATCTGACGCATCTAGACAATCAATTTCTGCCTCATCAAAGATCTTTAACAATCTCATACCTTAACTTACAGAAAGGGAGGAGGAAGAAGAAGCAAATAAAAGTGACTTCACATTCAAAGGTCTAATTACAATGCAGGTGGCTCCTATAGTGTCATTGTATTCAAGATGAAATGTTGAAATCACATGATATTGGAAATATATCTTTCATTATGAGTAAGAGGAATATTTGGTGGATTTAACTTAGATTTAGGCATAAACTTGGCTCTGGCATTTGTTTGTATGAGGTTTCTAGCCTTTCATTTTTCAGTCAGGAGACTGCCAAATTTCTTTTTAGAAGAAAACTATGATGTATTTACTTGCAAGGTCTAATTCATTGTTAATCCCATGCTATTTGATGGAAGCCTTATTATTTGCTGGACAATGAGGTCAAGAAGTTCATGCAAAATTGCAATATCTTTCTATTGAATGTCAAGCTATTTTCATCAGGCTTGTGAATTTTCTATTTCTTTTTTAGGGATACACGTTCTGTAGTTTTAGAAGAAAGCCTCCACAAGTTGGGAGTTGAAAACCTTAGCAAGGAGGATGTGCAAAAGATGCGGTGGGAGGTCTTGGAGGCTAAGATTGGGAATTGGATTCATTTCATGCGCATTGCTGTAAGAATTTGCTGAACTTGCACAATGTTTTTCCCCTCACCCCTCCTGTGAGCATCTGATTATTTTTAAAACAGGTCAGAGTTCTCTTTTCTGGAGAAAGAAGAGTTTGTGATCAAGCATTTGATGATTTTGACTCCCTCCGTGATCAATGTTTTGCTGAATGTACTGCTAGCAGTGTCTCAATGCTTCTCAGTTTTGGGGATGCAATTGCCAAGAGCAAGAGATCACCAGAAAAGTTATTTGTTCTTTTAGACATGTACGAGATAATGCGAGAGATTCACCCAGAAGTAGGGCTAGTGTTTCAAAGTAAATTGTCATGCTACAAGTCTGTAGGGAACTTTTCTTCCATTAGAATTATCTTTCTTTCTTTCTCTTTTTTTTTTTTTCCGCAGATTGAGACAGTTTTCTGTGGTAAAGCTTGCACTGAAATTAGAGAATCTACATTTGGTTTGACCAAAAGGCTTGCCCAGACAGCTAAGGAAACCATTGGTGATTTTGAAGAAGCAGTTGAAAAAGATGCAACCAAAACAGCTGTCTTGGATGGAACGGTCCATCCTTTGACTAGTTATGTCATTAACTATGTGAAGTTTCTCTTTGAGTAAGTTCATCTAACCAATTGTTAAGTTGATTAGTATCCAATCGTTCAGTTTGATTAGTCTACTTCCCTGGGTGAGATATTTTTTTAACTGCTTGTAATCAATCGTTTCATTTCATCTTCATCTATGGTTAGTTATTTATTAACTTTTTAGAAGGGTGTGCTTGGTGTAATAGTAAGGTACTCCATTATGACCTGGAGGTCACAAAATCAAGTTGTGGAAGGGTACATCTTACCCTTCCTCAGATCCCACAATATGAGAGTCTTGTGCACTGAGTCATCCATTTTTATTATTTATAAATCATTTAGAAGCATAACTACCTGCATTTTTGTGATAAATTTACAAAATGTTTCTTGCAAATACTATTTGAAAGGGTCCCAGTGCATGAGAGTCAGGCTGGTTTGAGAAGGCAGATCTTGCATATGGCAAGGAACTAATTCTTTTGATCATTGAATTATAGAATTCCAGAACACCAGGTTATGTTCCATTCCTACTGATGGATGTGGAAGATAGTTGGGTCTGCTTGTTGTGTTCAGCATTGTGCAGTAGTGCAACTTGAAACCATGTGATGAGCTTTCAACAACTTTAATAAGCCTCCATAGCTTCTATTGTTGCTATAGCACAGTGTATATAATTTTTGAGATCATCCTGGGTTTTTTCTTTTCATCATTGGCTTGTTTTTCTTCTTTCTATTTTGATGTTTGGATATATCATTAAATCTTGTAGCTATCAGTCAACCTTGATGCAACTCTTCCAAGAATTCGAAAGTAAAGACGACACGAGTTCACAGTTAGCTTCTGTGACCATGCAAATAATGCAGGCTCTTCAAAGCAATCTAGATGGAAAATCAAAGCAGTATAAAGATCCAGCTTTGACTCACTTATTTCTCATGAACAATATTCACTACATGGTCAGATCTGTGCGAAGGTTTGTCATGAACATGTATCTTCTTGCAATTCTTCAAAGCTTTTCCAGCTTGTCTTGGATACAAGTTTTGGAGATACTTTGTATTTCAGATCCGAAGCTAAGGACTTGCTAGGAGATGACTGGGTTCAGAGACATAGAAGGATTGTGCAGCAGCATGCTAATCAATACAAAAGGAATGCTTGGTCCAAGGTGCTGTTCTATTAGCCTAATTGATTGAAACTGCTAGATAATGACGAAATTTTAATTTTTAGGTCTTGTTGATGTTTGTTTTCCAAAATTAATTGCTTGAAAATTTTGAATATTTCCAATTTCTTGTTCAGCATCTTAAAAATGGATTCATTAAATATTTCTATAATCCTTCAAGACATTGAATTGTAAACAAACTGGATTTTACCCATATGAATGTTGGGAATTTACAGATTCTTCAATGTCTTTCAACACAAGGCCTAACATCATCAGGGGGAAGTGGCACAGCACTGGTTGAGGGAGGAAGTGGTAGTGGAGCCTCAAGAACATTAATTAAAGACAGGTGAATGTCAAGTTGTCTCATTGCAATATGTTTTCTTATGTTCATTCCATGTCCAAACTTTTTTTTTTCTCCCTTCCATCCTTATTTGACCGATGGAGAAATGTTTGATGTTATCAGGTTTAGGAGCTTCAATATGCAATTTGAGGAACTTCACCAAAAACAATCTCAGTGGGCTGTCCCTGACACCGAATTACGGGAGTCACTAAGACTTGCAGTTGCTGAAGTCCTCTTACCTGCTTATAGATCTTTTACAAAACGTTTTGGGTAAGTTTCATTTGGTGTTCGCACTTTCAGTTGTCTCAGTTTAAGAGAGAGAGGGAGAGAGTGTGTGTGTATACCTACACCCTGGTTCTAATTGGCATGAATGTGCCTGCTATTGTCCCAGGCCTCTTGTTGAGAGTGGTAAGAATCCCCAGAAGTACATAAAGTACACAGCAGAAGATCTGGAAAGGATGCTAGGTGAATTCTTCGAAGGAAAGAACTTGAGCGAGTCCAAACGGTAAATTTTGATAATTTCTGGCAAAAGGTGGAGTTTTGTTGGCCTGGTGCCCTGACAGCACACGACATTCTGTTTGGCTACTTCAGTGGTTAGGCTCCTCTATCCATTCCCCTGTTGGACTGCCGGATTTATGGGCAGACAAGCATTGTGTTGTTGATTGTCCTATTGCAGGCTTCTGTGTTACCTATTATATATCATCTGCAGCTTCCAAAGGTGGCAAACAAAGTAACACCAAAGATTTATGTGTTTTGTTAATCTTGAAGAAGCATTGCTTCCTCAAATTCGATGCAGCCAGTGATTAGAGTGCGTTCATGAGGTGATTTTGATTGAACGGCACCATTGCTTTCATGTATAAGTTATATTTTGATGGACCGCCATTCTCGTTCATCGGTTCTGTTTGTACTTTCCTTCTTTGTGAGCTTCGGAGCTCAGTTTTTTAGATTGTCCATTCTATATAGATAGGCTATGGGTCTGTGGTCCAAGGCTTTGGGGGAGGGATGGGTCTGATATCTGTGGTCCAACCTTTTGGGGAGGGATGGGTCCGATCCAGGTATAGAATTGCTCATTGTGGCCCGGTTATGGAGAACAAGCCCAGTTGGCCCACGAGATAATGACAAGAAGGAACGGCCTTAAATTCATGCGGATCGGACCGGAAGTCAACTCTGACCGGAGAGTGGTCATCTTCAATGCGGGAACAGCGAGATTCAACCCGGGAGTCCGGTGAACAGCAACTCGTTTGTGCTGTTTGGTTAACAGCATACATGAAAGTGTTTGGTAAAAATGATTTGAGATTGCTGTTTGTTGATGGGTAGGCGTGAGAGTAATTGATAGAAAAAGCATTTGTGAGCTACTTTTTATCTTTTCGTTTCTGTTTGTGGTGGAACGACCTTTCTCTCTTTATTTTTTTCTATTAAACAAAAGTGATTAATTTTTAGTAGACTATTTCTCATGAATTTCATTTAATTTTTGTAAACAATATCCGATATAGTCATTTTATCAATTTGAAAATAATAATTTAATTAAACACTAATTTTTATTTTTAATTAATAAAAAATAGCAATCAAAATAGATAAACCAAGTGATCTTTTAGTATGTTTTATTTTATATTTTGTAATAATTCACATTTCATATCCTCAGATATAACTAAAATCATATTATGATAGCTAATTATTGGTTAAATTTAACAAAAAGAATGATTTCATATTGATTTGAGAGATATAAATAAAAATAAGGATTTTTTTTGTAATTTTGATTAATTATTTAAAAAAATAAGAAAAAGAATACTTTTGTCTAGTTATTTTATATTTGTATCTTTCTATAATTTATCTAGATTAAGTTAAATAACATTTTTCCTTAAAACAAGAGTGAAAAAAAGTATATATTTTTTTAAATAACTTTTATGATATTCTAAAAAATTATATAGTTTTAATAATGAATAAAATGAAAACAAATACATATAAAAATTATTTAGTTAAAATTTTTAATAACAATATTAAAAAAAAAAAGGTTAATACAACTAATAATATCTTTTTTTTTAATAAATTAAAAGTAAGGTAATCTTTTTAAAATATTTATAATAATATTTTTTGTAATTATTTTAAATTTTTTTTATAAATTTCTAATATAATATATAAATTGTTATAAATTTTAAATATTAATATATTTTTATTCTATTTAAAATATATAATATAAATTATTTTAAAAATTATGATAAATTATATAATTATTATATTTAGATAAATAATTTTTTAATAGAGGATAAAATTTTTTATTTATTAAAATTATTTATATTAAATAAATTATTAAATTTAAAATTTAAATAAAAAATAAAAAATAAAACTTATATTTAAATTTTATTTATAATAAAATTCTTCTCTCGCTCAATTAAACCAACCGCTCCACAAAATTATTGACATCAAGGGATTTAATCAATGTCAAGCATATACATTTATTATTTTTAATTTTATTTCAATGTTAATAAATTTATAATTTATTAACATATTTTTAATATTAATTTTTTATATTTAACATCCTCGTTAAACATAATAAAATCTAATTAATAATCAAATCTAACAGCCCAGGTGCACTTTAGGTGTTACATTTTTTTAAATAAAATAAATTAAATCCCGTCATCATGTCCAATGGAGATTCTCCATCTACGCGCTTTGCAATGCTGCCAGGCATCATAGCCCAAGAGAGAATGGGCGAGACAAGAAAAAGAAAAATAAAAAAATTTAAAATTAAAAAATTAAAAAATTAAAAAATTTAAAAAAAGAAAAAAAGAAAGTTGAGAGTAAGAAGCAGAGCTTCCATTAATCAATCCTTCGTCAAATATTCCGACCATCGTCGTCTTCTGCGCTTTTGCGCTTTCTTTTTCTTTTTCCTTTTTCTTTTCATTTTTTTTGGTTTTGTGTTTCGCTTCTTTGGATAATTAATCAAATAATGGATCGTTCTCTTCTTTTGATAGATATGCCTTTCCATGGATAGTCAGATATCACGGCCTTTTTTGGTACCTCTTCTCTTCTCTCCTCTCTGTTTCCTCCAGCTTTAGGGTTAGGGTTTCTCGCTTACATTGAAATCATGTCCTCTTCGTCTCTCTTTCCACTTAATATCTATGTGTATATATATACATTTATATAAATATATAGATTTATATATATTATAGGTTACTTGGTTGGTCCTCGTCGTCGTCGTCTTGGTTTTAGGCTTCTTTCAATCCAGAGCCCCTCGACGGAGTTTCGATTTAGAAGGTACGCTTTTTTTTTTTTTTAAATTTTGTGTTGCAATTTTCATTTTGTTGATTTTCGCCTTTAACTTTCTTCTTTTCCTTTTTCCTGTTCATTTATTTAGTATAATAGATAGGTTATATTTGCTGTATTTGTAAGCATTAGTTATTGTTTTATTATTTTTTGTTTTGGTATTCCGATTGATTCGTCGACTGACCTTTGAATGGTATATGAGTTACATGGTGGTGACGGTAATGGTTTATGGTCACTGGTTTGGTTAATTAGGGTTAGGGCATCTTCGCGAATGGAGGCGTCCTCTAGTAATTCCGATAGGGACATCTACAGGGGCTCTTCGGGAGGGAATAGTAGCAATTTCATCTCCAGGCGATATGGAATGCTATCGCCTTCGGCTTTCATTCAGGCTCCCATTTCCACTTTGTTGGAGTATTCGGGTCTCTTACGAGCTACCAGGTCTTCTACTCATCAAGACATGGAGTCTTTGATCAACGAAGCTGGGCCCATCTCTCCCTTAACTACTAATCATCGGCTTGATGATCCCACTTCCACTGCAATGCCTGCCAACAATGGAGAGGTTGCTATCAGGATTATTGGTGCTGGGGAGCATGACCACAATATGAATGCCTCTGGCATGGTATTCGGTGCTCAAAGTGAGGTGTCCTCCCAGCCACCAATTGCTACTTTGGCATCTGATGATCAGTTAGAATCTGGGACTGATCGCAGCTCTGTTGATGCCATTCCTCAGCAGCCATCCAACACAAATGGAGATGGGGAAACTACGGATGGGACAGGATCTAATGCGAGGAATTCTTCTTACCAGAGATATGATATTCAGCAAGCTGCTAGATGGATTGAGCAAGTCCTTCCTTTTTCCTTGCTTCTTTTAGTTGTCTTCATCCGCCAACATTTACAAGGTGTTGTGCTATTTCATTTTAAACTCCATTCCTTTTTTTTTTAATTTCCTTTAATATATCATAAGATTGACTTCTTAAATTATCGTATTCATGATTGGATTGATTTTTCTTGGATTTGACGACATGGGCATGTCAATATGAATGGGGTTTGGAGTTGGGATTTTATCATCCTTTTTAGTCAAACTCAATTATGTGGGTTTAGGAAAGAATTTTGGGATCCAAACTAAGCCCAATCTTGCAAAGTTTTTGTCAGTTGAATTTTCTAGATAAATGTTAATGCAATTTTGCACATGTGATAAGTTTCTGTCCTTGAGGCTCTAATATCTCCTTGTTATATTTCTGTTGCCCAATCTTTCACCTTGGTACTTTTAGCGTATTCTTAAAATTTTCCCTTTTCTTAAACCACTTGTTTCCTTTGCATTTTTAACAATGTATAAGGACTTACAGGCTTCTTTGTTGCAATCTGGATTGCTGTTGTCATGTTTAAGTCAAATGATATACTACGAAAGCAAACAGCTCTTAAGGTACTTTGTTTGTACTTAACCCCTACCTTGAGTTCTCTTGCAATACTTTGCTGAACAATTAACAGAAACCATGATCTGTTAGTGAGAATAGAAACTGATATATCAGCTGTTGGTGGCACAGGGAGAGCGGAAAATGTCGGTGGTGATTGGCATCTCTCTTGCATTTATGCTTCACGTGGTTGGTGTTTACTGGTGGTATCAGAATGATGATCTTTTGTATCCATTAATCATGCTTCCTCCCAAATCTATACCACCTTTTTGGCATGCTATTTTCATCATCTTGGTGAATGGTATGATATTATTTGCAAATTGGCTCTTGTAATATTTTGGAGATGCATGGCACTGGCAATTTATGTAGTGAGATTCCCAGATTCCAATGTACTTCAAATTTTTTTCTCATAGATTCTTTCTACTAGATCTTTCCTCAAAAGTGACAAGTTTCTGTTTTATTTTCAATGATTGGATGGAAATGCTTTTGTATTTCTTGCGTAAGTGTTACAGTTTTTCTATTTCTTTACATGGTATTATTGTACTTTTTTCCTCCAGATACTTTGGTACGACAGGCTGCAATGGTGTTCAAATGTTTTCTGTTAATGTATTACAAAAATAGTAGGGGCCGGAATTATCGGAAGCAGGTGAGATAATGTGGAGTTATCCTTCAACATTTTATTTGCAGCTATTTGTTTATTCATTTTTTGAAAAATAAATAAATGAATGAATAAATAAATAATCTAAAGAAGCTACATGCAATGGCTTAAGCCCTTGTGCCTCTTTTTCAAAGGCAATTCTAATGAGAGGCCTTTGCTTCATTCTATTTTAGAAGGTCTTTTTTGTTCACACACTTGTATACCTTTTGTTTTCCTATATGCCTTACTTTCTTACCATGTTACTCCTTCTCTCCAGGGCCAAATGCTAACTTTGGTTGAGTATCTAATGCTGCTTTACCGTGCATTATTGCCTACACCAGTGTGGTACCGCTTCTTTTTGAATAAAGAATACGGAAGCCTTTTTTCATCACTAATGACTGGATTGTACTTGACTTTCAAGCTAACATCTGTGGTAGAGAAGGTACACCACCCTTTGTTCTTTTTATTCTTAGTTTGTGATTCATCTTGAGAGGATCTTGGAGAACTGAGAGGTAGCATGTTGCTATCTGATGCTCTTTTAATGAAGACAGTTTTTTATATTTTTTTTCTCTTCCTTGCATCTGCTCATTATTCTTGGTAATTTGCAGGTGCAATCCTTCTTTGCTGCTTTGAAGGCATTATCACGTAAAGAGGTTCATTATGGGGCTTATGCAACTTCTGAACAGGTAGATTTATCTTGTTATTTCCTTTCATACTTTACCCATGTGATTTCAGATGCATATCCACAAGCACGTTTCTACGTTTACCTGATTAGTCCAAGTAGGAAGTCTACGATTATTGATATCCATGTATACAGTCCTGGGGGAATAGGAGGAGATTGTGTGTAGAAGGGTGCTGAGAACAGGAGCTCACTTTCCTTTTGTAACTGCAAGCCAGCTCATCTTGTGATACTCTGTTGTATACTTGCCATTATCGCAATTTTAAGATTCAATTGAATATTTTGGCCAAAATTAACACAATTTATCTTTTGTGTTATTGGAATTGAGCAGCTATGATGTTGACTTGTGGGAGTCAGCCCATAAACCTCAAAAAATGAGCTGACAAATGTTAAAGTAAACTAGGATTATCATACTGGAAATTAAACTTGGCACCCACAAAAAAATAATAAAAAAGAAAAGCCTATCTGAATTAATTAGGTGGTATTCTCTAAGCAACTAGGTTATAATCTTTACACCTGGCTTCAACTTCATGTAAGGAAAAATTTTCTAAGTGGGTTGATTGAATAGGAATGAACAAATGATGTGGAAATCTGTTTATAGTTATAATAGTGTGCTTTTTCTTGGAAATTTGCGGACTTTTAGATGAATATGAATGATAAAGCCTCACCATCATTTGAGTCCCCCTATTCTAACGAAGAGGGGAAAAAACATAAATCTATATTTACTTTTACATAAGTTTAGGCATTTTGGAAAAGAAAATGATGGGTAGCTTACAAATCTCTTTGTAGGTTCACAACTTCATTAGTAATTACTAAGCCCCTCCTTTGTTCTGCAATTGAAGTCAGTCCTGGCTTCTTGTATTGAACTGGCAGATATTGTACTCCATTTCAGTTCAAAGCTTTGATTAGTAGGACTGCAAACTTTGATGACCTATTGAAGATTGAGAGTTGAGGGAAAGCAGATTAGAATCAGCTGTCTAGACTTGATTAGAAGAGTGCATTCTTGTGCAAACTCTCTCTCATGTCATTTTCTGACAGTAGTAACTTTTGGTGTGCACACACTTCATGACATATACAAATGTGTATGTCTGTGTGGGTGAATGGGTGGGTGGAGGGAGAATGTAAATAGGGATCCGTAATTTGTGAGTATCCTAGCTCTGTTTTTGGGATAGTTTGGCCCTCTATTTTGCTGGAAATTTTTATCCATTTTGCTTATATTTGTTAATTAATTTGTGAGATTATATGCAATGAAGCACTAGTAAGAAAAGTAGAAAACCACTCAGCAGTCAGAACACTTTATCTCCTTCTTGCTAAAACATATCTGCAGTTCTGTGTCTTCTCATATTGATCCAGTGGGTTCTGGTTAATGTATAGGGCAATTCTTACACTTTGTTGAGTTATTGTCAATTTAATGCAGGTCAACGCAGCAGGAGACTTATGTGCTATATGCCAAGAAAAAATGCATGCTCCCATTTTACTACGGTGTAAACACATCTTCTGTGAAGATTGTGTATCTGAATGGTTAGTTCATATGTTCACTGATTATTTTATCAGTTAACCTCCCTCTGCGTCAGCTTTTGTTTGTTGTGTTTTAGCTGATGAGCTGTCTGTTTCCAGGTTTGAGAGAGAAAGGACATGTCCCTTATGCAGGGCTTTGGTTAGACCTGCAGATCTTAGATCTTTTGGTGATGGTTCAACAAGCTTATTCTTCCAGATATTTTAAAGCTTTTGTAAAGAACACAGAAATTTTCTGCTCAAGCTCCAAACACTTACCCAAATATACAATTTCTGGATCGTCTTATCGACTAAGGTATCTGTGCTAATATTTGGCTCTGTTGGCCATTAATTTCTGAGGCAAATCAAATGAAGTGAGTAGATGGAACTTGAATTGGCTGCTTGTTCAGTTGTTGTATCAAGAGGTTTTGATGTATCTAATGGAACTCCAAAAAGACATGAAGTACCGGTGTATCTCATTGTTCATTCGCTATAAATGAAAGTCTGTCTTACACTGTATGGAAGTTCTACAGTATCATATATTGCCTTTGGTTGACTGCACGAGCTTAGTTTACACTTCAGACGTTAGACATGGTGGCTTGGCTCTTGCCTGCCAGCCTGTGGTTAATTGTGTGCTCAACTAAGCAAATAGGATTTACCCGACTGCTGTTGTGCCAGCAACTATCATTCCCGCCTCACTGGGAAAATCTCTCAAGTTCTCTAGGCAGCCACGCGTATTTACCGCTACAATCTACGGTGCCAAAAATCCAGTTCTGAAATCAGTGAGCTAAATTTGCTAGAACTCGGGACGAAACCTGGGAAGATTACATGGCCAGAGGCTACCCTTCGATGCTGGCAAGCCGTCTCTACGAGACAGGATATGCGTTACCGTGTACAATCTGCTCCGTGACGTTATTCGCCAATGGACCCAGAATTTTGAGTTCCTCGCTACATTTTCGCTCTTGTGGAGACACACTAGTCCACAGCAAAACAAAATTATGAAATCATGAGAATAAACATCTTCCAAAATTCAAACCATTTCTTTCATTCCCCCTAAAAGTCTCCAAAAAAAACCAAATCCTGATCCATGACTGGGATTTGTAATTTGGATGATTAGACAAGCCCGCGGCCTACAGGACGAACTTCTGTTATCTCAAAAAGGAAAATCATGCTTTATTAAAAAAAAAAATTTAAAATTAAATAAAAGAAATTACATATAAATGCTGCATGCCAATTACATACATAAAACAATAATAGATACCTTGCCAAAACGAATAGAAAAGGGAAGCTTGCCCCAAACTCTTCTTCCTCAATCAAACATAAAAGAAGGAAAGAATGTTAAAACCAAGAACCAGAGTCACACAAAATTTCTTTTGCTTCTGAAAACCTCAGGACGAGTTAATTTATGCGGATGGTCTTCATGATCTATTTGCACTTTCCCTGAGAACATTTCTATCATCTCTCTCTTCTTCCTCTATAACAGGGATACTTTTTGTGTCTTCTTCCTTCAGCCTGATGATACCTGTATCCTTCGGAGAATCACTTGTACCTGGAACAACCTGCACTTCTTCTGGCAAGATAGGGAGGATTTCCTTCACCGGTGAGCTTGCAGATGTGGAAATCTCGGAAGCGGAAATTGGAGACATGGGTGAAGGTGGAGAAACAGAAAGCATCTTGGTTAGGGGATAAATTTCAGTAACTTCTTCAATGCCTTCATCCAAATAAACTACATCCTGCATTGTGAGCTGATGGTACTCAACAATTTCCCTCAGAAAGCGGTTCTCCCGTGCATACATGGAATTTTCATGGGCCAAACGAGCCTTTTCAGCCAAAAGTGTCTCCAGTTGAAGGCGAATCTGAGATTACAAAATTGTTCATAGAATGAATTTGATGATCACAACTGTGAATGTTCTCTTACTTGAAACAACTCAATGTCCTAGCACCATTGAGACTGACTGTTATAATTTAAAGTATCAAGTTTGGCATAATCTACTAACTATTCATCGTAAAAGACATAAATATGTGATAACACGCATGTGTTTGGCCTACAGATCCGTACTGTAAAAGCCCAATAGATTAAAACATACCAAATCATCATCTGCAGGATTTTCCCCCTTTTGACGACCTTCGCGCAGGATTTTGTTCTCTTCTTCTAACTGAGAACATCTTTGTCTTGCAAAGGCCAGGTCAGCTTTAACAGTCTTCAATTCGCGGAGAAGTAGTTTTGCTTTGGCAGCAGTTGCCATGGCAACCTGCTAACCAAAGGAAAAAGGGGCCAATCATCATTTCACCAGCTAAAGAGTTAACAATCATAAAAAAAACTTCTAATGCAATTTTCTATGTTAGACGTTTTACTTAAAAATTCTGTCCTGCAGGGCTTCTCCGACTACCAACAACTGAAAGCTTTCCAATGATTCCATCTACTCCAGAAAAAAAAAAATATTTATCATGCCTCTTAACCTTCTCAATCGCCTTTTACCCCAGAAAAACATATCTCATATCTAAAAGCTTCGTTGTAGTTGTTTTTGAAGCTGTTATGTCGTATTTCATTTTCAATGGTGTAGTGCTGAGTAAATCTGACTTTACTTTGAATTTTTATTGGAAACAATCAATATATTGCCAGATGAACCATTGGCCCACATTACATAATTGCCACCTTACGTCGCGAGATGCCTTCAGCTGAGTTTCTTGGTTCATTTGATGATTCTGCTGCTGTGGAGGTTGCTGCCATGCACTGCTTGCGCCAAATTGTTGTCCCTGATCTTCAGCGCCGCTTCCTTTTCTCCTGATTTGCAGTTTACGAGTTTCTTGGATGATGTCTGCGGTCTTAGTTTCCACAATATTGCGGCCTTCCTGGAAAGACAACAGATGTTAAAGCAAGAAGCTTAGTTTCAATATTTGAAAACAGATACAAGGACTCAGTGAGCGAAACACATGAAGTGTTTCATCAAAAGCTGCAAAAGTAAATTTTCTTGTGTCAGTTTCCCTTTTTTCTGATCAGTCCTTGTTCTAGTTTAACTCGTAATTTCAATGTTTTTCCGGTGAAAACATTAAGAACGCGGGAAAAAAAAAAAAAAATTTCACACATTGCGGTCCAAACATGAGCAAGACAAGATCAAAAAAACATTACTGAAATGTCTTTTAACATTCTTTTCAGATGAGGGTGAATGGAAGAGGTATCCAGGCCATAGAAGAAAACAAGCGCATAAAAGGGAGAATGCCCGCCAATTCTATTCTGATAATGCACCAGCCCTTTCTTCCATACAATTAAATTCCCAGAACAATACTTTGCTCCTACTAACTAGAGTTCACTTCTGCCTTAAAACTCCATAGTTGGAGACTTGAATCAATTGCCAAGATTTGAGAAATAGAAAATCATGACTGGAAAGCATAAGTGAATATACAATTGCCTACGGGCAGAAAAACATAAAAAAGAAAATTCCCTGTGATGAGCTACTGAATTAAAGTCCAGCTGCCCATCTCCCTATGTTTATTAAGTGGGATGGACACTACAATCCATCGAGCTGACAAGATAAGAACTAACACACTTAAGGACTCAAGAAGAGAGTGCAACTCCAAAAACAAAATGACAATTAAATATCTTACCTCAAGAGCCTTTTCAAAGGTATCACCAATGTGGTTAAGGGAGGATGTAATTTTATCCAAGCCTTTCCGGAAAGTAGGATTATCAATTTTCCTAACACTTTCAGGCGTTGCATATGAATGCTGGAGATGTAACTAGAACAACAATAAGTGAATAATATATAACAAAGGATTATAAACATTTCAATTTACCCTTAGCCTTAATCTTATTTCTTTTCATATTTTCCTTTTCCTTTAAAGTTACCTGGTCAGTTGTAGAGGTGTCAGACATGTGAAACCTTGATTTTGCAGGTGCCTCAAGTTGTTGAGATAAGCTATCGTCCTCAAGAATTGCTTTGGCTTTACGAGCAAGAACACCCCAGAACCCCTTAGAATCATTTCTTGCCGAGGAGTCCTCATATGCATCAAAGACCTACATTTTCAGGCACTGCTTCTCAGTTCACATAAGAGGAAGAAAGTGACACCGTGCTGTAAGTAAATCATTAAATAAATAAAAGCAAAACGTAGGATGAGTTTATCAGACTAGTTAAGAAAATTTAACAACACAATGGAACCCCCAACTCCTCAAAGCATAAGAAGAAAGAAGGAATTTTCCTTAAGGTCATGGCATCCAGTTGGAAAAGAAAGAAGAAGATATTTTTTCTAATCCATGCCACATGCTCCCTATGAGAGAGTAATTCTAGTTTGAAAAATAAGCAGCTCCGATTAACCCACTTGCCGATTGCTGATTTAAAACTAGAAACACTAATTCTTTGCTGTATCAAAATAATATGGGAATAGGGAATCAAAATAATTAAAACAGCCATCATCATGACATGAATAAGAAGGCGAGATTGGTCCAAGCCTCTCAGGACGAATCATTAAGATTGATGA